>JASFAT010003792.1:0-156380 GCA_031353405.1 Baronia brevicornis
AGTCAAAGATCGGGCTAGGTGGCGTTTCTTGGGGGAGGCCTATGTCCAGCAGTGGACTGCCGCAGGCTTTTGATTGATATTTGATTGAAAGATAAATATTATTATTATGCCAAAATATTGGCACCAAACATAATTTTTTAACTAAAATTTAGAACATTTGAAAATGTAAGCCTTTCTACGAATTTGCAGTCTATACCAAGCACCTATAGAGACGTTCAGAATCTCGTATATGAATGATAAATAAAATAAAAAAATTCGACGTATTATATTTAGAGTTGCATTATATGATAAATACAAAAAAAATTGACCTAATTTGGATTTGCATTATTTCCAGACAACGGAAGGGCATACGAGCATGCGAATCACCTGGTTAGTGACCACCGCCCTTAGGCATCCGTAACACCGGAGGCATCGATGCACTTTTATCGAACATATACACTCAATACATAGAATTAGTGGGGTACCCAGAGTTATATATTTTTTTTTTGTCATAGGAAGGCAAACGAGCAGGCGTGTCGCCTGATGGAAAGCAACCAACGCCGCTCATAGACATCCGCAACGCCATAGGCAGTGCGGAAGTGTTGCCGACCTTAAAGGAAAGTGAAATTATGGGAGTGGGAGGGGAAGTGGGAGGGGCAGTGGGAGTGGAGTGGGAGGGGAGTGGGAGGAGGAGTGGGAGGGGAGTGGAAGTGAGAAAAGGAGGGGGAGGGGGAGTGAGAGTGAGAAGAGGAGGGGGAGTGGGAAGAGGAGAGTGTTGGGCCTCCGAAACTCAGACGTTTCACCGTACGAAGCGCGGTAGCTAAGCTACCACTCAGACGCCGGTTTTCTGCGGAAGTGTGGTACTTCCCTGGATGAGCCGGCCCATTCATGCTACAGACACATAATATACCATTCTTGACAAAGTATTCGTCTGCAGCGTGACTCTTCCAGTAGTAGAAATATATATTTATCGGTATTTCTTCACTGAGCCAATAAGGTCTTCATAAATTAAAAAAATAACATGCAATATTACTCCTATATATGTAATCAAATTATTACTATATAGGTAAACGAATTGCATTTGCGGAAATTATTTTCCAATAAAGTTACGCTTCCAGTTGTAGCGAAGCTCTGCCTATGACAGGCGTTCGATAAGGTGGGTGTCATATTGAATTTATTTCACATTTCCTGGCAGTTTGTTAAATATTGTATGTATAAAATTTCAATGTTAAAATAATGTGAAATATCGTAACTGAAAATATTTTGTGCCTTTGTTTTTATTTTCAAAACCAACTATTAATTAATACTCCCGATATATATATATATATATATATATATATATATATATATATATATATATATATATATATATATATACATGTGTGTTGTTCAAATTTACAATTGTTAATAAAATATTTTATTTATTCATTTACTCAACTTCAAATATTTTTTAAAATTTTTAGTGGATATCACTTGATGTTAATATGGTTTTTTTCAAATAATAATTCATTAATTAAATTTAATTTATTAATGGAGTCAGGCGTTACTTTGCGGAAATCCATCACTATGTGGACAGTCAAAAGTTTTACTTAGCTAAGATCCGCGACAATCAAAACAATAACAGAAAATTAATAATGTGTGTTTTTCCGTTGGGTTTAGTGGATTTATTAAAGACGAAAAACTTTTCGGTTGTCTACCGTAGAGTCTACTATACCTGAAGATGCCTCGTGTTGGGGCGAAACACGTGTCGTTTACAAGATGGAAAAGTGATAATGTGTGTTTGGTGTTGCATATAGTGGTTGGTGGGTGGAGAGTTGATGGCCGATTTTCGGTAAGTTTTTGGTTTAAGTTCCAAATAAATCCACTAAACCCAACGGAAAAACACACATTATTAATTTTCTGTTATTGTTTTGCTTGTCGCGGATCTTAGCTAAGTAAAACTTTTGACTGTCCATATAAATTTAATTTATTAATTTTAATTTAATATTGGAAAAAACTTAAGTAGTAAACTTCAGTAAAAAGTAGGATTTGACTATAACATTTTCATATATGATATAAAATATAATATCACTTATTTTTTATAATTTATTATTATAGCTTTATTTCCCAGACTTTCCTTTTTTGTTAGGTTTTGCTAGATTTCCTTTTCCTGTTGTGTGGTCCCTTCTTGAGTAAAAGCCTCCTCCAAATTAAATCATTTCTCATTGTCTAGAGCTTAGCTCATCCAGTTTTTTCCTGCTGTTTCTACAATGTCGTCCTGTTTTCATTTCTGTAATCTGTTTTTCTTGCTATTTAGTTGTTTTGCGGGTCCACCTATTCTCCCTCAATCTCGCAACATGCCCTGGACATTTCTGTTTATGATTTAGACAGTATTCGAAAGCATCTTTAATTTTTGTTTGCTTCCGAATGTCCACATTTCTCATCCTTTGTTCCATTCTTAATTTCATAATACTTCTTACCATACGTGTTGGCAAGACGATATTGTGTTCCTTAATTTCTGACTATAATACATATACGTTTTTTTATAATACAAGCTTTTAATGCAAATTGAAGTAGCATGTGTCTTGGTAGTAGGTAATTATGGCTAGATTCTTTAGCTTTAGGGATATGTGGTTTCAGGTTTTAGGTTTCTGATAGGAACGCCTGGCATATGCTGACCAAGAACCATTTTGTGACACTTAATAGATTCGAATTATTTTCGTTTAGTTTTTATTTATTTGTATAATGTAATATTAGTTAGGTTTTTATTTTAATTATTGCAAAAAAAGTGTAATGGATAAAGATTTTTTATTCCATTCTGTTCTGAATTGATTTCAAGAACCATTGTATTTTCTTGTCATTATCGGGGAGAGCGGGCAAAACAGACACAGTCACGTAAAGACTTCAGTCACGTACGCCAGGTGGGGTGGAGGCTGCCACTAATTATTTGGAGCGAAACAAAATGCACACTTACCGAAGTGGACTGTTAAAAGGATGAAGGTCTATATAAAGCGGATTGCTTTAAATGTTGGTACATATTACAATCGATGTCTTTGACAATCTTCTTCTAAGAGTGCCTCTCCGACTTGCGAAGGCTTGCAGCTAATTCAGCACAACTTTTCTCCTCCTTCGCGAGGTGCAGCAGTTCTGGAGCACTCGCTATCCCGGTCCACTCCCTGATATTACGTAGCCAATAATTTTTTTTTCGACCAACTTGTCTTTTGCCCGCGATTTTTCCTATCATGATCAGTTGCAGCAGTTTGTACCTGTCATGTCTCATGATGTGACCCAGTTAAGCAACTTTTCTACCTTTGACGGTCTGCAAAAGTTCACGTTTTTGCTTAACTTGTCGGAGAATCTCGTCATTGACCACCCTTTGAGTCCATCCGTCTATATGCCCACATTTCGAAAGCTTCTAAACGTTTTCTGAGGTCTTCTTTAAGCGTCCAAGCCTCACATCCGTATAGAAGAACGGGCCAGATGTAACAGTGGAGCTTTCTAATGCGCAAGGAAAGGAAAATCTTTGACCATAGAAAGAAAAAAATACTTTTTTACATAGGCGAGCGCAATGACCTAAAATGAATCATGGCCTCCACCAACAAAAGTCGCCACTTGGACCGGTCTTGCGCCACCGTCTGCCATATCTTGACTTGGAGCTTCTTCAAGTCTCTATCTACGGCATCACTCCAGCGGCACCTAGGACGACCGAGGGGGGCGATAACCCTTGAGCTACCCCAAGTAGGCGCGTTTCATGGCTCGGCCGTTTTTCGGTAAGATTTAGTTTAAGTTCCCCGTTAATCCACTTCTTCCAGATAAAAAACACATTATTATTTTTCTATTTTTGTTTGCTTGTCGCGGATCTTAGCTAAGTAAAAGTTCTGACTTTCCACTCAAAATGAATATTTACCACCACATCCAAGAATTCTTTAGAAAAAAGATTTCTGAACAAAATGTATCTGATAACTTAAAAAACAGTCAGTTTCAACGCCGTAGGAAAATTTTCTATTGGTCTGAGAGCTATAAAACTCCGACCATTCGACGCATTTATTTCTGATCATATTTATTGAATCGAACCAGCGACCACTGACATCGAAGCTAGTGTTGCGCCACTGAGCCAATTCGTAACTCGTCTGATATATTTAAATTTTTATCTCACTTTGAAATTAAATTATTATATTATTTTTATTAATTATTATATTATATTTTATTAATTATTATATTATAATAAATTATATTATTATATTTTTATTATTTATTACTTTTATTTAATTATTATATTACACAACCCTTCATTTTCCACTTTTGTATATTGTAGTATAAGTTCCATTTTTTGTGTTTATTTAAGGAAGAAATTTCGTTAAGCTTAGAATAAATTTAAAATCCTTCAAGAGTGAAACCACATTATCAAAAAATAATGACATTAACTTATTATGTATAGACTTGAAAGCGTATGTCTACTCCGAGCTGAATGTGAGAACAGCCGCAATAAAACCGCGCGAGCAAACCTCTCATGGAATCGAATAGCTCAAATAAAATCCAGCGAGCTGGGACGTAGGTAGTCACTTACTAAGAGATTCCTTTTACATTCGCAGGCTTTTAAGGTTACAACAGCTCAATTCGGGACGTTTTATATTGGTTTCTTCAACATCTTTATAGAATTATATATTTTTAAAAGAATATAAAGCAGCAATAAAGAGCAGTGATCCTTTTTATGCCAGCCACATACTTATGTATCTCTGTTACTTATGCAGAGTATAAATTTGGGAATGAATCGTTAGTATTCAATGAAAAGTAACGAAAATATTTTTACGGCGACGTGGTTCGCCACCCGTCACGTCTTGATTCCCACGAAGGCGAGAAGCGACTAACGGAGAGCCGTTTCGCTACGACGAATATGAGAGGAAGGATGCGCGAAAAGATGGGTGAGTGTGGAGGAAGCAAGGAAGGGCTGTCGGATTCGTAGCGGATGAAGATCTGTGGTATCTGCCTAACTCTATGGGAGACAGGCACGACGATATGTATGTATGTATGTATGTATGTAATATTTGTTTTAACATCATATTATATTACAAACGAACAACCACTGTATTTACGCCTTTTATAAAGTAATTCAACGGCGATCTTAAAAAGAGTTCCACATCTGACCGGATTTAACTATGATAAAAAATATTTTCATACATACATACATACATATTGCCACGCCTGTCTCCCGTAGGGTTACGCAGATACCACAGATCCTCATCCGCTACGTATGTATGTATGAAAATATTTTTTCTTTCTTGCTCTAAGTGGGGATTGACTTTAATTTTTTTTTGGTACTTGTTTTTCTCTGCAAGTTATAAAACCCTCTACATGAATTCTGTTAAACTTATATATTCTGAATCCTTATAAAATTATTCTCGATATATTAACGTATTCAGTCTCCGAGAGTCGCAATCAAAGAGCGTACGTAACAATATGCAAACATCATTAACGTACGCGGAGGAAAATAATTTCCAGCGCCCACATATTGTTTGTTTTCAATAAAAATATATTTTATACGAATGAATACACGCTTTGGTTCTTAAATAATTATATTCCTCGTTTTATATGTAAGTTCAAGATAACCTTTTAGATAAACATAACGATGATAAAATCATTGACAGTAACCGAAGCCAGGTACTTCAATAGAACGCCTAGCATATGCTGAGCAAGAATCATTTCATGACACTTGTATATTAAAATTATTTTATTTTTATTTTGTTTATTTGCATATTGTAATATTATTAAGGTTTTCTTAGCTAAGATCCGCGACAAGCAAACAGTAACAGAAAATTAATAATGTGCGTTTTCCTGCTGGACGAAGTGGATTTATTTGGAACCTAAACCAAAAACTTACCGAAAAACGGCCAGCAACTCTCCACCCACCGACCACTATACACAACACCAAACACACACTACCACTTTTCCACCTTGCAAACGACTCGTGTTTCGCCCCAATTTTGCCCCACGAGGCATCTTCAGGTATAGTAGACTCTATGGAAGACAACCGAAAAGTCCATTTTTCGGTTGTCTTCCGTAGTAGAGACACTTATTGGTTTAGGTTCCAAATAAATCCACTTCGTCCAGCAGAAAAACACACATTATTAATATTCTGTTATTGTTTGCTTGTCGCAGATCTTAGCTAAGTAAAACTTTTGACTGTCCACATAGTGATAGATTTCCGCAAAGTAACGCCTGACTCCATAAATCATTTAGCATTTAGCATTTGTAAAAAAATATGTTTTATATTATCCGACTGTTCTGACTCCTGTTTCTAGTAGGGATAGGCAAAGACCATAGATCTCCATCTGCTACGATCTAGGCACACCTACATTGATTCTTCCACACTCATCAGCTCAGCTCACCGGTCAAGGTTACTCTTGACACTTCTCCTGGCACGTCTTAAATACTTTGGCAACTTGGTCAAGGTATGTTTTTTCTTAGTCTTCCCTTATGGACCCTTCCATCCACGTCCGCAACTTAATTTTCAAGAAAGACCAGCTCAAAAGTACCCTCAACCGGTGAGCTTGTACAAAGAGAGTGATGAGTGTGGATGAAGCAGAGAAAGTGTACAGAGATCATAGCAAATAGGGGAGGGGAGGGGAGGGGAGGGGAGGGGAGGGGGAGATGCCGGTTCACTGCGGGAATGTGACACTTCCTCGGGCAAACCAGTCCATTCATGCTACAGACAAATAATATGCCATTCCTGACTAAGTTTTCGTTTGCAGCGTGGCTCTACCACTATTGAATGTATAATATGTATAATATATGGCAAATTTTAAGCATAAAATATTCTACTAAGTGAGCAAAATTTAACTCCTTAGACATAACTGAATTAACACTGTGAATATGTCCCAGTTTTGTGCATTTCGCAGGTAAATTAGTTCTAACGCGTTATAAAACAGAAACTGCTTTGCAACTTGTTGGAAACTTTCCACTCGTCGAGTTATCAAGAACAAGTTTGAAATTTTAATCCTGTGAAAGCAACACCGTTTCCGCTTTCAAATAAGTTTTCGATTTTTATTAAAGTGAAAAATACTTTAGGTGTACCGCGTGAGGTAAATTTTGGATGGGAGTAAATAGGTTATAAATTTATTATAACCTAAGTAAGAACACTTTTTGAGTGCAATTATGAACATACAAATGACATTATGTTAGTAGTAGAGCCACGCTGCAGATGAATACTTTGTCAAGAATGGCATATTATTTGTCTGTAGCATGAATGGGCCGGCTCGCCCGGGGGAGTACCACACGCCCGCAGAAAGCCGGCGTCTGAGTGGTAGCTTAGCTACCGTGCTTCGTACAGTGAGCGATTGAATTCCGGAGGCCCAACAACGTCTCCCTTCCCTCCCACTCCCATAATGACACTTTCCTTAAAGGTCGGCAACTCTTTCGCACTGCCTACGACGCTGCGAATGTCTATGAGCGGTGTTGATTGCTTTCCATT
The DNA here is from genome assembly GCA_031353405.1 of Baronia brevicornis. NCBI lineage: Eukaryota > Metazoa > Arthropoda > Insecta > Lepidoptera > Papilionidae > Baronia > Baronia brevicornis. The sequence continues at coordinate 7,427 of JASFAT010003792.1, forward strand.
AGTTGACACGCCTGCTCGTTTGCTTTTTTTTCCCCAAAATCTTGCTATCTCTTACCACCTTAACGGGGGGCTGTTGTGGTGGTGGGAGCCCCCCTGCTGGATGCAGCGACGATCTACAAAATTTTCTATTGGACGTAGAGCTGTGAGACTCATGCAATTTTTTTCTGATCCAAATATGCAAAAAAATATCTTTTAACATCTGTATTGTTTACAGCATTGTGCTTCTTTACCTCTATATATGTGTGAGCTGTAAGAAAATCCATTTAACTACCAAGCTTACGATCTTCACATAATAATAAAAATGTCTCTAACTGTCTATAACTAAGAAAACCTTCTTCTGTTGAAAGTCACATTACAGTATCTTCAAAGACAGGAAATTACGGTCACATACGAGACATTTTTTGCGGATAAAGCTGTGTCTTTTTCTTTAACTTCCGGTTTCCGCGATCGTCACCTACACCCTGTACATAACAACATCACTTTATAAAATCACGAAACTCTTGAATGAATCAAACTTTCATATATTCCTCCTTACACATACTATAATATTATTCAATTCCTACTGTTAGTTCACACTCTCCCTATATATATCCTACTAATATTATAAATTCGAAAGTATGTTTGTTACTCTTTGGATGAAATATTACAGAAATATAGGTTATACATCGTAATAACATATAGGCTACAATTTGTAATGATTTTATATAATTTTGGTTGTAAGATAACGATACATGTCAATTAAGTCGGAAAAAAATCTGGCCTTTGAGAGCTATCTTGGCGTACGCTGACTAAACCATTGGAGTTACACAAAGATGATGCACCGTTTGTGTGATTGTTTGTCTTGAATGGTTTTAAATAAAAGTCCGCCACAGCATATATTTGCATTTTATGTGGAAGGCACTATGACTAAAATTGTGAACCATAAATTAAGTAAAAAAATATATATTTATTTAAAGTGATCTGTCAAGAAACTTAATGTGGCAGATCAAATTCCACGCGAGCGAAGCCGCAGGCAAACGCTAGTATATTTATATATCTTATAAATTTTCAATCGTTAATAAAAAAAAATATTCATCCACTCAAGTTCAAATACATTTCTTTAAATTTTATGTTAATACAGCTTTTTCAAATATTAACTGATTTATTAAATTAAATTAATTGATTTCAGATATATATGGGACAATTAAAATTCTCCATACATTATTAATGGAGTCAGGCGTTACCTTGCGGAAATCCATCACTATATGGACAAGACTTGTCGCGGATCTCAGCTAAGTAAAACTTTTGACTGTCCATATTCTCCATACATATTAATATTAATTGTAATTATTTAATAAAAACTAACTAAAATAAAATATTTCTTTGTGCACCTAAGTAGGTATTGACTTTCGTTTCTTTTATATGACTTGTTTATATTGGTCCTTTGGTTGATTTCTTCCACGTACTCTTATTTATCTTGGTCCTATGTAAACTAGAAGATAAGAGATAGACATACGAGATATCACTTTATAAAACCACAAAACTGTTGAATAAATGAAACTTACATACTTCTTCTTAAGCATACTATTTTTCTTGGTTCTCATAATTTCTTCTACATACTCCTATTTATCTTAGTCCTCTGTAAGGTAGAGGGTAAGAGATACATAAAAAAATATCAGTTTACAAAACCACGAAACTGTTTCTTTCACACACTCTCATTTTTTTATAAGTTTTTCAAGATTTAATTTTGAATTTCACGTTTACTAACCGTCTAGAAAATCGAATAATTAAACTCAAAATGTGAAATTGAACTCAAAATATAAATCATGAAGTTAAAAGAAGCCAGAAGTATTAAGTCAATTAAAGTTTGTTTCTTACTCTAGAAGTATTTTATTCTGCGGGCATAGAAACTCAAATGTTTCTTACGAAAGTTCAATTTGACTTGAGGTCTAACTTTTAAGACTGATTTTTTTTTAAGTTCAAACAACGTGATTTGATAGTGGTAGAGCCACGCTGCAGACGAATACTTTGTCAAGAATGGCATAATATTTGTCTGTAGTATGAATGGTCCTGCTCGCCCGGGTGAGTACCACACTTCTTGAGAAAATCGGTGTCTGAGTGGTAGCTTAGGTACCGCACTTCGTACGTTGAGCGGCTGAGTTCCGGAGACCGTCTCGAGGGAGGGAGGAAGGGAATTGGGCCTCCGAAACTCAACCGCTCACCGGACGAAGCGCGATAGCTAAGCTACCACCCACAGACCGATTTTCCGCGGAAGTGCGGTACTTTCCCGGACGAGCTGGCCCATTTATGCTACAGACAAACAATATACCATTCTTGACAAAGTATTCGTCTGCAGCGTGGCTCTACCACTAGAAAAATATATCATCCTACCCACTTCTTTGTTACCTGTATTGTAGAATAAACATAAGTTTTTAAATAATATTTTTTCGCTATTGATTATTGCTGTAGAAGGAATTGCTGCATCATACTTTATTAAAGGATATATATATATATATATATATATATATATATATATATATATATATATATATATATATATATATATATATATATATATATATATATATATTCACGCCTATCCCCCGCAGGGGTTGGCAGAGACCACAGAGCTCCATCCGCTGCCATTCATCGCAGCGAAACGGCTCGTCATTGGTCGCTTTTCGCCCTCGTGAGAATCAGGACGTGACAGGTGGCGAACCACGTCGCCGTCATTTTCGACAAATTAGGTATATTAAATTCGTCTTTAGTGAATCCTACGAGCCGCAAGGGAGGATGGAGGTCAGCCCCAGCAGAGCCCTGCATGTTGAGGTAAGGCACCACAGTCCCCGGGGGAGCCCGACCCCGAGACGATCGGCACGCTTACGACTAGGCTTGCCCCTAGCCACGCATCCATTGGCACGGCAGACCGTGGATTGGCGGAGAGGAAGGGAAAGGATAGAGAAGAAAGGAAGGGGATTAAAGGATAGCATATCTATTTATCAAAGAAAATGTGATTTTTTAAACCATAAAATCAAGGTTAGTATGATTAATTAAATTTATTATTTCCTGTTTAATAAATGTAATTTAAATATATAAAAATCTCGTGTCACAGTTGTTCTTATCGAATTCATAACGAAAGGGCTTGACGGATTTTTATCAATTTTTCTTTTATAATTGATAGGTCGGAAACTATTTTTAATTCACATAATTATACCTAGAAATATTTTTATATAACAAAACAACGTTTGCTGAATTCAGCTACTATTATATAAAGTAAATAAATAAAGTTGTTTATCGAAAATGATCATTCATTCGTTCCTACCAAGTTATTATTTTTGTTGCTTTTTCAGAGAAAGCTTCGCCTATTTACCGGTTCACTGCATCGCCGAAGAGAAGCGACAATAAATATTCGGGGACAAAGTTTTCCAAGTTGTGTCACTACATAGCTTTCAAGTTAAATGGTGGCACGCGAAGAGAAAGAAGTTGAACTAAACAAACTATCCGAAATAACACATTGAATTGTAATTTATATAACTCTATAGTTAAAGGCATGTTTCTTGACATAATTTATTCTTAGGGGTTATCCTTAAATAAAATCACTCGAATTTCATGACTTTTTGACCTTGTCAAAAATATGACGTCACATAATTTGCAATTTTCATAGTGGTAGAGCCACGCTGCAGACGAATACTTTGTCAAGAATGGCATATTATTTGTCTGTAGCATGAATGGGCCGGCTCGCCCGGGGAAGTGCCACACTCCCGCAGAAAACCAGGCGTCTGAGTGGTAGCTTAGCTACCGCGCTTCGTACGGTGAGCGGTCTGAGTTCCGGAGGCCCAACACCCTACCCTTCCCACTCCCCCTCCGATTCCCACTCCCACTCCCATAATTTTACTTTCCTTTAATGTCGGCAACGCTTCCGCACTGCCTATGGCGTTGCGGATGTCTATGGGCGGCGTTGGTTGCTTTCCATCAGGTGACACGCCTGCTCGTTTGCCTTCCTATGCCATAAAAAAATTATTAAATTAAAACAGAATACAACAGAAAGATGAATACAGGAGAACATTTATTGTGGGTGAAACGAAGTTCATCGGGTCATCCAGCCTTAAGTATTCTACTCCGATATTTTCCTTCACAGTCCATATATATTTCTGACGACCAATTGGCTCAGTGGCGTAGCCCCCTGTCCACGGAGTTAATGGTCGCGGGTTCGATCCCCGCATAGGAATAAATATACGTATAGCCTACAGATATTTATTCCGTGTCTGGTAACCCCGCCAATCCGCATTGGACAAGCGTGGTGGGTTAACGTCCGTTCCTCCGTTTAAACGTGGTGGGCTGTCGAAAACAAAATATATTTCTGGAGGAACAGATATTAACCCACCCCACTTGTCCATTGTGGATTGGTCAGAATACATATCTGTAAGTCAGACGACAGATGCGGGGATCGAATCCCCCACCAAGCCAATTTTTCGTGGTATATCAAATATAGATTACACTTTTTTTAATTTAGTTTTTTGTTGTTATAATGGACGTACCCACATTACAAGAAAGCTGTAGTGGGTAGTCTGTTTTAATTTTTATTAGTACATATACTAGCAAACAAATAATTTTTAGGGGAACAATTTCCACTGCGGTAGAGACTTGCCAAGTTAATCTCATTTAAAACCTTTCGTTTATCATAATCTAATGCGATTTTTTATAACGTGAACACAAAAATATAATTACGTAATGGAAAACTTTATTTTGGAGTCTCGCCAAGACCAGGCGTTTGTCATGCTATTAGCATAATCGTTTTGAAATATATATATATATATATATATATATATATATATATATATATATATATATATATATATATATATATATATATATATATATATATATATATATATATATATATATATATATATATATATATATATATATATATATATATATATATATATATATATATATATGAATCTAGGTTAATTAAGACGGCTTATTCGTGAACGTTTTTTTTTATTTAATACTTTATTGTACACAAAATACGACATACAAGAATTAAAAGGAAAGAAGATGTACAAGGGCGAGCTTAACTCAAAATTGAGTTTTCTTCCAGAAAACCCAGGAGTGAAAGAGAGATAAGATAAGCTGTGAAGATAGAAATAAGTGTACAACAACAAAATATAATAATAATATACATAACAATACATAATATATAAAACCATACATATACAAATATATTAATACTAATAACATATAATATAATACTATATATATGGACAGTCAAAAGTTTTACTTAGATAAGATCCGCGACAAGCGAAACAATAACAGAAAATTAATAATGTGTGTTTTTCTGTTGGGTTAAGTGGATTTATTTGGAACTTAACCGAAAAACTTACCGAAAATCGGCCATCAATTCCCGAGGGCGAGAAGCGACCAATGGAGAACCGTTCCGCTGCGATGAATGGTAGCGGATGGAGCTCTGTGGTCTCTGCCAACCCCTGCGGGGGATAGGCGTGAATATATATGAAAAAAAAGTAATAAAGGTATATTATAGATGAATAGGTTTGAAGTTTACGTATTGAGAGAAATGTTCACAAACTACCCCATTACAATGGGCAGGTAGGAAATACACTCGAGGTTTAATGTACTGGTCAATTTTCACGTCACGTCCAAATTAATGGCGGCGCGCGGGCCGTTAGACGTAAACCTCTGATGTTTACCGAGTTGCTATTACCAGAATAATGAGTTTACACAACAATCATTACAAAAGGTATACTATTATACAAATTGAATGAAGTTAAAACCATCAAGTAATTAAAGCTAAATCGTATGTATATATATATATATATATATATATATATATATATATATATATATATATATATATATATATATATATATATATATATATATATATATATATATATATATATATATATATATATATATATATATATATATATATAAAATAATAGAAGTCACATACCGTCGGCCTAGTTATCAGAATTTGTAACTCCTAAAAACGTACATCTTTATATATAAAGTTGGTATGGTTTTATAAAAAATTTTCAAAATATGAAAGAAAAGCAGTTTTTTTTTATTTTATTTTATTTATTAGGAACAAAATCAATTTACAGTCTTAAAGAATACGATATAATATAAACTTAACAACGCCCGGACTATAATTCTTTAAATTTGCGCACAGCATGGCTACATATTGACAATAGGGTTACTTATGTCATAATAAAATATTATAAAATTGAACAGATAAAATTAAATTTAAAAAAAATAAGAAATATATAAAAAATATAAGAATAACAATAATTTTGTGATCTATCGTCTGCCAAAGGTATCACGGAGCGATCGCTTTAATTCATGTATTTTGATATTGAAAATATCGAACGTTTCTGTACCGTAGTCAATGTATATATTATTCCTGCAAAATTCATTCATATGACAAATTCTAATAATTAGACCGATATGTATGTTGTAGGATAAATGAAGGAGTATTATTATACATATATGTTTTAATAAACCAAGCATATCGAGACATCGCTTTGTTCAAGTTAGGCCACTGCATATTTTAGAAGCACTCCTTGACATGGCCGCCTGTCTTTGATCTCTTTGATCTTTGTCTTGCTACTACCTTGTTATGCCATGCACTATTTCGCATGCCCATCGCTTACAAAGAGAAAACTATTTGAATATTGCTTGCTTTAAAATAGTTTCACATTTTATTCATATTTGATTTTAGGTCAAATATTAAAATCTATATGCTGATCTCAAACTAGGATTCACTATTCATAGACGTCACTGCTCTTCTTCTTTAATCTTAATAATACTTTGTCAAGAATGGCATATTATTTGTCTGTAGCATGAATGGGCCGGCTCGCCCGGGGAAGTACCACACTCCCGCAGAAAACCGGCGTCTAAGTGGTAGCTTAGCTACCGCGATTCGTACGGTGAGCGGTCTAAGTTCCGGAGGCCCAACATCCTCCCCTTCCCACCCTCCCTCCGATTTCCACTCCCCCTCCCACTCCCATAATTTCACTTTCCTTCAAGGTCGGCAACGCTTCCGCACTGCCTATGGCGTTGCGGATGTCTATGGACGGCGTTGGTTGCTTTCCATCAGGTGACATGCCTGCTCGTTTGCCTTCCTATGCTATAAAAAAAGTCCATCATTACTGAGGATTGTAGTCACTAGTACCCCTTATAATCTGTCTCCATCGGTTCCACTCTGAAGTAACCCTCACCACGTGCTGAAAGTCGGAAGAGGTTGTGGCTTCCTTCATTTGTTTTAACCATCTGGCTGGCAAGCGACTCCCGTTATCTTCCCATCGGTATTTCCAACAATGTGGACAGACAGAACTTTTACTTAGCTAAGATCCGCGACATGCAAACTAAAGTAGAAAAATAATAATGTGTGTTTTTCACTGGAAGAAATGGATTTACGGGGAACTTAAACTAAATGTTACCGAAGAAACAACCGTCAGCAACTCTTCACGTCTCAACCACTTTTAACAGTCTTACACAATATTACATTTTATATGGACAGTCAAAAGTTTTACTTAGCTAAGATCCGCGACAAGCAAAACAATAACAGAAAATTAATAATGTGTGTTTTTCCGTTGGGTTTAGTGGATAAAATCGGCCATCAACTCTCCACCCACCAACCACTATACACAACACCAAACACACATTATCACTTTTTCATTTTGTAAACGACACGTGTTTCGCCCCAACACGAGGCATCATCAGGTATAGTAGACCCTTCGGTAGACAACCGAAAACTTTTCGGTGGGTGGAGAGTTGATGGCCGATTTTCGGTAAGTTTTTGGTTTAAGTTCCAAATAAATCCACTAAACCCAACGGAAAAACACACATTAATAATTTTCTTTTATTGTTTTGCTTGTCGCGGATCTTAGCTAAATAAAACTTTTGACTGTCCACATAGTGATGGATTTCCGCAAAGTAACGCCTGACTCCATTAATAATCACAATATTACAATCAATAATTGTATAACTTTGTTTTTGGTGTACAATAAAGAATACATATATCTATCTAAAAATTCTACAATACATTTTTCTCGTGTTAATTACTTAGAAATAAACATGAATAGTAAGTTTTAAAAAATATTCACGAGTTAAAAATACCTTTATTCATATTTTATTAACCTTAGTTTTCCATTGTTAAAATTACTGCATTCGAAATGAACAGATCCTTAAAAAAATCACTTCAAATCTTCAATGATTGAATGAAAAATAAGTGAAAGATTTACGAAATACGTTGGAGCGGAGATTTCCACGGAATTTTCACGCTCTTCAGCTGCGAATACGAGCTGAAAAATAAGAGTTTTTCACTGAATTTCAATACCGTTAGATGTTCTCAAGTGAAACGGATTCCTCTCTTTAACATCTGTCTGTGTTACATGAAGTGAAATGCGCTCGTACAGACCGAATAAACATCATGCAAGTCAGTACGTTTATTTCTTATAACATGCATACTTACTTCGCTGATACAAACACTCCAAGCGTGTCTTGGCCTTCGATCAACTCGCCACTGGTTCAGATTAGTGATCGATCGTTCTATCGATATCTACCTAGGGCGACCAATCCGTATCAATCCTATGTATTATGCCTACATCCAAAGCTCTTTATAAATAAAAGCAGGCAATGTATCTTATAATATATTCTTAACTTTTATTGAGTTCGGCCGACATACGTAGGTTTGACCTGATGGTTTGATTAAGGCTTATAATTGGAGTGATAAGAAATAAATGTATGTATCGTGATTTTTAAGTTGACCGGAAAAGTCCATAGAAGGTTTTGGTAGAATTGCCACCATTTTATCAAAACGTAACGTGACAAGCTGATAAGAAAATGTGGACATTCAAAACTCTTACTTAGCTAAGATCCGCGACAAGCCATTTTATCAAAACGTAACGTGACAAGCTGACTAGAACATGTGGACAGTCAGAACTTTTACTTAGCTAACATCCGCATAAGCACACAAAAGTAGAAACATTTTAATGTGTATTTTTTACTGAAAGAAGTGGATTTACGGGGAACTCAAACTAAATCTTACCAAAAATAAATTTAAACCTTTATTTATTTCACAGTCCATATATGTCCCACTATTGGGCACAGGACGAATTCATTATAACAAATGAAAATTACATTTTCAACTTTCCCCAGGATTTTCGACAGTTGCTATTGTAGCTTGAAGATCAAAAATGTAAATAAAACCCGATATTTTATTTCCGCCACTTCTAAATAACATTGTTTAGTGACCCGTTCCAAAAATCATTCACTCACTTTGTAATAACGCTTTATTTGAACTGAATACAAACAAAGTGAACAGCTCTAATACATCAATCACTCACGAATGTACGTCACTGCGCTTTCATTAAATTTGAATGAATTACACTTCAAAACTTCCTTTTTCCTTTGGATTTTACATAACCCTCCAATTTTATGTATATATTATAGTATTATATATACTATATAAAGTGGCCAATTTGCTGAAGTTTTTAAGAAAGACCAGATCAGGTACTCTTACCTTTAACCGGAAAATTAGCTTACAAAGGGAAGTATGCCGAAATCGTAGCAGATGGAGATCTGTGCTCTTTGCCTACTCCTACGGGAGACAAGCGTGAGATATGCATGTTTATAAAGTAGTAGTCCGTGTTTGAGTATTTACATTATTGCATGAAGTTCATTGTAATTATTGATGAAAACTATGGCTTATATGCTCGAAAACTTGTATCTGACTGTCCACATATACAATACATATTAAAATTGAACAATGACTAACACTGGCTCCCAGCGATACGTGAAGATATAAATCTTCTATCTAGTTCTCGATTCGTGCGACATCACCTGTGTGCTCGAGTGTTAATTTCAAGTTTAAATTTGATAGCGCAGGTTAAAGTTGGTAACTAGTTTGCTCCACTAACTACCTCACCGTGCGGGTTCTTTGAGCGCCTTCCCGCTATATAATTAAAACCATCATGAGCCTAACTGTATTAAAGATGAAAATGTTATTATACTCTGCGACTATGTTTCTGTTTGTACGAATATTAAAAGCTCCTATTTATTTTTATAGAACACAGCACCCAGGGTAATAGACACCGTAATAGATAAAGCCAAATGGAAGTCCAAAGAAGGTGGAGCGAGGTGGAACGAACGTATAGAAGAGGACATGGTATCAATGGGAAGAACTAGGTTATTGAATTAAATAGGGATACATGTGGAAGTCAGACGAGTGCTGGAGCAAAGATCGCGTCTTGGCAAACGTAGCGGACGTCAACCCCCCCCCCCCCCCCGGCTTGATGGTGAGATGATTTGCGCAGGACCGCTGGCAAAAACTGAATGAGTCCGAAGATCGAGCTAGGTGGCGCTTTTTGGGGGAGGCCTATTTCCAGCAGTGGACTGTCGCAGACTGTTGATAATGATATGTGGATTTTTCCACATGCAGTGGTGGGTTCCCCCGCACACTGAGTCAATGTTCACGAGTTCGCTTTCGCATCCGTATAAATGTATAACTTACAGATATTTATTCCCAGTCTGGTAACCCCGCCAATCCGTATTGGTTTAGCGTGGTGGGTTATCATCCGTTCCTGCAGAAATGGAAAGGCCAGTGATCAGCTGGGGGATATATATGAGACGTGAAAAAAAAAATGTGGACGAATGGTGAAGGAGGCCAAAACTCATCTCGAGTTGTAATGCCAATGGAGTAAGATTTATGTCTTCGAGGTAAAATTTCAACAAGATTGGTTCAGTAATTTGCAGAGAATCACATTAGAGAAATAAGTTACATTAAAAAGAAAGCAATTATTCCGAGCGATTCACAAGGTCACGGTCGGCAGTAAAAAAATAATGGAGCTACGAAACTGATGACAGAATCGTTATGAAACATCTGCCGACTATCGTTGAGAGTTCGCTGTCATGGGCCCGAATGTTTATCGCGACAAAATTATTTTGCTCGGAACTTTTTTGACGGCATAAAAGCAATATATATATATATATATATATATATATATATATGTGTGTGTATATATATTAACAGGCCATATATGTCCCACTGCTAAACACGGGCCTCTCCATTTCTGAAGGAACGGACGTTGACCCACCGCTTGACGCTTGTCCAATGCGGATTAGCGGGGTTACCAGACTCGGAATAAATATTTGTAATCCATACATATATTTATTCCGATGCGGGGATTGAACCCGCGACCATTGACTCCGCAGGCGGAGGGCCCCGTTGCTGAAACGCTTTGATTATATAATATTTAAAAATGAAGAAGTGCTATTCTAGTTTTTTTTATTAATTTAGTTATATACACACAAATTATGTTTATTAAATTGGTCAAGTTGGTTAGTGAATTCCACGAGCCACAAAGGAGAATAAAGGTCAGGCCAGCAGAGCCCCGCATGCTGAGGTAAGGCACTATAGTACCAAGGGAAGCCTGATCCCGGGACGATTGGCACGCTTGCGACTAAACTTGTGTTCTAGCCACGCATCCATTGGCACGGCAGACCGTGGATTGGCGGAAAGGAAGGAAATAGGATAGAGAGGAAAGGAAAATGGATTAAGACAGGATAATAGGGATAAGATACTACCGCAACGGAAGACAAGGAGTGATACGGTAGTAGCCCGGGAGGCCGGAGTCGCGTACCCGCGTACCAATAACATAACTACTGGACAAGCGGCTAGGCAAATATACTCCCTGACCGGTTAATTTATTAAAACAATGGCGGTGACGTGGTTCGCCACCCGTCACGTCCTGATTCTCACGAACATGTATGAGTGTGGATGAAGCAAGGAAGGTGTAGTGGGATCATAGTGGATGGAGATCTGTGTCATTGCTTACCCCTACGGGAGACAGGCGTGACGATATGTGTGTATGTATATTTTATGTTCCCCTGTATTTATCTCTTTCTGGCACGTTACATAGTCCTAAGGTATGCAATATTTTTATAATCGCACAAAAGAAACGACAGTTTTGTATTACAACACGTCCGTAAGACGATGAAGCCGTCACGAACGCCATCTATTGAAAGTAATTAGAAGTAAAATAATGTTTCATTTTTCAAAATAAAAATTTATTCAAATCGGTCTAGCCGTTTTTCAGTTTTAGCGAGAGATGTAAATAATAAAGATTTATTGCAACACGGTTCTTTTCTCGAATCGAATCGAAAAATATACGCACGCGTTTTTCGCTTCGCTGAACCGCGAATGCAGTCGCCGAATCAATTGGTACACTCTACTCGAAACGGTTCGCAATCGAGTCCTAACGACAGTTCAAACGAAACGAATCACGTGATTCCGGCTAAAGCTCGTTCGGAATCACTCCAACACTTTCAAAGTGTTTGTACTCGAATGGGTCAATCAGTGCTTGTCGACTTTTTATCATTCAGTTTGATATGAATGGCTTTAAAAGTTTTTTTTTATGGAATAGGATACAAGCAGGTGTGTCACCTAATGGAAAGCAATCAACGCCGCCCATAGACTTCCGCAGTGCCATAGGCAGTGCGGAAGTCTATGGGCGGCGTGTGGTAATTCCCCAGGTATTTCCCCAGTATTCAAATTTGAATAATGACCGAATCTCTCAGAAGTCTCAGTTCAGACCTGGCAACTGTTACCTATTGTGCTCTATCCAACGTCATCTGTTAAATAACATAAATAAATAAATAACTTCTCTGCCTTTAAATAAATATCTTCTCTGCCTTTAAAACAAGACTAGATACATATTGGTAGGTAAACTTCTCTATGGAAAACGTTGAACGGAATGTGAAACGTCAAAAGACAAATTGGTCGAAATAGAAAGTCTTGGCTACGTAAAATCAGCGAGTGTACCGGGATAGCGAATGCTCCAGAACTGCTGTACCTCGCGAAGGAGGAGGAAAGTTGTGCTGAATTGGCTGCCAACCTTCGCAAGTCGAAGAGGCACTCTTAGAAGATAAAGGTAGGAAACGTAGGGAAAAGAGCAAATGTGTCGCCTAATGGGAAACAATCAACGTCGTCATAGACAAGCAAGACAGCGCGTTAGCATAGAAGCCATAGACATAGCAGAGGTGTTGCCTGTTGTATTGTTTAAAGAAATATGCTTGTTTTTTTTTTTTTGGAAAAAATCTACAATTATGTTGTAGCCTACTAGAAATCATTGCACTAAATGCCCAAGATAATCACTATGAAAGCCACGAAGAAAATAGCGAGTATGTCATGAAATGAAAGAGCCTAACAAACCGCTGGGTGAAATCTGGTGATCGCGATCTTCAAACATGAAGGATTAAGCATAGAGAGAGAGAGAGAGAAAGATAGTAATGTAAGTAAAAATAGAAATGTAAGATAAAACAATATTCTCCGTGCACGCGTATATATAAGCAGAAACAATTTAGACATTCCATAACAACCGTCCATGCCAGATACGATTCAGTTCAGAACAAATGCAGAAACATGGCGGTCGATATTGTGTGTTCCAATTTGCGTAGAAATTCAACTGGTCGCTCCACGCTGTAGATGGTTAGTGGAAAATCTGTTAGCGTTCCAAATCGCTGTTAACTGCTCTATTTGAACTTTTTTATTTTCAATTTCGACGAAGCAAACTTTTCTAATACAGTTCGGAATGAAGTATTATATTTAACGTACATGCTATAACGTGCCACCCGTACTGATACGGCGACACGGGATCTTTAGGGGGTTTTATCTTCGATATAGTCAAACTCTTCCAAGTGAAGTTAATATATTAATGAATCACTTAACATTTTATTTTCAATATTAATTTCTTATGCCAGGAATTTTTCATTTTTTTACACACAATTAAACTGTTTGATCCTATAGCGAATGCTATTATAGAGGATCTCTATAACTTGCTTCTATTCTGGAATTAAACTGTGTGATCCTATAGCGAAAGCTATTATAGAGGATCTCTATAACTTTCTTCTATTCTGGAATTAAACTGTGTGATCCTATAGCGAATGCTATTATAGAGGATCTCTATAACTTGCTTCTATTCTGGAATTAAACTGTTTGATCCTATAGCGAATGCTATTATAGAGGATCTCTATAACTTGCTTCTATTCTGGAATTAAACTGTTTGATCCTATAGCGAATGCTATTATAGAGGATCTCTATAACTTGCTTCTATTCTGGAATTAAACTGTTTGATCCTATAGCGAATGCTATTATAGAGGATCTCTATAACTTGCTTCTATTCTGGAATTAAACTGTTTGATCCTATAGCGAATGCTATTATAGAGGATCTCTATAACTTGCTTCTATTCTGGAATTAAACTGTTTGATCCTATAGCGAATGCTATTATAGAGGATCTCTATAACTTGCTTCTATTCTGGAATTAAACTGTTTGATCCTATAGCGAAAGCTATTATAGAGGATCTCTATAACTTGCTTCTATTCTGGAATTAAACTGTATGATCCTATAGCGAATGCTATTATAGAGGATCTCTATAACTTGCTTCTATTCTGGAATTAAACTGTTTGATCCTATAGCGAATGCTATTATAGAGGATCTCTATAACTTGCTTCTATTCTGGAATAAAACTGTGTGATCCTATAGCGAAAGCTATTATAGAGGATCTCTATAACTTGCTTCTATTCTGGAATTAAACTGTATGATCCTATAGCGAATGCTATTATAGAGGATCTCTATGACTTGCTTCTATTCTGGAATTAAACTGTGTGATCCTATAGCGAATGCTATTATAGAGGATCTCTATAACTTGCTTCTATTCTGGAATTAAACTGTGTGATCCTATAGCGAATGCTATTATAGAGGATCTCTATGACTTGCTTCTATTCTGGAATTAAACTGTGTGATCCTATAGCGAATGCTATTATAGAGGATCTCTATGACTTGCTTCTATTCTGGAATTAAACTGTGTGATCCTATAGCGAATGCTATTATAGAGGATCTCTATGACTTGCTTCTATTCTGGAATTAAACTGTGTGATCCTATAGCGAACGCTATTATAGAGGATCTCTATGACTTGCTTCTATTCTGGAATTAAACTGTGTGATCCTATAGCGAATGCTATTATAGAGGATCTCTATGACTTGCTTCTATTCTGGAATTAAACTGTGTGATCCTATAGCGAATGCTATTATAGAGGATCTCTATAACTTGCTTGTATTCTGGAATTAAACTGTGTGATCCTATAGCGAATGCTATAATGGAGGATCTCTATGACTTGCTTCTATTCTGGAATTAAACTGTGTGATCCTATAGTGAATGCTATATATTATAGAGGATTTTTATGACTTGCTAATTCTAAACAAAAATAAAATGGATATTATAAGTACTAACCAATATGCTCTATGTCACTTTTAGGTCTCTGATCACTTCATGCCCTGACCTGATAAAATCAGGTATTATAAATCAGAATGTAACAAAACGTCCTAAATAAGACGATCAAGCTAACTATTTTATTTACATAGCTCAAAATATAACCTTGCAAAGATCAATATCACTTTCTTGGTCACGTATAATAAATAATTAATTAATTTTATTAATTTCTTAAAACTTTGAAATATTTTCAAATGAAACATAGAGACAAGGAGGAGGAAGATTACAGTAGTCAAGCCAATCCGAAAAGACGCAAGATTCTTTCAAAAGACAGGACTATTACACAAACAAAAAATGTAATCAACACATGTTTTGGCAGTATTTCTATTTCTGCCGCAAAAGAAAATACGAAATTGTACAATTTATCTGCACTAAGCCAATATGTTGTAATTCGATATGTTAAGGGTCACAAAAGGTACGATTGATTTATATAGGGACCCTTCTATATTGTTTTGGTGAGTTCGGGCTTTTTACGTCGTCGTTTCTTTGTCCCTTATTAGAGACGGTATGAAATGTATTAGTGTTTTTCTTTATAAAAACGTGCTGACTCAAGGGGCCGTCTGTACTCAGTATCCTTTGAACAAATGAATATGTCGATAATCGACAGATGGTCGTATATACATCTTGTTATCAACAAGAGATGAGTGACTGTGGTCATCTACTTCTTCTTTTATGGTCCTATGTCCCCGAGGTGGGGCAGAGGGCGTCCACAGTGCTTCTCCATTGCGATCGGTCTTAAACGACGCGCTTCACTTCAGGCCACGTCAACCCGATGGACTTCATCTCGGCCGCTTCGGAGCGCTTCCAGGTGTGTTTGGGTCGGCCTCGCTTCTTCTTCCCTTGAGAAATCCATTCCAGCGCCTGTCTGGGAATGTGATCAGGGTTCCTTCGGAGAGTATGGTCTATCCAAGTCCACTTGCGGCACAAGATTTGAAGTCCAATCGGCGGTTCGTGACAAAGATCCAGTAGGCATTCGTTGGATATTTTCTCGGGCCAGAAGATTCCGAGAATTTATCGACAACATCGGTTAACGAAGACCTGAAGCCGATGCGTGATGTCCTTTGTTACGCTCCACGTTTCGCATCTACTTAGTTACCCAAGATTAGAATTGCTACAGATTTACGAACGCTTATATTATGTACGTAATTACAGTAATGCACATATATAGGTATCATGACACCGCAGGCTGTTAATGATATAAATACATACATACATACATACATACATACATAAACATACACAATAAACATGAACATACGTGTACAATTATGTCGAAGGAGGCTTTTAGTAAAAACATCCTATCCTACTAATATTATAAATGTGAAAGTTTGTGAGTATGGATGTATGTTTTTTTCTCTTTCACGAAAAAACTATTCGACGGATTTGGATGAAACTTTACAGTACAACTACAGGCTACAAATTGTTATGATTTTATGTAATTTTGGTCGTAATATAATTTTAGTATTAAGTAAAAAAATATATATTTATTTAAAATGATCTGTCACGAAACAATGTGGCAGACCAAATTCCACGAGAACGAAGCCGCGAGCAAAAGCTAGTATTTATACATATTAATATATTTGATTTGCTCTTCGCGAATCTCAACTAAATAAAAATATGACTGTCATAATAATAGATTCAAAACTTGATTCCATTATTCGTCTCATATAAATTTCCATTATGATTTTTGGTCTTTATATAATAACAAAGTTAAAATGTGTGAAAATTATATGCAGACATTATTGAAGCGTCTCACACATTTTGTTCCGATAAACGAGGTCGTCACATAGGCTTTAAGCTTTCGAACTGTTTGTGTTACATCAGCTTTACTACGAGAATAATAGCAATTTATTTTGTTGGTTGCATACATTGCAAAAATTTGATAAAAGTGAATATATTCCACAGCAAATCAATACGGAAGGATCTTAAAAACACATGCTTCTAGACTAGTTGTTCTTATTTAATTATAAAAATTGAAATAGAAACGTGTTTATTTGTGACACATCTTTTTTTTTACAAGAAATTAAAAGTCAGAAATAATATATTTATATAATAAAAAACCATTTAAAAATTGATAGAATTTTATATTATAAAAAGTGTTTATCTCTACTTAGCAAATTGAATTAAAAACAAATTAACACTTAGCCCACGGCCACATTAAAATTATAATAAGAAAATCTATAATAGTAATATATAATAATAATCAGAGGCAGTCACGAGGACTGCCGACAGAAGTGAAAACTTAAAACTGTATTTTGAAATTTCAAACTAATTGTAATAATGCTGCTATTACTATAGCATGTCGCTGACGCGAATCACAAAATTTTTATCCTTACATGAAGCGTCCAACGCACACATACAATCGGGTATATACAATGTGTTGGCGTGATGCGTGTACGTAGGCAGCTGCGCGCGCATTAACTGTGTTTAAAGTATGTTTATAGCTATACTCATAGCTATAGATATACCTTAAGCATTAACATGTTGCTAACGCGAACCTATAGATTTTTTCCCCATCCAGATTCGTGTAACGCGGCTATAGAAGTTTTCCATCCAAAAATTTTTAAAGCTCACAACTGGGTAGGAACTGGTATTTTATAAAAAAAATCACAAATTTAAGATAAACCACTCTCAAAAGTTCCCACTTTGATTCGAATAATGAATCTCACCAC
The DNA here is from genome assembly GCA_031353405.1 of Baronia brevicornis. Taxonomy (NCBI): domain Eukaryota; kingdom Metazoa; phylum Arthropoda; class Insecta; order Lepidoptera; family Papilionidae; genus Baronia; species Baronia brevicornis. Next base: position 25,436 of record JASFAT010003792.1, read on the forward strand.
ACTAGTGCCTCGAGAATGGCTGTCTTATTTCACTTAAGGAGTTTCAGAACTGGCTTTCACCGAAGTTGGTCGTATTATAGCCACGAGTTGCCGCCGGGAAAGTTTAAACGAATAGTACCAAGTTTCATACCTTGCCGTATATTAACTGCTAAAATTAAAATTTCTTTATTGTATAAAATGTATTCATATTGTCGATGTCTAAGGTCCCACCGAATGTTAAGATCTTCAAGAATTGCAGAGAGATATCTCATTACTATAAAAAGAATAGAATAGTAAAAATTTAATTTATTACACCTTTTTTTTACAATAACTAAAATTAAAACCTATAAATTTTAAATAAAAAAATATTACATTATACAAATAAACAAAATAAAAAATAAAATAATTTTAATCTAATAAGTGTCAGAAAATGGTTCTTGCTGCCAGATCTCCATCCGCCACGATCCGGCACACGTTACTTGCTTCCTCCACACTCATCTATCTCTTCATCCATCTTTCCTCTAACATTCATCATAGCAAAATGGCTCTCTGTTAGTCGCTTCTTGTCCTCGTGGGAATCAGGACGTAATGGCTTGTGAACCAGATCACCGTCATTTTTTAACAAATTAGCATTACTAAAATTCGTCAAAGTGAGTCCCACGAGCCGCAAGTGAGGATGGAGGTAAGCCCCAGCCGAGTCCCGCATACTAAGATAAGGCATTATAGTACTCGGGGGGAGCCCGATAGCGGGACGGTCGGCGCGCTTGCGACTAAGCTCGCCCCTAGCCACGCATCCATTGGCACGGCAGACCGTGGATTGGCGGAGAGGAAGGGAAAAGGATAGAGAAGAAAGGGAAGGTCCTGCCCTTCAAAAAGGAAAGATGGATTTAGACAGGATGATAGGGATATGATACTACCGCAACAGAAGACAAGGAGGGACACGGTAGTACGGTAGATGTGGTAGTAGGTACAGTGGAAACGTCTATGAGTGACGTTAATTGCTTCCCATCAGGTAATTCACTTGCTCGTTTGTCTTCTTGTACCATAAAAGAGACGAAAGCTACATCCACTTATCCAAAAACTTATTCAACAGTCAAAACAACATTTCTTTTAGTCTCTCGATCTCAAAACTCTTGACCCATAAGTCAAACACTGCAACCACTGAGCCAAGCGTTGTTCAATATATCTTAAGTATCTCGAGTCACGTATTAGCAATCTTACCTTATCAAATGGTAACTGCAAGTCGATTGGAGTGAGATTTGGCTTACACACGCAAAGTACATCGCCGACGAAATTGCTTTTGGCTTATGAAGCCGCGAGAGATTTGAAATAAGATTTCCCATGGGTTTATTGAGCAGTCGCTCATATGTACATTTTTTATGCTTTATACTCTTATAATAATTATATATATACATATAATACATAGATATTGTCACGCCTGTTTCCCATAGGGGTATCTTCAGGCATCTTCAGGTATAGTAGACTCTACGGAAGACAACCGAAAAGTTCTTCATGCCTTGTGTTGGGGCGAAACACGTGTCGTTTACAAGGTGGAAAAGTGGTAGTGTGTGTTTGGTGTTGTGTGTAGTTGTTGGTGGGTGGAGAGTTGCTGACGGCCGTTTTTCGGTAAGTTTTGGTTTAAGTTCCAAGTAAATCCACTTCATCCAGCCGGAAAAGACACGTTATTAATTTTCTGTTATTGTTTTGTTTGTCGCGGATCTTAGGTAAGTAAAACTTTTGACTGTCCGCATGTTGATGTTGTTGATAGTGGGTGGACAATGGGGAAATGCTGACGGCCGTATTTTCGGTAAGATTTAGTTTAAGTTCCCCATAAATCCACTTCTTCCAGTAAAAAACAAACATTATTTTTTTCTATTTTTGTTTGCTTGCTGCGGATCTAAGTAAAAATTCTAACTGTCCATATAGTAATGGATTTCCGCAAAGTACCACCTGACTCCATTAATCGTCTGAATAGAAAATGTCAAAATTTAATTACATTCTATTTTTAGATAAATTTTATACAAACATCATAACGTTAAGAAATAATAAATACTCTTGGCATGTCTAGCACAGACAACGTATTATTCCATTGAACGAAATTGCATTTTGGTTGCATCCAATATGCAGTTTAAGTCCAAGAAACGTATTTTTAGTATAACATTACTTATATATATTTTTAAATAAAACTAATAATGTTTTATTAAAACCAGAATACTTGTCAACAATTTTAACTAGCAATCAATATCATTATCAGCCTGTGGCAGTCCACAGCTGGACACAGGCCTCACTCAAGGCGCGCCATCAAGCCCGATCTTCGGCTACACGCATCCAGTCGCTGCCCGCCGCCTTGTGCAGGTCGTCGCTACATCTAGCAGGGGGACGTCCCATACTACGTTTGCCGAGTCGCGGTCTCCACTCCAGCACTCGTCAACTCCAACGATTGTCGGTTCTCCGACAAACGTGTTCAGCCCATTGCCACTTCAATCTGCTAACTTGAAGAGCTATGTCGGTGACTCTGGTTCTCTTGCAAATTAAAATAACTAATAATAACTACCAATAAAAATAAATGAATAAATATTTCATATTACTTAATCGAGAGAGTTTTGAGTGATAAATGTGTTTGATGTGGTTGAACCATTGTCTGAGCTGGCTGGGTCCTTTAGAGAACTACTACTTTCTCTCAGAGTTTTTTATGCACTTCGTTTGATGGTATATGAGTCACGGATGGTCGGAAGGAAGGAAGAAGGAAGGGAGAAAGAGTATCTCTTTTAGTCTCTCTTTTTTTACAATAGCTCAGTCCGTAAGGATCAGACTTGTAAACTGCTCATGATTCACTAGAATGTAAATTCTACTCGTGAGAAAAAAAATAACAAAACGTTCAGTTCATGATTTGTGAATCGCTACTACTATAGCGCCATACGTTAGCATGCGGTGCTCTGCTGGGGCAGATCTCCATCCTACCTTGCGGCTCGTGAGATTCACTATAACGAATTGTAATAATAAACCTAATTTGTTAAAACATGACGGCGTCGTGGTTCGCCACCCGTCACGTCTTGATTCCAGAGAGCGAGAAGCGACTAACGGATAACCGTTTCAGTACGATGAATGTGAGAAGAACGATGGATGAGTGTGGAGGAAGCTAGGAAGGTGTGCCAGGATCGTAGCGGATAGAGATCTGTGGTCTCTGCCCACCCCAACGAGAAACAGGCGTGACTATATGTTATAGAAGGGAACTGTCTGCCATAGTACAGGGTTCACCCTAGTTCAGCTAGTCATGGAAACAAAATTGTAGTTATATTAATGACCAATAAATATATTATTATTATTTATGCAATACAAAATCCACAGCATATAAAAAACTAACACTTATAAATAATTGAAAACTTATATTTTTATATATTCACGCCTATCCCCCGCAGGGGTTAGCAGAGACCACAGAGCTCCATCGGCTGCCATTCATCGCAGCGAAACGGCTCGTCATTGGTTGCTTTTCGCCCTCGTGAGAATCAGGACGTGACGGGTGGCGAACCACGTCGCCGTCATTTTCGACAAATTAGGTATATTAAGGCCAATGAGCCAATTGGTCGTCTGGCCAATTGGCTCATTGGCCAATTGAAAACTAATAGAGCCAATTATGGATTTACAATTTAATTATGATAACTTATAATAAAAATATGATTTTGTATACCTACTATATCTTCACACGTACGATGCCAACGTCCTTTAGTTTACAAATTAATTTACAAACTCCCAAGATACAATTCCACAATCGCAGACGAGCTGTTTACGAAATGAACAAACTTTTAATTAATTATAAACATACCGACAGTACGTAGCGAACTTTCAATACCGCGTTATACCTTGGTGAACATTGTATTAATACAAGTTCGTATTATTACTGGTTAATATTACTGCAGAGACTACTGTATAGTCACTGCAGTGTACTGTATAGGCATCTTCAGGTATAGTAGACTCTACGTATGTAGAGTCTACTATACCTGAAGATGCCTCGTGTTGGGGCGAAACACGTGTCGTTTGCAAGATGGAAAAGTGGTGATGTGTGTTTGGTGTTGTGTGTAGTGGTTGGTGGGTGGAGAGTTGATGGCCGATTTTCGGTAAGTTTTTGGTTTAAGTTCCAAATAAATCAACTCTTCTGTTATTGTTTTGCTTGTCGCGGAACTTAGCTAAGTAAGACTTTTGACTGTCCACATAGTGATGGATTTCCGCAAAGTAACGCCTGACTCCATTAATAATATTACTGTAGTCAGAGGCGAACTATCTTTACATCTTGCCGTGTTTACTATTGCTGGTATTGTTAGTCGATTTCTAAAGTATTAATAAGGAATTCCAAGATCGTCAACTAAGCAAGATGTGTGTGACCTGAAATTTATACATATACGCAAAAGAAAGACAATCTATCCTTCCATCCAATTAAAAAAAATCGTTTCATTGACAGATATACAGACGGACAGATACGTTTATTTCATTCTGCAATAACACATATGTACGACAAGATATAAATACAAAAAACGCGAAAACACCGTAAATGACACAGATGTGGAAAATTGTTATTCCATAGTTGAATTAGAAAAAGAATATTGCGTGGAATTAATTGGGTTTCACACCTCTATGACCAATAAATGATTTTGTACAGCACAGTGATAGAGCCACGTTGCAGATGAATACCTTGTTAAAAGTGGCATATTAATTGTCTGTAGCATAAACGGACCGGCTTGCTCGTAGATGTACCACACTCCCGCAGAAAACCGGCGTCTGTGTGGTAGTTTAGCTACCGCGCTTCGTCCGGTGAGCGGTTGAGTCCTTCTTCGTCATCCTACAGCTACCAGTTTCATATCGGCGTTTATAGCTGCCAGTTTCATATAGGCATTCATAACTGCCAGTTTCATATAGGCGTTCATAGCTGCCAGTTTCATATAGGCGTTCATAGCTGCCAACTTCATATAGGCGTTCATAGCTGCGAGTATCATATAAGCGTTCATAACTGCCAGTTTCATATAGGCGTTCATAGCTGCCAGTTTCGTAGAGGCGTTCATAACTGCTAGTTTTATATAGGCGTTCATAGCTGCCAGTTTCATATAGGCGTTCATAACTGCTAATTTCATATAGGGGTTCATAGCTGCCAGAATCATATAGGTGTTCATAACTGTAAGTTTCATATAAGCGTTCATAACTGCCAGTTTCATATAGGCGTTCATAGCTGCCAGTTTCGTAGAGGCGTTCATAACTGCTAGTTTTATATAGGCGTTCATAGCTGCCAGTTTCATATAGGCGTTCATAACTGCTAATTTCATATAGGGGTTCATAGCTGCCAGTATCATATAGGTGTTCATAACTGTAAGTTTCATATAAGCGTTCATAACTGCGAGTTTCATATAGGCATTAATAACTGTCAGTTTCATATAGGCGTTCATAACTGCCAGTTTCATATAGGCGTTCGTAACTGCCAATTTTATATAGGCGTTCATAGCTGCCAGTTTCATATAGGCGTTCATAACTGCTAATTTCATATAAGGGTTCATAGCTGCCAGTATCATATAGGTGTTTATAAGTGTGAGTTTCATATAAGCGTTCATAACTGCGAGTTTCTTATAGGCATTAATAACTACCAGTTTCATATAGGCGTTCATAACTGCAAGTTTCATGTAGGCATTCATAACTGCCAGTTTCATACAGGCGTTCATAACTGCCAATTTCATATAGGCGTTCATAGCTGCCAGTTTCATATAAGCATTCATAACTGCCAGTTTCATATAGGCGTTCATTGCTGCCAACTGAATGATATTAACTGTAAGCTGTTCTCTGTTTATAAATCATTAGCAAAAGAAAACGCGTTGGAAGGAGGAAGGAAGGAAAAGTTCGACCTTGTCGTCAGCGAAATGGAAAAATAATACAGTGTTTCTATTCGTACTGACGGCTTCGAAAGTATTTTTGATATAAACGGCAAGATTTTTGCATCAATATTTATCTTAGTTTTTTTTATAAATCTGCCACGCGCTCGGGTCCCTTCCACATTTCCCCACTCTACTAGCCGCTCGATGAAGGTATTATAGATCACTTGCCACCAGATGACCTGCATGCTTGTTTGCCTGCCTTGCTATGAAAAATATTTAGATTATACTAAAAATTATTATAGATTTTCCCAACAAGTTCCGTAACCACGATTATCTGTGCATAATCGGAAATGTCTCTAATGAAGCGATTTACTCGAGTGTCTAATTCCACTGTTAAACAAAACGAACGGTACACTGAGCTTACAAATACATGATAACACAAATAATAATCACCCTGTATAAACAGGCACTAATCCGATGTTTGATATTCCCTACTTATTCTTAACATATATACCAAATATATGATTTTGTATCTTTGCTAACATCGATAGATAGATAACTTGTTTATTCAAGACAATACAAACAACGTCGAAAGTAAAAATTAAGCTAAGAAATCAGACTAAAATACTACACTATTCTAGTGGTAGAGCCACGCTGCAGACGAACACTTTGTCAAGAATGGCATTATATTTGTCTGTAGCATGAATGGGCCGGCTCGCCCGGGGAAGTACCATACTCCCAGAGAAAACCGGCGTCTGAGTGGTAGCTTAGCTACCGCGCTTCGTACGGTGAGCGGCCTGAGTTCTGGAGGCCCAACACCTTCCCCTTCCCAGTCCCCCTCCCCTCCCCCTCCCGCTCCCACTCCTCCTCCCATAATTTCACTTTCCTTTAAGGTCGGCAACGCTTCCGCACTGCCTATGGCGTTGCGGATGTCTGTGGGCGGCGTTGGTTGCTTTCCATCGGGTGACACGCCTGCTCGTTTGCCTTCCTATGCTATAGAAAAAAACACAAATTTTCGAAATAACTTAAAATTAACATTAATGTGCCAAAGAATAGGCCTTTAATGCTGCAGATGGTTAAGTATTACGTTGGGCCTCCGGGATTCAGACGCTCAACGAACGAAGCGCGATAGTTAAGCTACAACTCAGACGCCGATTTTCTGCAAGAGTGTAATACTACCCCGGGCCAGCCGACTCATTCATGCTACAGACAAATAATATGCCAATATCGTCTGCAGCGTGGCTCTACCACTTTAAAGTATTTTACTTCGACTCAACTTAATCGCAAGACAATTATATGATTATTTATTTCAAATATATGTCAATAATAAATATGGTACAAGAGCTGTGAAACATATAATGCTTGTCAAAGCCGAGAATGACTAATTATTACGGTGAAAAATTATTAAACTTTCAAGTACAAGAAGTTCGATACTAATTAAAAATGTGCTGAAATCAACACGCAAGAATTTATTTCTTGATAAATTTGACTAGTATTTGTTTTAAATATAGTGTATATACTGCTTCAAAATATAGTATTGTTCTTTTCTTTTCTTCGATGGCAATTAGTTATAACTATTATGCCAGTGTCAAGTACAATACAATATTATCTAATCTCCTGAAATATAACAGTTAGCTTATCACGTTACATATTGATTGATGAATAGTGAGCATTTTACGAAAACTTTCTATGGACTTTTTCACTCAACTTATAAAGTTACGATACACGCATTTATTGATATTAAATATCACTTCACTTATACACCTTAATCGAACTTTATTGCATAAATGCACTACAATTAAACAATATAACTTATAATAATATAAGATTATGAAAATGAAATAAAAACACAACACCACTGATGTAAGTTGGCGGGAAAAGTCCTATAGTATTGTTGCGTAACACATATTTTTTATGCAACCTCATTTTGATCTCGAAATCCTGGTCAAGCAAGCCATTACAACTATTAAAAATAAATTGACAAGACGTCTCTCAATGCGTGACAAAAACAGTTAATAGAAAAAAGCTGTGTGAGGAAAAGAGACAAAACGATGTCTAGAAAGGAGTACTTATAGCTGGAACATTTTCTAATTTTGGGAACGCTAGAAGTTTCGATCGTTGTACGTAACAATATGAATAGTAGTATATATGTAATTTGGCTAGTAATTGTTTCAAACACAGTATATATTGTGTCAAAATATAATATATATAGTATAGTAATTATGTGAAATTGAGCGTTTCTCGCTATCAAACATAAAAGTTTGGCGAGTATATTAGTATAAGTACATAGGTTTGTAATTTTTTTATATATATATATATTCACGCGAATCCCCCGCAAGAGTTGGCAGAGACCACAGAGCTCCATCCGCTACCATTCATCGCAGCAAGACGGCTCTCAATTTCATCATTCATCGTACTGAAACGGTTATCCGTTAGTCGCTTTTCGCTCTCGTGAGAATCAGGACGTGACGGGTGGCGAACCACGTCGCCGTCATTTTCAACAATTAGGTATATCAAATTCGTCTTAGTGAATCTTAGGTTACCAGGCTCGGAATAAATATTTACAAATCCATATATATTATATATTTATTCTGATGCAGGAATCGAACCCGCGACCATTGACTCCGTGGACGGAGGGCCGCGCCACTGTGCCAATCGGTCGTTGGTTGTAAATTTATTTGAAGTAATAATTAAACATTGTTAGTAGTGCCTCTATGAAATAAATAGATATATCTTGAGTTTCACTGCATTCTAAATCAAATAAACCAGCCCGGTATAAAGACGTTGTGGTACAAAGAGTCACGTGCTTCATTAAAAGATAAATCTCTTGCGGATGCAGAAGCCTGTTCTAATTGAGAACGTGCGCTTTGTAACTGCAGTGAAGCTAGTTTTTTTTAAATATAACGTTATTTACAAAGTAAGATGCCATTTAAATAAATTAATAAAAGAGGTCGTTGAAAATGGAAATAAATTCTTACCTAAGCGATGCCTAGTGATTATTTGTAAGTTAGAAAAAGCTTTTGTCTAAATTCTCCTTTACATAATAGAACGATTTTCTTATCAAATCGATGCCTAGTGATTATTTGTAAGTTAGGAAATGCCTTTGTCCAAATTCGCCTTTACACAATGGAACGATTTTCTTACCAAAGCGATGGCTAGTGATTATTTGTAAGTAAGGAAATGCCTTTGTCCAAATTCACCTTTACCCAATGGAACGATTTTCTTACCATAGCGATGGCTAGTGATTATTTGTAAGTAAGGAAATGCCTTTGTCCAAATTCACCTTTACCCAATGGAACGATTTTCTTACCATAGCGATGGCTAGTGATTATTTGTAAGTAAGGAAATGCCTTTGTCCAAATTCACCTTTACCCAATGGAACGATTTTCTTACCATAGCGATGGCTAGTGATTATTTGTAAGTAAGGAAATGCCTTTGTCCAAATTCACCTTTACCCAATGGAACGATTTTCTTACCATAGCGATGGCTAGTGATTATTTGTAAGTAAGGAAATGCCTTTGTCCAAATTCACCTTTACCCAATGGAACGATTTTCTTACCATAGCGATGGCTAGTGATTATTTGTAAGTAAGGAAATGCCTTTGTCCAAATTCACCTTTACCCAATGGAACGATTTTCTTACCATAGCGATGGCTAGTGATTATTTGTAAGTAAGGAAATGCCTTTGTCCAAATTCACCTTTACCCAATGGAACGATTTTCTTACCATAGCGATGGCTAGTGATTATTTGTAAGTAAGGAAATGCCTTTGTCCAAATTCACCTTTACCCAATGGAACGATTTTCTTACCATAGCGATGGCTAGTGATTATTTGTAAGTAAGGAAATGCCTTTGTCCAAATTCACCTTTACCCAATGGAACGATTTTCTTACCATAGCGATGGCTAGTGATTATTTGTAAGGAAGGAAATGCCTTTGTCCAAATTCACCTTTACCCAATGGAACGATTTTCTTACCATAGCGATGGCTAGTGATTATTTGTAAGTAAGGAAATGCCTTTGTCCAAATTCACCTTTACCCAATGGAACGATTTTCTTACCATAGCGATGGCTAGTGATTATTTGTAAGGAAGGAAATGCCTTTGTCCAAATTCACCTTTACCCAATGGAACGATTTTCTTACCATAGCGATGGCTAGTGATTATTTGTAAGTAAGGAAATGCCTTTGTCCAAATTCACCTTTACCCAATGGAACGATTTTCTTACCAAAGCGATGGCTAGTGATTATTTGTAAGTAAGGAAATGCCTTTGTCCAAATTCGCCTTTACACAATGGAAAGATTTTCGAAGCAAATCGATGCCTAGTGATTATTTGTAAATTAGGAAACGCCTTTTTCCAAATTCGCCTTTAAACAATGCAACAATTTTTTTGGCCTCGATTGGAGGATTCGTACGCACTTTATCTACACGTGGGATGTAATATTGTTAGAAACAGCTTTAAAAAAAATCGATTGCAAAATGATAAGCAAATCATAACAACCACGATTCGAACCTGGCACAGTTGACGGTCGGATGACCTTGCTCACATCAAAGTAGCATCACAGATAAGAAGTTATCAGCCTTCGTCATCATTGATTTTACAAAAACCTACGTCAGTAACAACCCTGTGTCAGGGTTGTCACTGACTAAAATACAAATGAACTCCACCACTATCTGCTTGCACACCACATGCAAGTGTATGTTCAGCTACAACGCTGCCTCAACACAAATATTTGCTTACACAGAGTATAAACACTGCGGCATATTGTGCTGGAACTATATCTTAAACTATACAAGAAACATCCGTATACCATTTATGCCATAGAAAATTGAGATACTAGTTTAAAAAAAGTCATAAAAAATGATACATAATTTAAAAATCAAATTATATTCAGCCTGTTACACTATAAGTGGTATTTAAACTCGTCTTTATCATTCTGCCATGGGGAGTGCTCCGAAAAATTGTCCGAAATAATTTCGCCCTCTGAATTCCACTGTCATACAACTCGACTCAAGGAAAAGGTTCATCCTCACCATCTGGATGAATGGCGACCCAGTACAGTGTGTTTTTACCGAAACTTGTATCCACGCACCACGACCCAGTGAAACCAGCTACCTCCAACGGTGTTTCCGTGGTGAACCGATACGATATTGAAACCTTCAAAGAACAAGCCTACACTTCTCTTAAAGACTGGCAATATGATGGATGAGTGGCGATCGAGTACGGTCTATTTTTCCCAAAATTTCGTTCTACGCACGAGTACAATACATCCTGTGGAACCAGCTACCTTCAGCGATGTTTGCGATCCAATACGGCATTGGAACCTTCAAAAAGCAAGCCTTATATATTTCTTAAAGACCGGCAATGCGACTGCACTGCCCGTGGTGCTGCAGACTTTACTTTTAAGGTACCTCTACGGTACTTTACCCTCTCCCTCTCCCCCTCCTTCTCCGCCCTCCCCCCCCCTCCCCCCTCCCCCCTCCCCTCTCCTCGCCCTCCCCCCTCTACCCCTCCCTCTCCCCCTCCCCCTCCCCTTCCGTGTCACCTGATGGAATGCAATCAACGCCGCCCATAAACATTCGCAGTGCCATGGGCAGTGTAGAACCATTGCCAGCTTTTAAGGACACTTTCCTTAAATTTAATGGGAGGGGGGAGGAGGGTTGGGCCTCCGGAACTTAACCGCTCACCGGACGAAGCAATGTAGCTAAGCTACCCTGAGTGGTAGCTTAGCTACATTGCTTCTGCGCCGGCTTTCTGCCGGAGTGTGGTACTTCCCTGGACGAGCCGGTCATTCATACCTGAGTCTATAATCATACATCCTATATATTCGTACGTAGTTAGTCTGTACATATAAAATGTAATATACATATGTATATATGTACACATAATTTATTACGCAATATTACAATGGATGCCAAATTAAATGAGGCTTACATATCTCAGAACGTCACAAAAAATACCGTCCTATCCAAGGAAATAAGAAATATGAGAACCCAATGCATCAAAGCGTCAAGCCTTATATGTGGATCTCGAATTCCTTGCCATTTTGTTCTTTGACAAATAAGCGAAATATTTTTTTCTCTTTATTTTGTTATACTTGAGAGAAGTATATATTGGTGGAAGAGGAAATATATATGAGTGACTCAGACGTATATATGGCCTGGACGCCTTCGTGAAAGAAGATGTTGTGACAAAAGTAGAAAAAGGGATGCTTAGATGGTTTGGGCATACAGAGAGGATGGATGATAGACGACTGGCAAAACAAATTTACCTTGCGAATGTGGATGGAAGGGCCGGAAGAGGAAGACCACGAAAAACGTACCTGGACAAAATTGCTGAACTTTTTATCACTTAAAAGCCAGGTCAAGAGTACCCTCAACCGGCGGGCTTGCATGAGGAGAATAATGAGTGTGGAGGAAGCAAGGGAAGTATGCCGAGATCGTAGCAGATGGAGATCTGTGGTCTCTGCCTACCCCTACGGGAGACGGGCGTGACGATATGTATGTATGTATGTATGTATGAACGCCTTTGTTGGAGAATCCACGACCGTTGGAATAGACGAGTGCTGGAGTGGACACCGCGTCTCGGCAAACGTAATGTGGGCCGCCTCCTGGCTAGATGGAGCGACTATCGCAATATGGCATGGCAGGGACTGGAAGCGTGTAGCCGAAGATCGGACTAGGTGGCGCACTTTAGGTGAGGCCTATGTCCAGCAGTGGACTGCCGTGGACTGATATCAATCTTGTATGAGTGACCCCAGAATGAAATCGTTTCAATTAATATATTATTAAAGGAATTGGACGTAAAATTAATTTCTGTCTCGCACACACACTACATTTTTTTTTTAATTTCATTTAAAATATTTCTTTATGGAAGAGATAGACAAAGAAATAAGCCAATAAACAAAGGCATAATAATACTGGGTAATGCAAATGGATTCTACTAAAGGTACACAGATATTAGAGTAAGGACATGAATGGGGGGAAAAGAAGAAGTAATGGGAGAGGAAGAAGTAAATAAAGGAAGAGGAAAGGGATTAGGTCTTCAGATCCCAGCACTCACCATACAAAACGTGGTAACAGAATAAAATTCTACCACTTGACGCTAATATTCTAATAAATCATATTATCACAACGACGTTGCCGAATCGATTAGGACAGAGGTTCTCAAACTTATTTTATTTACAGCCCACTGTGGTAATCAATTATTTTTAGCACCCCTATACGTTTACTTATTTAATATTGAAGTCTTCAGCAGTCTTTAATTTTCAAACCTGTCCGTATATCAGATAATCACAGATGTCTTCACACACCTATGCTAGGTAATAAATAAAATTGTAGCTCTATAAATTAAATTATTAAGTTGAATTAAGTTTAATGGATTCACACCTACTTTATTGTTATTTTTATTAATTAAAATAAAAAAAATAGACAGATTTTGATTTCAGTTTAAATTCAAAATAAAATATTAAAACCCATCGTCTACTTAACTACTTTAACACCCACGAATTTTATGAATTTTTTATGAATTCGTTGCCGTCATATAGGTCTCTAGCATACTTTGAGAAAGGCTGATTTAGGATAACGTCATCCTTTCTATTAAAAAAAACAGTTAGATTATAGTAAAAATTACAATTTTACAATGAACGCTAGAGTTAACCATAAGTCTCCAACGCCTACAAAATGGCATTATGGGCCGCTTTGAGAAAACTGGGCTAGGATAATACTTTTTATTAATAAAAACGGTTGGATTACAGTAAAAATTACAATTTTGCAATGAACGCTAGAGTTACCTATAAGTTTATAACGCCTACAAAGGGACATTATCGGCCGCTTTAAGAAAAACTGGGCTAGGATAACACGATACTTTTTATTAATAAAGACGGTTGGATTCCAGTAAAAATTGCAATTGTACAATAAACGCTAAAGTTACCTATAAGTCTCCAATGCCTACAAAGGGGCATTATTCGCCATTTTGAGAAAGGCTGGGCTAAGATAATACTTTTTATTAATAAAAACGGTTGGATTACAGTACAAATTACAATTATACAATGTAAACTTCGCTAGCGTACTTTGTAAAATTGTAATTTTCGCTCAAGTGAAGCTTTCAACCGAAATTCGTACAGCGAATAATTAACCTGCACTGAGGGTTAAAATTTCTCACTAATGAAGATGTTGCGTAAAACCAATTAAACCCAGAGCCGAGGCTAGCTGTTTATTGCCGGATACACTTAAATTTCACTACGCTTCTACGTTTAGATTTAATCCACCTTGTTCTGCTCGGCTGCCGAAAACCCTTACTGTGTAAAACATTGCCTCCCGCACGCAAGTGTTTAAACGCTTTTCATTCGTGTACTTTGACATTTAGCGCTGAATGTGAAATTACGATCAAGCGATGCGAGCCGATTTAAATTGGCCTCATTTTTATATTAACAACACTAGAATTCTATGAATGACTGTTTTTTAGTCGCTAAAGAACACGATAGAATGACACTAGTGGCCTTGCAATGACGAATTCTATGATTATTTAGGGAGTTGTGTTTACGATCAAAATTACAGAACTCTACTGATAATTATCAAAGAATGTTTTTTATAATCTCCCTCTCTTTCTCTTTCTCACTCTCTTTCACTTTCTCTCTCTATTTCTCCCTCTCTCTCTTTCTCTCTGATCGACACGTCATCCAGCGATTCGTTAGACTCGCAGCAATCGGTAGCTATTCGGACCACTTCCACGAAACTGGAGATATTGTTGTGCTTCAGTTGGTCGAATCATTTCATCGGGGATCGACTCGATCTTTTCCCCTCAACTTTTGTACGGATGATCAAGTTCTCAGATGGTCAGTCTCACATGAACAAAAAAAAATATATGTATATATATGTGTGTGTGTGTGTGTGTATGTATATTTATACGTATTGTATGTATTTATTTTTATAAAATTAGTTTTTAATTTTTCTTTTGTACAAACTGCACCACCTTCATACTAATCTTCTCAGTTTCGCCCGCAGGTAGGTTGGCTCATAGAGAATACCCAATGGCTTAAAGTCCGCCTAATGTACATTTCGTGCAAAAAAGTTTAAATAAATAAATAAGTCGGGTTTATATCTCAAACTGATAGCATAATCTTCTTTCCTAGTTTAAGTGACGTGTCTCAAATGATAACACCTGTAACAGTACATTTGTGCATCGTTGCATAGCCCACTCAGCACTGCACTGAGTGGACATTGATAAAGCCGTGTGCAGTTGGGCGTAATACTCGACTCGTTGCGCTGAACAACCCCCTCAACCCTTCCCCCTTCCCCCCACCGCTCCCCCACTTTGATATTAATGTAGCTTCACTTGCTGTGTCACTACACTGTGAATATAATTTACATTTTATCCAACTAAGTTTGTATTATCCACCCTAGAATTCCACATATCGTTGGACTAAAGGTGCATATATAATTGGATACACAACCAAAAGAAAATTAAGCGGCAATAGCTCAGTCGACGAGTCTGGGCCTTACGAACTGAACGTCAAGAGTTCGTATCTTACATTGGACTATTGATGTCCATATCCTGGCACAAGCATTACTAGCTTAGTGGGAGTGCTTAACGAGAATTCTAATACTATCGCGGGTTCTATTGCGTTAATAGAACCAAATATATACATGGATCGAAATAAATATATACATGGATTTATAAATATTTATTCCGAGGCTGGTAACCCCCCCAATCCGCATTTTCGTTCCTGCCCTTTCCTTTCTTCTCTATCCTTTCCCTTTCTCTCCGCCAATCCACGGTCTGCCGTGCCAAAGGATGCATGGCTAAAGGCGAGCTTAGTTGAAAGCGTGCCGACCGTCCCGGGATCGGGCTCCCCCGGGTACTATGGTGCCTTACCTCAGCATGCAGGGCTCTGCTGGGGCTGACCTCCATCCTCCCTTGCGACTCGTGGGATTCACCAAGACAAATTTAATATACCTAATTTGTTGAAAAATGACGGCGACGTGATTCGCCACCCGTCACGTCTTGATTCTCACGAGGGCGAGAAGCGACCAATGGAGAGACGTTTCGCTGCGATGAAAGGTAGCGGATGGTGCTCTGTGGTCTCTGCCAACCCCTGCGGGGGATAGGCGTGAATATATAAGAAAAATATATAAAATAAAACCAGGCTGGACATTGGATGACGATCAATCCGGTCAATGTTTTTCAGACTTTCGATCTCCGCATCGGAATAGATATATGTGTGACTTGGTGTCACTTAAGAGTGGTCTTCAGTATAGTCTACTATACCTGATGGTGCCTCATGTTGAGGCGATACATGTCGTGTACATTGTGTAATAGTGGTGCTGTGTATTTGGTGTTGGCGTTGTTGATAGTGGTTGGGAGGTAGCGAGTTGCTGACGGCCGTATTTTTCTTAAGATCTAGTTTAAGTTCCCCGTAAATCCACTTCTTCCAGTAAAACACACACATTATTATTTTTCTATTTTTGTTTGCTTGTCGCGGATGTTAGCTAAATAGAAATTCTGACTGTCCACATGGTAATGGTTTTCCGTAAAGTGACACCTGACAACATTAATCAACAGAATATCAATCACTCACTGCTATTGAAGAGTCTTTCTCTTCCACTCCATTCCCATCAATGGAGTAAACTCTGCTTCTACAGACCCGAGCTTCATCCCAGGAGGATATACTAGTCTTTCTTGTATTTCTTCTCGTAGGTATTTACAGAAAAGAAATGCAAACAAAATTACCTTAACAACTCACTTAAGGGATACAACGATGGTTTTGTTCTAGGAAAAATTTTATCTAAGACCAAAAGAAACGTTGTAAAATAAAAATTAATTGCACTTAAAACGGTGTTGTAGAACCAAGATATTGCTCCCACGGCATCAATTTCAAGAAAATATGAATTCATTCAGTTGGAAGAAAATATGAAACTGTTTTCTTTTATCTTCTATATTTTACTTGAAATTAAGTGCTTGCAAGTAAAACGCTAGTTCGTATCCCCTGAGATGCTATTTCAGATTTCTACAGCATGGACCTCTCCTTAACTTTTTTATTTGGATCACCATCAATCATTCTATAATAATATACAAGACTAGAACCAAAAGCAAGAAGACTAGAAGCCGGAGAACCAGAGTCACCGACATAGCTCTTCAAATTAGCAGACTGAAGTGGCAATGGGCTGGACACGTTTGTCGGAGAACCGAAAATCGTTGCAACAGACGAGTGCTGGAGTGGAGACCGCGACTCAGCAAACGTAGTGTGGGACGCCCTTCTGCTAGATGGAGCGACGATCTGCGCAAGGCGGCTGGCAGAGACTGGATGCGTGTAGCCGAAGATCGGGCTAGGTGGCGCGCCTTGGGTGAGGCGTATGTCCAGCAGTAGACTGCCGCTGGTTGATATTGATGATACAAGACTGGCTACATTTTTTCTTATTATAAACCAGCTCCTCTGATAAAGCGCCTAACTAACGCTGGGTGTCAAAAAAGCCAAAAACACCGATGTATTAAAGCGATTTTAATTGCAATTGAAGAAATATTTTTGCAGTCTATTTTTAGTAAGAATCCCTCTGCAGGTGAAGGCCTCCTCCAAGGGTATCTGTTGCTCTCTGGAGCGGGCTATTTGACACCGGTCTGAGCGGACTATTTCTCTGATTTTGTCTTCCTATCTCGCGTGGGGTCTTCCTTGTTCACAATTCTCCTGCATGCCTTTCGATATATCATAACAATAATGTATCACAAACGTACATCAAATTATCTTTTTAACATTGTGTCCATCCTACGGTTATCTGGAAGAAATCGCTATAAGCGATAAGACCGCCATTTGTATATTACAATCAATAATCGTATAACTTTGTTTTTGGTGTACAATAAAGAATATATCTATCTATCTATCTATCTATATTACGCTTCATGTTGTTGGCATATAGATTAAAATAAAATTAATTCTCATCATAAACAATAGAACTTGTGATAAACAAATGACATCTGAAACTGATAGTCGTAGGGTAGAGTGGGGCTAGTTGAGCATAGGGGTAAGTTGGGCAATTGAAATATCTCAGAAACTATGCAGCGTACGCTAATACACCAAATGGCGGACAGAAACGGGTGAGGAATTGGAATTCATCAAGTGACTGCCAGTGGCGATCTGTCGATTGAGTGTCGTATATCGCTTAGTATATTTGCGTATGAAAAGTTAAAAAAAAATGTTTGCGAATATTTTTTTTGTACTAATCTGCTTTAATCTGTGAGAGGACATATACGAACAAATTATTGAGACAACTTATATATCCACCAAAAACACAAAATTTTCTTTTTTTTAAAAACATACATACATATCGTCACGCCTGTCTCCCGTAGGGGTAGGCAGAGACCACAGATCTCCATCTGCTACGATCTCGGCATACTTCCCTTGCTTCCTCCAGACTCATTATTCTCCTCATGCAAGCCCGCCGGTTGAGGGTACCCTCGACCTGGCCCTTCCTAAAAAGTTCAGCAATTTGATCAAGGTATGTTTTTCGTGGTCTTCCTCTTCCGACCCTCCATCCACATTCGCAAGGTAAATTTATTTTGCCAGTCGTCTTTCATCCTTCTCTTCGTCCGTCTCTTCTCTTCCGTCTTTCATACTTCTCTGTCATTTACAGCGTGTAAGTGACACAGAAGTAAAAAAAGTGTTTTGTATGTTCGAATCAGAAAAAAATACTGCGTCGAATTGTCTAAGTCTCACAGCTTTACGATCAAAAGAAATTTTTTTACTATATTGATATTGACCAATTTTGAGTGATCAGATACATGTTTTTGAGAATCTTATAAGTTTTATTGGCTCCGGTGGTAAGTTTTCATTTTACGGTTTATTTCGTTC
Source organism: Baronia brevicornis (assembly GCA_031353405.1). Classification (NCBI taxonomy): domain Eukaryota; kingdom Metazoa; phylum Arthropoda; class Insecta; order Lepidoptera; family Papilionidae; genus Baronia; species Baronia brevicornis. The sequence goes on from JASFAT010003792.1 coordinate 44,107, forward strand.
TCGATTTAAAGCGCCGATGTATTGGAAACCTTGGTGGCTCGGAAACAGCCTGAAGTAAGATTGATGGCATGACTAGTGACTATCCACGCGCTTTCCCGTACAGTCTGCAAATAAATTCATGTCAACGGTAAGATGGATTTCAATAAGCGAAACAGAAGAATGGTTTTAAAATACTCGTTTCGTTACTTTTTATTTTAAACAAAACCAGCAATGCTTTAAACGTTACTAGAATTGTATTTTTTTTTACGGCCCATACATGTCCCACTGCTGGGCACGGCACCTCCCCATTTCTGGAGGAGCGGATACTAACCTACCACGCTTGAACAACACAAATTGACGAGGAAGCCACACACGAAATTAATATCTAAAGGTCATACACATACGTATTTATTTCGATGCAGGGATCGAACCTGCGACTATTGACTTCGTAGACTCTTCGTAGACGTAGATATTTGCTAATAAAAAGCTAAAAACAAGAAAGTTATAATCGACGCAAAACGCGAAAACGTACTGAACCGTAAAATGAAAAATTACTACCAGATTAAAAAAAAAACTTTTAAGATTTCTGAACAAAATATATCTGATCACTCAAAGATAGTCAGTTTTAACGCTGTACAAAATTTTCTATTGGCCGTAGAGGTGTGAGACTCGGACCAATCGACGCAGTATTTTTTCTGATCCCAATATGCAATAATAAATTTTTATATGAAAAGTAAAGCTGCCTAAATACTTAGATATTTTAAGTATGCAAACAGGAACTTGTTCTTTTGGTTGCGGTGAATTTGTTATATGATTGTTTTTAATTTTATTGTATTATATGTATATGTGTATATGAGTATAAGGAGTAGTATATATATGGATGTATGCGTGTGTGTGTGTCCGTATCAATGTCGTCACTGTGGTCCGCGATCTGACCACGTTGGTTCTTGCTGAAAACCAGCGCCAGGTGCTCCAATAGAACGCCTGGCATATGGTGACCAAGAACCATTTTATGACACTTGTAGATTAAAATTATTTTCTTATTGTTTCATTTATTTGTATGTTATTATTAAGATTTTAATTTTAGCTATTGTAAAAAAATGTGTCATAAATAAAGTTTTTTAAAAGTACCCATAAATTTAAAAACCTGTGAACGAGAAGGGCCTCAACATGAGGCATCATCAGGTGTAGTAGACTCTACGGAAGACACCGTTAAGTCAACTTAAGCTAAGTAAATTTCTGACCGTCCACATAGTAATGGATTTTCGCAAAGTAACGCCTGATGCGATTATAAAAATCATTTATTCTAAACTACCACAGTATTAGGTACAGATTATTTTTTTTCATTTTCTCGGTTTGTTTGATGTTTTGTATTATAAAAAGCTGTTTTTGTTTATTCTCAAAGCCGGTTACTGTGATAGCGTGACTCCAGTGTCTTTGGAGCACCTGCTCTTGGCTCCGTTCCAAATAAAATTCCTTCCCACATTTATTTCCCTCACAACCCTGCTGCATAAGCCGCACTAGATTACGGATATGAGGCATTTTAAATTGTAGTGACTGGGTAGGTGTATATATTTTTAAAGCTAAGTTAAATGTGGAATAAATGATAAAGTCAAAATGTCTGTTTATATGAAATTTCGGGTGTACACGGCACCACAAATTTTGTTTAAGATAATTTTGTCTAATGTATCTAAAATATGTGGACAGTCAAAAGTTTTACTTAGCTAAGATCTGCGACAAGCAAAACAATAACAGAAAATTAACAATGTGTGTTTTTCTGTTGGGTTAAGTAGATTTATTTGGAACTTAAACCAAAAACTTACCGAAAATCGGCCATCAATTCTCCACCCACCAACCATTATACACAACACCGGAAAACAACACTACGGAAAACAACCGACACTTTTCGGTTGTCTTCCGAAGAGTCTACTATACCTGAAGATGCCTCGTGTTGGGGAGAAACACGTGTCGTTTACAAGATGGAAAAGTGATAATGTGTGTTGGGTGTTGTATATAGTGGTTGGTGGGTGGAGAATTGATAGCCGATTCTCGGTAAGTTTTTAGTTTAAGTTCCAAATAAATCTACTTAACCCAACAGAAAAACACACATTGTTAATTTTCTGTTATTGTTTTACTTGTCGCGGATCTTAGCTAAGTAAAACTTTTGATTGTCCATATAGTGATGGATTTCCGCAAAGTAACGCCTGACTCCATTAATAAATTTAACTATCTAAAATAGTTTTGTCGAATTTTTGTCTCAATTTTTTTTTATATATTCACGCCTATCCCTCGCAGGTTGGCAGAGACTACAGAGCTCCGTACGCTTTTCGCTCTCATGAGAATGAGGACGTGACGGGTGGCGAACCACGTCGCCGTGATTATCAACAAATTAGGTATATTAAATTCGCCCCAACAGAGCCCTGCATGCTGAGGTAAGGCACCATAGTAACCGGGGGAGCCCGATCCCGGGACGGTCGTCTCAAATTGTCTAAGATAGTTTTGTGGACAATCAGAATTTCTACTTACCTAAGATCCGCACTATCAACAACACAAAACACACACCACCTCTATTCCACAATGTTCACGACACGTGTTTCGCCTCAACACCAGGCATCATCAGATATAGACCCTTTGGAAGAAAACCGATAAGTGTTTGTGTTAAAAAAAACATCCACATTGATACATACATACATATTGTCACGCCTGTTTTCCGTAGGGGTAGGCAGTGTGGTCTCCATCTGCTACCAAATTTGGTCAAGGTATGTTTTTCTTGGTGTTCTCCTACCGACTCTTCCAACCAAGATAAATTTAGATAAATTTCTTTTGTCACTCGTCTTTCATCCTCTCTATGTGCCGAAACCATCTAAGCATCCCTTTCTTCACTTTTCTTCTTCACGACACCTTGTTTTACTTCATAATGCTCTCTTATTTCTTCTTTCCTTATTATATCATTCAAATTTACCCCACACATACTTCTTAATGCTCTCATCTCCACCGCATTCAGTCTGCTTTTATGACTCTTCAACCAAACCCAACTTTCACAACCGTACATCAGAGTCGGAACAAGCACTCCTGACACATTCTGACTTTTTATAAAGGAGTGCAGGGCTTTATTAACCTGATTAACAGATTTCACTCGCCATTCAATGTCACCTTCGCATTGTCCATCTCTTGTAAATAAAGACTCCCATATATACAAATTCATTTTCATTTTATCATCCCAAAAAAAAAACAAATAGTTCTTTGTTTGTACTGTGTACCGGAGAATGTAGATTGTGTTCAAGATTCTTCATTTGTTTTTAAATTATATAGCCTCCGTGGCGCAATGGTTAGCGTGTTCGGCTGTTAACCGAAAGGTTGGTGGTTCGAGCCCACCCGGGGGCGACCTTTCTCTTTTTAAGTTTTTTCAGAGTAAGTTTTACAACCTTTTTTTTATAAGCTTATTGATTCTGACTTATATATAAATGAATTAATTCTATAGGTATAATTTTGAAATACATAACTACCATTTTAATTCTGGTAATAATTAAAATGGTTTTTACTAAACTATTTTAATGTCAATCAGAATTTCTGTCATATAAATACTTTTACCTGACAATATCAGGTTTTTTTTTAATTTTACTTATTTTCGAGATTTATTTAGACGTTGGAGATTTACCCTACTATTCGAATAAATATCAAAAAAAAATATTCAATTTTCAATAGATGGTGCTGGCCATATATTGCCCCGCGGGAGGTATTTTAAAAAAAAATTAAAATTACGTCTAAGACCATTCGAACCATTTGTTTTCTGATTCAACTATTGTATAAAACCAAAATACGTAATTGTCTACTAATAGTAAATACGCTTTCTGTCGTCGATATATATCGTTTAAAAGTTATATATCTTTTGAATGAGTACATTAAAGTTGTGTCCCTTAGAGCAGGCAGTAATCATTGAGCAACATTGTAATTGCCTACGTTTTTCTAACGATGACTGTGATGAGGAAAAACTTAATCGCCGTTATTGTCTTGTTAATGACAAGGAGACTTTTAATTGCTTCGCTTTATTGTATTTTTCCACAGCTCATATAAATTCCAAAGTCGGACACTTGCCTCCCTATTTCTGGAAGCGAACATTATCCCGTCACGCCTGTCCAATATGGATTGGCGGGGTAACCAGATTCGAAATTATATATATATATATATATATATATATATATATATATATATATATATATATATATATATATATATATATATATATATATATATATATATATATATATATATATATATATATATAGCTCAGAGGGCTATGGAGAGAGCTATACTCGGGGTTTCTCTGGTGGACAGAATTCGAAATGAAGAAATTCGCCGGAGAACCAGAGTCACCGACATTGCTCTTCAAGTTAGCAGACTGAAGTGGCAATGGGCTGGACACGTTTGTCGGAGAACCGACAATCGTTGGGGTAGACGAGTGCTGGAGTGGAGACCGCGACTCGGCAAACGTAGTATGGGACGCCCTCCTGCTAGATGGAGTGACGATCTGCGTAAGGCGGCCGGCAGAGACTGGATGCTTGCAGCCGAAGCGTTGCGTCGGGCTAGGTGGCGCGCCTTGGGTGAGGCCTATGTCCAGCAGTGGACTGCCGCGGGCTGATATTGATACTGATATATATATATATATATATATATATATATATATATATATATATATATATATATATATATATATATATATATATATATATATATATATATATATATATATATATATATATATATATATATATATATATATATATATATATATATATATATATATATATAGTCCCAATGCGGATTGGCGGGGTCACCAGACTCGGACATATATGTGATATATGTATGGCCTACATATATTTATCATATATGTGGGCCATACATATATGTACTTATTCCGATGTGGAGATTGAACTTACGACTATTGTCTTCGTGGGCAGAGGGCCCCGTCACTGAGCCAATTGGTAGTTATATGTTTATATATTTCAAATTATTTAATTGTATACAAAATAATTTATTACATTTTATATGGCACAATACAAAATCAACATTCATGACAGAATGCCGATAAAGGTCTTAAGTTGAAGGGAATTTTGTTTTGGGTCAGAGGATCAGTGAGCATTACAGCGAATGTTTGGGTTGTTTCAGGTAACCCAAAATAATCCGGGGCCGATGTCCTAATCGAGGGCTTAAGTCTGTCAATCACAAATTGGCGCTATGGGTTCGCGCTTCTCATGCCGTATTTAAATGGATCCCACTTTGTTGTCTACATACATATTTACTATATACTACATACATATATATACATATATATATATATATATATATATATATATATATATATATATATATATATATATATATATATATATATATATATATATATAAATATAAATATATATATAAATATATAAATATAAATATATATATAAATATATATATATATATATATATATATATATATATATATATATATATATATATATATATATATATGAGATTGTTATTAGCTGGGCTTCGGGGATCAGAAAAATAAAATCCGTCACCAGTTCACTTCTCTTTACTTTACTTCCACTTCTTCTATTTTCTTCCGATTTTCCTCCGTATTAAACTTTTAAACTCCTCTTCGATGCACGGTCGCACATTTTCTGTTCCTTTTCGGTTCTTGCTGAAAACCACTGCCAGGTGCTCTAATAGAACGCCTGGCATATGCTGAGCGAGAACAATTTTATGACACTTGTTAAGTTAATGACTGATTCATGATGAATGATTAATTATTTTCTTTTTGTTTTGTTTATTTGTATATTATAATATTATTAAGGTTTTAATTTTAGCTATTGTAAAAAAAGATGTCATAAATAAAGTTTTATGTATTTCTATTTCTATATAGGTAAAACGATCGAAAGTTCTAGCATTCCCAAATTCTAAAATGATCCAGTAATGTGTAGACTTTTCTAGACATCGTCCTGTCTCTTTTCCACTTGCAGATATTTTCTGTTGACTGTTCTTGTCACGCATTGACGGCCGTCTTGTCAATTTATTTTTAAAAGTTGTAATGGCTTGCTTGACCAGGATTTTGACCACTTGGTATGGTAGAAAAAGCCTAATTACGAATTCCCACATAGAAGTAAGTTATGTATTTGGATTAGATGATTTGTTTCTAAAACTTAGCCGATTGGATTGTGTAATGTAAAAATTTCTAGAATTTACCAAATAAATTCACAAAGGTAAGAATGTTTTTCCAATAACATAAATCTTAAAGGCCAGATGCTCTCCGGGGAAATCTCGATGTGCTCTGAAAAATCCTTTATTGTATTCGACAAAAGAAGTTTTAACAAAATTACTATAGATTCAGTCTATAATATTGCATAGCGTGAAGGAGATTGCTTGACCCATTTGTGCTTTAATATTATCTTACATCCTTAATCCTTAGCCTGCTTTTAATCAATCAATAACCCTCGGCAGTCCACTGATGGACATAGGCCTCCCCCAAGAAGCGCCAACTAGCCTAATCTTCAGCTTCATCTCATCCAGTTTCTGCCAGCCGCCCTACGCAGATCGTCGCACCATCGCCGGAGGCGTCCTTACCTCGTTTGCCAAACAGCGGCCTTCACTCCAGCACTCGTTTACTCCAATATAACTATTCGGATCTCACACCAAAATGACCAGCCCATTGCCACTTCATTTTACTAATTCGGAAGACTATGTCGGTGTCTTTGGTTCTCTGGTAGATTATACAAATTAACTATACGAAATAACACGACGTTTATTAATGGAGTCAGGCATTACTTTGCGGAAATCCATCACTATATGGACAGTCAAAAGTCAGCTAAGATCCGCGACAAGCAAAACAATAACAGAAAATTAATAATGTGTGTTTTTCCGTTGGGTTAAGTGGATTTATTTGGAACTTAAACCAAAAACTTATCGAAAATCGACCATCAATTCTCCACCCACCAACCACTATACACAACACTAAACACACATTATCACTTTTCCATCTTGTAAACGACACGTGTTTCTCCCCAACACGAGGCATCTTCAGGTATAGTAGACTCTACGGAAGACAACCGAAAAGAAGAACCGGAAATACTTTTCGGTTGTCTTCCGTAGAGTCTACTATACCTATAAAAAACACACATTATTAATTTTCTATGATTGTTTTGCTTGTCGCGGATCTTAGCTAAGTAAAACTTTTGACTGTCCATATAACACGACTTTTGTAAGAGTAATGTCAGATGTGAGGAGATTCAATATAAATAACATATAATGTGAACTTAGTTTCACCCACAATTTATTTAATTCAAATTAACCAAAATGATATCTCCCGGTAGGCTATCAATGTATCACTAATGTATTAAAACTTTTTATTTGAATATAATAAAACCTTTTTATTATATTATTTATTTTTACATTCGTAGTAACAGTAAGATTAGTTCAACTGACGTCCTTCGATAGACATGTTTGAAATTTCAAACTAATTGTAATATTAAATGCTGCTGCTATTACTACAGCGTGTTGCTGACGCGACTCATAAAACTTTATCCATCCATGAGGCGTCCAACGCACACACATACATACAATCGGGTATATACAATGTGTTGGCTTGATGCGTGTACGTATGCAGCTGCGCGCGCAGTTTAAAGTATTTTTTTTTTTTTTTATGGGATAGGAGGGCAAACGAGCAAGCGTGTCGCCTGATGGAAAGCAATCAACGCCGCCCACGGGCAACCACGACACCGCAGGAGTCGCGGAAGCGTTGCCGGCCTTTTAGGTATGTATAGGCTTGTTTTTTGAAGGTTCCAATGTCGTAACGGTTCGGAAAGACCGCCGAGGGTAACTGATTCCACAAACTGGTGGTGCGTGGAAAGAAGTTACGAGCGAAACGCACCGTAGTCGATCGCCACTCATCCAGGTGGTGGGGATGAAATTTTTCTTTACGGCGAGTTGTGCGGTTGTGGAATTCCGCGGCGGGAATTATTCCAAACAATTCCTCAGAGCACTCCCCATGATAAAGGCGGTAAAAAATGCTGAGAGATGAGACATCTCTCCGCAGCGCTAGAGAATCAAGCCGATCGGTGAGATCTTGGTCATCGACGATTCGGATCGCACGACTTTGAATGCGATCAAAAGGAAGAAGTTGATACTGGGGAGCCCCGGCCCAGAGGTGAGAACAGTATTCCATGTGTGGCCTGACTTGTGCCTTGTATAGTTGGAGGCAATGGCCAGATGTGAAATATTGTCTCGCTCTACTGAGCACACCCAGCTTTTTCGAGGCCAGCTTGGCCTTTTCTTCCAGATGGCCGCGGAACTGGACATCATGCGATATGTCAACTCCAAGAATTCCGATATATGGCTTAAGATTGAGGGGAGTGTCTCCAAAGCGAGGAGCTACGACAAAGGGAATTTTTTTGGTGGAAAACGCGCAAACTTGTGTCTTATTGGGGTTGAATTCGATTAGATTACGCTGACCCCAATTCGAGACCTGGTCTAATGAGGTCTGTATTTCAGACACAAGTTTGTTCCGACACTCATCGGTATGTGCCCGAGAAAAGTATGTCATACTCATAGCTATAGATATACCTTAAGCATTAGCATGTTACGCTGACGTGAACCCATAGATTGTTTTTCTACCCAGAGTCATGTACCGCGACTATAGAAGTTTTAACTTCAAAACAAAATGTGTATATTTGTCATATTCTATTCATAATATTACTATATTCAAATTTACCTAAATATTCTTTAATCGAGGGTGAATAGTTTTCTAAAAGTTCTTTCCACGTATTCACCTGGAGCTGGAGTGGACGCAGCTGGCGTAAACGACACTTAACAAAGAACTGTCCGATTCGTATTCAATTTGATTTTGAATTCCATTTAAACTTGAAGGATGATCTTCTTTGATTTTTTTTTGGATTCTCCCCATTTCTGAGTAAATTCAAACTCGACTGATATTTTAATTATAAAAATAATTAAGAGTGATTTGTATTTTCAGGGTTATTCTTCTACTTCTACGGTGCTACAACCTTCTCTACAGTGTTCTGCTATATATTCCGCGCCCTGGCTAGCCTTCTCCAATTGGTAAATCCTCCTACAGCTCTGAGGTTCTCTTCCGCAAGCAGTATCAGTTGTCCTTTTACGGTAGCCAATATCATTGTGTATTAGACAGTCCCTTATTTCTTTCTGTATAGGTCTGCCTAATTATAGAGGATTTCCAATGGCGGTTAGCTAGCGATGGACCCTCCACTTTTATCCGAGCTTGGGATCGACAGTGCAGGCAGTTTCCTCCCTGCCCAGGCGGAGTTAATTTTTTTATGAGTTATACCGATGCATTTCGAAATCCAAAAAATGCCGAAATCGAGCATCTGGTAGCCCAACTCAATGTAATGGGAGAGACTAAGGCTTACCGACTTCGTTCGCTGAGCTACGTTGAGAGGACGGGGAAGGATCGCGGAGTCAAGAGAGCGTATGTTGGTTGCCCAACTGGACAACGTCCTGTGAGGCGTCCGCTGTAGAGACATGGTGGAGGATGACTGGCACAACTTTCAGGAGGTGGCGCAGGACAGGGCACGGTGGCCTAAGATCTGTTCGGGGGTCACAATCCATTTTTGATCGCTGCGCCAACAAATTTAGTTTTTTTTAGTTATACTTATGTATTTAACAACTACGCAAGCTACTAAATACCAAAATTAAATTTAACCATAAATTTCTGAAGGTTAACTGTATTGAAATATGAAATAGGTAAGAGCCTTTCGTGTCATTCACTGCATCATATGAAACTTTCTATTCTTAATTAAAACTTGTTGAAATCTTCTATCTTGCCTGCCTTGGAAAAACTTTCGTGTGAAGTAAGCTCTCATAGGTTTTAAAATGGCAGCGAAGTCTCTGTACATTGTATTATTTAATAAGTATTTTTTTTGTGAGAAAGAAATGTATGTAGAAACCACTACGTCACAAAACATACATAAACATCTAATGGCGCATAATTTATTTTGACAACGAAACTGACAGCAAGAAGTATCAAAACATGATAAAAAAAAAACAAATTTATATAGCTGCCAGCTTTATATAGGCGTTCATAGCTGCCAGCTTTATATAGGCTTTTATAGCTCCCAGCTTCATCCAGGCTTTCACAGCTGCCAGCTTCATATAGGCTTTTATAACTGCCAGCTTTCTATGGGCTTTTATAACTGTCAGTATTTATATAAGCGTTCATAGCTGCCAGCTTTATATAGACTTTTATAGCTGCCAGCTTCATCTAGGCTTTCACAGCTGCCAGCTTCATATAGGCTTTTATAACTGCCAGCTTTCTATGGGCTTTCATAACTGTCAGTATTTATATAGGCGTTCATAGCTGCCAGCTTTATATAGGCTTTTATAGCTGCCAGCTTATTATAGGCTTTCATTGCAGCCAGATTCATATAGGCGTTCATAGCTACCAACTTTATATAGGCTTTCATAGCTGCCAGTTTCATATAGGCTTTCGTAGCTGCCAGCTTCATATAGGCTTTTATAACTGCCAGCTTTCTATGGGCTTTCATAACTGTCAGTATTTATAAAGGCGTTCATAGCTGCCAGCTTTATATAGGCTTTTATAGCTGCCAGCTTAGTATAGGCTTTCATTGCTGCCAGATACATATAGACGTTCATAGCTGCCAGCTTTATATAGGCTTTAATAGCTGCCAGATTCATATAGGCGTTCATAGCTGCCAGCTTCGTATAGGCTTTTATAACTGTCCGGTTTCTATGGGCTTTCGTAGTTGCTAGCTTCATATAGGCTTTCATATTTACCAGCTTTATATAGGTTTTCATAACTGCCAACTTCATATATGCGTTCATAGCTACCACTTTTATATAGGCGTTCATAGCTACCAGCTTCATATAGGCTTTGATAGCTGCCAGCTTCATAAAGGCTTTCGTAGCTGCCAGCTTCATATAGGCTTTCATAGCTGCCAGTTTTATAGGGTAAAAATTGTTGTGTATACGATGGTAACTTTACTTAGCTTAATTTACTATGATAACTATACAAAGTATGATAAATTTCAAACATAAACTTGTAAATGTGTCAAGTTTTGTAAAAGCGGTGAAACTGTAGAGTGAATTGTCTCTCAAATTACCAACGGCAAGCTTTGAAAGTTTTAAAATGTTAACATTGTTCTATTCCAAATAATTATCAGGACAAATGTTTCCCACTTGGCGTGAAACGAATCATTACGCTGGTTTGCTTTCGTACGTACATTGTAAAATATGCGTTAGTATATTTTGAAGTGAGTAGACAGGACTGAATCGAAGACTCCTCGATCTGACCGGTCTCCTTTGCTCTGCAAAGCCTCGCCCATCACATCTGCATCGGCTACCGTGAGGGGGAAGGGCCAGCAATGGACCTAACGTAGGAAAAGGTTCAACCACATCTCGACGACGCGAAGTCGTTAAAGAACGCTTAAAAGCCGCTGGGAACTGTAGAATTAGGAGGGGCTATATATATATATATATATATATATATATATATATATATATATATATATATATATATATATATATATATATATATATATATATATATATATATATATATATATATATATATATATATATATATATATATATATATGTGTGTGTGTGTGTGTGTGTGTGTATGTATATATATATGTAGACGATGTACATGCAACTTCTTCCGAAAGTGCCTCTCCGACTAGTGACGCGGTCACCCCATTGAGCGTCAGCCTCTTTGAGCGTCGGCCTCTTTGAGTTCATCCCCGAGGCTCGATCCCACACCACTGTGGGTGTGGATATGCCCGTATTATTATTATTATAATAAATTATTTGCGCTAAACATGTGTTCTTCAATCAGTCAATTCAGTGAAAAGTTGACGCGTGTAAAGCGATGTCTCCCTTCGTTTTAGATTTGTTGCATTCATAACGACCTCTGGGAGTCGTGAACCGTGAAGATTTGTGCTCTGGCATTTATACAACCACTCCCGTTTCACTGCTAATAACCATTTGTTTCGCGTGACAGCGGTGTTCCAGATAAAGGGCGCGCTGGTCATAACTTGCATTCATTTGTTTTGATTTATTCGAGTACTTGTTTTTATGAGATGGGAAGACAATTGAGCGATTATCTGATGGAAAACAATCAACTCGTTTTTTGAAGGTTCCATTATCTTATTAGTACGAAAATACCGCTTAAAATGGGAGAGGAAGAAGGAAATAATGGGAGAGGAGGAAAGTTAGAAGATATAGACGTAACACAAGTCGCCCTCTAAGCCCGATCTTCGGTTACACGCATCCAGTGTCTGCCAGCCGCCTTGTGCAGATCGTCGCCCCATCTAGCAGGGGGCGTCCCACACTACGTTTGGCGAATCGTGTCCACTCCAACACTCGTCTACTCCAACGATTTTCGGTTCTCCGACAAACGTGTCCAACACATTGCCACTTCAGACTGCTAACTTTTTTTTATGGGATAGGAGGGCAAACGAGCAAGCGTGTCACCTGATGGAAAGCAATCAACGCCGCCCATAGGTAACCGCGACACCACAGGAGTCGCGGAAGCCGGCCTTTTATGTATGTATAGACTTGTTTTTTGAAGATTCCAATGTCTTATCGGTTCGGGAAGACCGCCGAGGGTAGCTGGTTCCACAAACTGGTAGTGCGTGGAAAGAAGTGGAAACTTGAAAAGCTAATGTCGGTGACTCTGGTTCTCCGGCGAATTTCTTCATTTTGAATTCTATCCACCAGAGACACTCCGAGCATAGTTCTATCCATAGACCTCTAAGCGACTCTGAGCTTGTGAAGGCGACGGACCGTCAGTGTCCACGTTTCGACACCGTAAGAGAGTACTATATCTCATTTATATTTTAAGTTTTAAAGTTACAAACGATAAAAGGATAAATTTATTTAAAAAAAAAGTTTTATGTATTTAATAATCAATCAATGTATCACTATATTACTTAGTATCAGGTGAACCGGAAGCTTATTTTCTTGGCTCATTAAAAACAGTACATTTCTTTTTCTTTCCTTTGATGGCACTTAGTTAAGACTTTAATGCCAGTGTCAAGTAATATTAAATAGTATCATATCTTTTAAAATGTAAACTAGTCAGCTTGTCACGTTACGTCAACTAAAAAAAGTCACAATACACGCATTTATTTCATATCACTTCACTCACTTAATCGAACTATATTGTATAATACGGCACCAAAATCAAACAAAATAACTGATAATAATATAACATTATAAAAGTGAAATAAAAACTCTGAGCCAATGATGTAAGTTGGCGGGAAAAGTCCGTAAATGTATTTTTTAATGAAATATCAGTCTTCGAATGGATATAGTCGAAAAACCTTCAGACGATAAACTAATAAAGTGTGGATTAATGAATACAAAAGACGCACCGCAGAGACAGTTTAGAAGCTTTGATCGAGACACTTTTACAACTAATCGCCAAGTTTAATCAAATTTAGGGGATTAACAAATGGTAGAATTAGAAACGTCTTAGCTAAAACAACTACAACATAAATAGGGTTGTTGTATACAAAATACCCAGATTTTTAATTGTTTGTAAAGCTAAAAAAATTCGATGAATAAAGCTATATTCGTAAAGTAGAACACTTTAGATTTATAACGTCTTAGTATATCCATATTGTCACGCCCGTGTCCCTTACGGGTAGGTAGAGACCATAGACTGATCTGACTGACCATAGATCTGCTTAGATCCCGGCATACTTTCTTTGCTTTATACACACTCATCGCTCTCTTTGTACAAGCTCGGTGGTTAAGAATACTTTTGACCTGGCCTTTCGTGTATTAATATACGTAAAACGTAATAAAATAAGTAAATAATAAAATATTTATAACGTTTCGTTTAAAATTTCACTATAAATAAATTTTTAAATGAATAAATCATAATTGGTACTATGATGCCTCACCTCAGCATGCGGGGCTCTGCTGGGGCTAACCTCCATCCTCCCTTACGGCTCGTGGGACTCACTAAGACAAATTTTAATAAACCTAATTTGTTGAAAAATGACGGCGACGTGGTTCACCACCCATCACGTCCTGATTCCCACGAGGGCGAAAAGCAACTAACAAAGAGCAGTTTCGCTACGATGAATGTGAGAGAAATGATAGATGAAAGGATAGATCAGTGTAGTGGAAGCAAAGGAGGTGTGCCGGTATCGTAGCAGATGGAGATCTGTGGTCTCTGCCTACTCCTAATGGAGACAAGCGTGACGATATGTATGTATGTAAAATTAAGATAATTGTCAAAATGGCCTACGTTACGGAAGACAACCGAAAAGTTGACTTTTATATAGACTTATATATTTTATAGTAGACTCTACGGAAGACAACCGAAAAGTTGAATTTCGGGTGTCTTCCGTAGAGTCTACTATACCTGAAGATGCCTCGTGTTGGGGCGAAACACGTGTCGTGTACAAAATGGAAAAGTGATAGTGTGTTTTGGCGTTGTGTATAGTGGTTGGTGGGTGGAGAGTTGATGGCCGATTTTCAGTAAGTTTTTGGTTTAAGTTCCAAATAAATCCACTAAACCCAACGGAAAAACACACATTATTAATTTTCTGTTATTGTTTTACTTGTCGCGGATTGTGATGGATTTCCGCAAAGTAACGCCTGACTCCATTAATACGTTTTTTTTAATTTTATACATGCATAAACCAACTTTAGTCCCTAGTTTATTCATTTCACATATGGCAACCCTAAACATTAAATACACTTCTCGGGCTCCCATTAATTTATTTAACGGCAACCCCAAGACAACTGTACAATTAGTATCTGTCTCGGCTGTCAACAGAATTAGTCAATCACACTGTTCATTTTCGACTTCATTAATCTTCGTGATCCCAATAACATGATTGAAATAAAGTTATTACTAAATTTTTTTATGGGATAAGAAGGCAAACGAGCAGGCGTGTCACCTGATGGGGAGCAATCAACCCCGCCCATAGACATCCACAACGCCTTTGGTAGTGTGGAAGCGTTGCCGACCTTTAAGAAAAGTGTCATTTTAGTAGTGGGAGTGAGAAGGGAAGGGGGTAGGGTGTTGGGCCTCCGGATCTCCGCCGCTCACCGTACAAAGCGCGGTAGCAAAGCTAACACTCAAATGCCAGTTTTATGCGGGCATGTGTTACTTCCCCGGGCGACCCGGCCCATTCATATAACAGACAAATAATATGCCATTCTTGACTAAATATTCGTCTGCAGCGTGGCTCCACCACTGGAAAATCCTAAACTAAAATCCTAATTTTAATTGTGCAATCCATGAAAGGCTATTATATATTAAACATCATAGAGTCTTGTGGTCAAATGTGCATACGTGGCAATACCATCCGGTCGATCGCCCTGGGTACTATATCGTCCTCGTATTAACACAACCACGACCCGGGCTCTTAATGGGACTTCTTCCAATAAAACTCCCTTCCAAATGAAAGCAAAAAATGCTGCCTTATTCTTCTACATAAACACATTTATCATTACCTTAAAATGTGAATAGTCAGAACTTTTACTTAGCTAAGATCCAATACAAGCAAACAAAAAAGTTATGTGTGGTTTCTACTGGAAGAAGGGAATTTACGGGGAACTTGAACTAAATCTTACCGAAAAAACAGCCGTCAGCAATTTTCCAACTCTCAACCACTAGCAACAACACCAAACACACACCACCACTTTTCCACCTTGCACACGACACGTGTTTCGCCTCAACACGAGGCATCATCAGGTATAGTAGACTCTACGGAATACAACCGTTAAGTCACAATAAGATTTACTTTGAGTTCCCCCTAAATCTACTTCTTCCAGTAGAAAACACACATTTAATATTTTTCTGTTTTTATTCTCTTGTCGCGGATCTTAGCTAACTGAAAGTTCTGTCTGTCCACATAGTAATTGATTTCCGCATAGTAACGTCTGACTCCATTAATAATTACTTTAAAAGAAAATATCTCTCATGTGTGTACAGAAGATCGAAATGTTCTACCTTTTTGTGTATTATTCTGTGATTATTCGAAAAAAACAATTATTTATTTATCTCTAATCACCAAATGGCACAGTGCCTCGGGGATAGATGGTTACGGGTTCGATCCTCGCATCGGGATAAATCGATTTATATATCTATCTATCTATCTAAATATATGTATGGCCTACATATATTTATTCCGAGTCTGGTAACCCCGCCGATCCGCATTGGACAAGGTGGTGGGTTAACGTCCGTTCCTCTAGAAATGGAGAGGCCTGTGCTCAACAGGCATCTTCAAGTATGATAGACTCTAAGGAAGAGAACCTTTAAAATAGACGTCCACACTTTTGGAGGTTGCGATTCAACACTAAAAAACATACTTAACCTGGCTTCACCATTAATTTTTTTCCCTGCTGACCCGATTCTTTCTTAATCGCCCAATTGAATTTCTACCTAGAATTTGGAAAATCGAATAAAATGTTTGAACCATTCCAAACTTCAATTAGCAAATATCTCGATTTTTTCCAAATCCTGATTACTCGGATGCGGTTTGCGTTTAAACATAAACAAGTAATTTTAAAAAAAATTAAAAATCAATTCCTACTTATATCGACAAAGAAAATTCTTATTTTAGTTACTTTTTATTAAATAGTTACAATTAATTTCACATTCTTATCCTGCTAAATATCTTATATAACAGATTTTTTCTCCCTTATAAAACTAAAATTAATTAATGAATTAATATTCGAAAAATATTAGTATAAATATTACTCACTGGATGTATTTAAGAGAAGAATTAAAGAACATTCATTTCCTTTCAGTATAAAATATTTATATATGTATATATTATATGTATATATATATATATATATATACCTCTATATATATATATATGTATATATATATATATATATATATATATATAGTATATATATATGTATATATATATGTATGTATATATATATTATATGTTTATATATGTATTGTTATGTATATTAGTATTATTATATTTTGTTGTTGTACATTTATTTCTATCCTCACAGCTTATCTTACATCTCTTTCACTCTTAGGTTTGCTGGAAGAAAACTCAAGTTTGAGTTAAGCTCGCCTTTGTACATCTTCTTTCCTTTTAATTCTTGTATGTCCTGTTTTATGTGTACAATAAAGTATTAAATAAATTAAATAAAAACTGTATTAACATATTTAACTGCCTAAAAACTATCCAAGTTTGGATATGATGATGTACAACTCACTATAGAAGATCTTCTGAGACACATTGGATTGAGGGATATACTGAGAAAGAAGGGGGAAGGGATCCTCTGGTCCCGGCGGCCTTGAAATATCTACAAGTTATCTGGATCAAATCCTAAATGAGGCTTTAAAAATATGCTTAGTACTAACCTACCTAAAAGGTAGTTAGGGGTTGTAGGTCCCATAGATACAAATAAATACAGCATGTATCTGTGATTTACAATTTTCAAATTAGAATAGAATAGAATAGAAAAAACTTTATTTTTACAATTTTTTACATTTTTTTACAAAAAGCTAAAATTAATACCTTAATAATATTTTGTCATCATCATCAAGGCATTACAGCCGCAGGTGGGCCTTAGCCTGGTCCAGTAAATTATTCCAGTCTGATCTTCGTTTAGCTTTTTCACTCCAGGCCCTCACATCGATTGCCTTTAAGTCGTCCTCGACTCCATCTAGCCATCTGAGCTTAGGCTATTCCGCGGCTTCTACGACCATCTGGTTTGCCGTCGAGTAGGCGTTTGGGTTCTCTAGCCTCATCCATCCGTACCACGTGCCCAGCCCAACGAAGGCGTCCAATCTTAATGGTTTTGATGACTTTCGGCTCATTGTACAGCTCATATAGCTCGTGCTTGTAAAGTGTACGCCATCGCTCATTTTCCAACACAAGAACAATATTATTATTATATTATTAAGAACCAAAGGACCTTTAGTCCTTAATAATATTATAATATATAAATAAACACAACAAAAAGAAGGAGAATGGTAGGGGGAGGGTGTTGGGCCTCCGGAACTCAGACCGCTCACCGTACGAAGCGCGGTAGCTAAGCTACCAGGTACCAGTTTTCTGCGGGAGTGTGGTACTTCCCTGGGCGAGCCGGCCCATTCATGCTACAGACAATTAATATGCCATTCTTGACAAAGTATTCGTCTGCAGCGTGGCTCTACAACTGAAAGATTTGAAAGGTTAAAATTACATATCCTAATAAACCTATGTCTGTTTGTTAAGTTTAAGTTTCACGTATACATAAGTTAGTAAAACATGTTACAAACGATTTTGAATTATAAAACTAACAGGGAGATGTTAAATTGTTCTGCGAATTTATTTGAAACAACTTAGCGGATAAACGATTCAAACAAACACTGTTGCATCTGAGGCTAGAAATTGGAAAACACCTATTTGTTTTCAAACAATTTTCTTTACTCGAGACGATAAAAACGCTCTACCTCGTTACTGCAAATTGTTACAACTATCGAAATAGAAACATTTTTTTTATGGGATAAAAATGCAAACGAGCAGGCGTGTCAACTGATGGAAAATAATCAACGCCAACCACAGACATCCTCAATGCCATGGGCAGTCAAGTTACCGGCCTTTAGGAAAAGTGTAGGCTTGTTTTTTCTGAAGGTTCCAACGTTGTATCGGTTCGGATACACCGCTGGAGGTAGCTGGAGGTCCACAGGGTAGTGGTGAGTGGAAAGAAGTATCTGGAAAAACCGTACCGTAGTAGATCGCCACTTATCCAGATGGTGGGGACGAAACTTTATTTGTGACGAGTTGTACGCTAGTGGTATATAAGGTTTTTGAATAATATTTTTCACACGACTCGCCATAAAGAAAACTTTTATCCCCACCATATGAATGAGTAGCGATATAGTACGATGCGTTTTTCCCAACACACTACAATTTGATAGTGGTAGAGGCACGCCGTGGACGAATACTTTATCAAGAATGGCATACTGTAACTTACATGGCATATGTAAGTAGTATCAAATGGGCCGGCTCGCTCGGGGAAGCACCAAATTTCCATAGAAAACCAGCGTCTGAGAAGCTAAGCTTACGCGCTTAGTACGGCGAACGACTGAGTTCCGGAGACCCAATACCCTCCCCTTCCCTCATCCGCTCCCGGTCTTTGGTGTTGCAGATTTTTGTTATGAGATTGGGAGGCAAACGAGAAAGAGTACCACCACAGGAAAGCAAAAAAAAATCCACAGGGATGAGATCCGACGAGCCGAGTGAAATTACGAAGAAGCTTCTTGATCTCTCTCGTAGTGTAAGCTGTGACGTCATCTTGTTGATACCATGTGCATGATAAAGGCAGAATGTTCTCTTCATATAACTTCCGTGATATCTATGGTGTTGCGAATGTCTATGGGCGACGTTGATTGCTTTTCATCAGCCGAATCGCTTCACCTGTCTGCCCTACTATCTCATAAAAAAAAGATTATTAATAGAGTCAGGCGGAAATCCATCACTATATGGACAGTCAAAAGTTTGATTTAGCTAAGATCCGCGACAAGTCGCTAGTAAAACTTTTGACTGTCCATATCATAAAAAAAATCCAATATATGATCTAATTTTGCCAAGATATCCAATATACATACTTAAGTGCTTTGACTACGAAAAGCCGGTATGTTTATACATAAAAGCAAGCAATGTATGGTATAATATTATATATTCTTTATCACACGTCAAAGAGCTTTATACAGTTATTCTGCCCTTTGAGTTCGGCCAACATACGTACGTTATAAGCTGAAAGGCTTTCACGTCAAGACCTGCCGTCATTTCTAACCTTTGTCACGGGAGGGTCACCACTATCTTTTAAAAGCGATTGTGTTTTAGAAGCTAAAACTACGAGCGTTTTTATAATTTTATCTTCGCTGTTGAAACTACAGTATTCACTTATTATAAATATTTTAGCTATTTATTATTAAGATACTAAGTTGATTATTAATGGAGTCAGGCGTTACTTTGCGGAAATCCATCACTATGTGGACAGTCAAAAGTTTTACTTAGCTAAGATCCGCGACAAGCAAGACAATAACAGTAATTAATTAGAATGTTTTTTTCCTGCTGGATGAAGTTGATTTATTTGGAACTTAAACCAAAATCTTACCGAATATCGGCCATCAGCTTTCCACTCACCAACCATTATACACAACACCAAACACATACTACCACTTTTCCACCTTGTAAACGACACGTGTTTCGCCCCAACACGAGGCATCTTCTTTTTCAGGAAAGTTGATGGCCGATATTCAGTAAGATTTTCGTTTAAGTTCCAAATGAATCCACTTCATCCGGCAGGAAAAAACACACATTATTAATTTTCTGTTTTTGTTTTGCTTGTCGCGGATCTTAGCTAAGTAAAACTTTTGACTGTCCACATAGTGATGGATTTACGCAAAGTAACGCCTGACTCCATTAATAATATTGATTAATTGATTGAAGGACACTTCAGCTTTCTAGGTCTTTCGGCAAGCTACTATTAAATTGGATTCCTACGGTGTTGAAGTGTGTGTGTGTGTGTGTGTGTGTGTGTGGACAATCTGGGTTACATGGAAAGGTATCAATGAACGGCGTTGCCTTCCATCAGGTGACACGCTTGCTCGTGTGCCTCCATATTTTTTATGGGATAAGAGGGCAAACGAGCAGGCGTGCCACCTGATGGAAAACAATCAATGCCGCCCATAGACATCCGCAGCGGCATAGGCAGTGCAGAAGCGTTGCCGACGTTTAAAATGTCATTATGGGACTAGGAGGGGAGAGGAGGAGGGAGGAGGGGGAGAGGGGAGAGGAGGCGGAGAGGATGGTTAGGGGCTACAGACAAATATAATACCAAAGTATTCGTCTGCACAGTGGCTCTACCACTAGCAAAAACCCTATGCCATAAAAAAATTATTATAGAAACTGAAAAAGTTTATTCACAGATTTATTTGTCTATGTTGGTTGACTGGGAAAGATTGTCTAATAGCATTGAGTCCCACCTCATGTACGTTTTTGTGTATAGAAGCACGTTTTGTATAAATAAATAATATATTTACTATACGTTTATACACTGAAATCTTGTACACATTTACTCTGGAATATTTTCCGATTGTCAAATCGTTCGGCCTGAAAACCGAGTGGGTATAGCGTCCACGGTTGAGTCGACAAAGCCGCCTCATCATTTATTCATGCGATCGACCATTCACATTGACACCCCTATACACGTAGGGTTGTCACGTCATTGTAATGCGTTGAGGTACATATTGTTGTCATCCACGCCACGACGTTCTGAATACCCGATGAGTTAGCAACAATATACTGGCCCGTTTGAATAGCACTTGTATTCTTAAGTTTGGCGGTATTGTTATGTGGACAGTCAGCTTTTTGCTTAGCTAAGATCCGCGACAAGCAAACAAAAATATAAAAAAAATATGTATTTTACGGTAAGAAATGAACTTACGTTGTAGCGTGAACCATAAGTTGTCTCCCATAGAGTCTATTATACCTGATGTTGCCTCGTGTTGAGCCGAAACACGTGTCTTGTATATTGTGGAAGAGTGGTGGTGTGTGGTGTTGTTGATAGTGATGGGCGTGGGGAAAGTTGCCGACGATCGTTTTTCGGTAAGATTTAGTTTAAGTTGTCTTCCGTAAAGTCTACTATACCTGATGATGCCTCGTGTTGCGGCGAAACACGTGTCTTGTACATTGTGGAAGGGTGGGGGTGTGTGTTTGGTGTTGTTGATAGTGGTGGGGGAGGGGAGAGCAGCTGACGACCGTTATCGGCAAGATTTAGTTTGAGTTCTCCGTAAATCCACTTCTTTCAGTAAAAACACACATTATTATTTTTGTTTGATCGGCGCGAATCTTAGCTAGGTGAAAATTCTAAAATCTAAAAAATTATAATACATGAAGCAAGATTATATAAATTTAGTAATAAATACCACCAGTGGCGAAGTGTGTCGATCGCTGGAAGAAAGTAGGAATTGACTTTAATTTTTTTTTAACTTGTCACTCATAAGTAACAATCACGGGAAACGTTCAAAGTGTTTCGAGATTCCCACTCACAGTTTAACTGTTTCGAGTTAAATAGATGCCGTACACACTACGCTCGAATTGGAATCCGTTTTTTACACGGAGAAAATTTCGTGTTCATATTTTACATCGAGAAGATTTCGTATTAATATTTTACATCGAGAAAATATCGTGTTCATATCGAGAAAATTTTGTGTTCATATTTTACATCGAGAAAACAAAGTGTTCATATTTTATTTACATCGAGAAAACAAAGTGTTCATATTTTACATGGAGAAAATTTCGTGTTCATATTTTACATTGAGAAAACAAAGTGTTCATATTTTACATTGAGAAAGTGTTCATATTTTACATCGAGAAAATTTCGTGTTCATATTTTACATTGAGAAAACAAAGTGTTCATATTTTACATCGAGAAAATTTCGTGTTCATATTTTACATTGAGAAAACAATGTGTTCATATTTTACATCGAGAAAATTTCGTGTTCATATTTTACATTGAGAAAACAAAGTGTTCATATTTTACATCGAGAAAATATCGTGTTCATATTTTACATCGAGAAAATTTTGTGTTCATATTTTACATTGAGAAAACAATGTATTCATATTTTACATTGAGAAAATTTCGTGTTCATATTTTACATTGAGAAAACAAAGTGTTCACATTTTACATCGAGAAAATATCGTGTTCATATTTTACATCGAGAAAATTTCGTGTTCATATTTTACATTGAGAAAACAATGTATTCATATTTTACATCGAGAAAATTTCGTGTTCATATTTCACATTGAGAAAACAATGTATTCATATTTTACATCGAAAAAAATTTCGTGTTCATATTTTACATTGAGAAAACAAAGTGTTCATATTTTACATCGAGAAAATATCGTGTTCATATATTACATCGAAAAAATTTCTTGTTCAAATTTTAATATGTTCAAATTTTATGTTCGTTTATGTTCAAATTTCGTGTTTATAACTTACATCGAGAAAATATCGTGTTCATACATTACATCGAGAAAATTTGGTGTTCAAATATAAATCGAGAAAATGTCATGTTCATATTTTACATCGAGAAAATTTCATGTTCATCGTATCTTGGCGTCTAATTTATGCCATGGCTCGATTCAAAACTTAATAACAATTTAAACTTTAATCTCGTAAACGAACATAAATTTGTCGCTATATGATTTATAAGGGCCGGCGGCTCCTCCGGTCAAAGGGTCGCTGAAAGTTGCGGGAACTAGTCGCCGACTTCGACCCTTGTCTGTGTCAACTTTATCTCGAAATTATACCAACACATGTACCTACCTACACATGTCATAGTTGCGTATTGTGTACATGAGACAATGTCTTGTTATACAAGTATATCATTCAGATACAAGCACGTTTAGAACAATTCGCAGTATCTACTGTATATAAATATATAAAAATGGAGAGCTATTTTGTTAGTCGCGCTAAAACTCAAAAACGGCTCGACCAATTTGAATATTTTCTTTTAATTCTGTTCGCTATAATACAGGGAAGGTTTACAAATAAAATGTAGGGAAAACATAAAAAAATTGAAAAATTATTTTTCTTCCAATTACTTTCAATAGATGGCGCTCGTGACGACTATCGTTTAACGGACGTGTTGTTATCCAAAACTGTCATTTCTTTTGTGCGATTTTGAAAAGTATTCCATAGCTAACTACTAACACACTAGGACAAGATAAGTACAGGTGAACATAATTTTTAGGTGAAAGTTCACCGGTTCACAAGTAGAGAAAATAGATGGCGCTGTTTCATATAATAGTCTGTGTATATAAATATATTCATTTATAGTTTTTTGTGGGGGCGTCTCGCTATGTGCGTAATGACGTAATAGCGAGGGACCTCAGAGTGGAGAGCATCCATGAGTTTGTGGTCCGGTTGGATCAGAAGATGTTAGACCGAGCCGATAATGGACCACATCCACACCCTAAGAATGTTGCTCTCCTTCACGCTCACCCACCTGAGGGACGTCTGCTCCCACGCGAAATCCACCTGTCGCCGCCTGGCTCCCGCGAGAGAAGAAGGCCAGCGACAGACCCAACGTAGGAATAGGTTCAGCCATATCTCGACGACGCGAAGTAGTTAAAGGACGCCCAAAACCCGCTAGAAATAGCGGCACCTAGGACCGGGGGGCGGTTGTCCCATTGAATTGCTGCACGAGAAGTGGGGTTCATCCCCGAGGCGCGATCCCACACCTCTGCGCGCGGTGTGGACTTCCCCCATTGATTGATTGATGCATTTAAACTATAATAAGTATTTATCTTCTTTAAACAATATATTTTCAATAATTTAGTACCTACAATATATATAATGTGAAATATGCAAATATTTGGTGATGAGATGGAATCGAATTTCAAATAGAACGTGTGTTGGCAGACGCCAATGGAGATATGGTGGTAGTTTAAGTACTTAAATCGGCTATTTATATAACATAGAAGCTACCCGCAACCAGCGCAAATTGATCACGCGCGCTTTATCAATAACGAAACTAAACTTGGAATTATTCAATTTCTACTATTAGCTTACACACTCCTTACATATATTTATTTATATATCGTATTCTTATTGTCAATCATTAATATAATACTTTTTTATTCGTCCTCTACAGTTCATTTCCTTTTTTTAGACTTGTAGTGGATGATACTTGATGGTAATATAGATTTTTCAAATAGTACTTCATTAAATAAATTGTATTATAATAATTAATTTTAGTTTAAAAATTGTTATATATATATATATATATATATATATATATATATATATATATATATATATATATATATATATATATATATATATATATATATATATATATATATATATATACGGGAAATAGATAAGTTTAGTAGATAAAGTCCTTAAAGATTCAAGCGTTACATTTTAAGACTTTTTATTGCTTCAAAGTAAAATTTAAATAGGAACACTGAAAATTTTCTTCTTAATTCGTCTTAAATTTTCGGATAACGCTTGAATCTTTAGGGACTTTTGTGTTATATGTATTTTTTTAATATTTTTTAAAATCATTACATTAAGACAATAATATGTTCGTCATTCCAAAGTTATGTCGATCAGAAAAATTTACAATTGTCAAAAAGATCAAGCTAACTTGTACAGGGTACAACATGTGTATATAAATGTATATGAAGTAGCCAACACACGAGTATGCCGACGGCTCTTAAAATTTACAGCGAGCTACATGTCACTGAGACCTGTATTTGTAAAGTAAGCCAACACGGGCGTTTATTAAATGGCAGTGGTTTCCGTGAAAATCGCGGTCGCAAGAGTTACTACCGGAGTTTCTGAACTAAGCACCGTCAGAGGCTTGAGGAGTGTGGCTGCGAAATGTTGCTTGTGATTTTAGCGTAAACTCTGGCTTTTGTTTGTCTCTTTCTATCTTGGTAAGAAAGTAATACAGTAGAGCTAACGCAGTGTGTAAAAAGAGGACAGACAATGTTTTAATGGAATCAGGCGTTACTTTGCGGAAATCCATAACTATGTGGACATTCAGAATTTTTACTTGGCTAAGATCCGCGACAAGCAAAACAATAACAGAACTGTCCATATAGTGATGGATTTTCGCAAAGTAACGCCTGACTCCATTAATAATCAAAAATAGAAGAATAATAATATGTGTTTTTTTACTGGAAGAAGTGGATTTACGGGGAACTTTAAATCTCCACATCGCGGAGTAAAATAAAATAAAAGTTGAAAAAGAGATGCTTCGATGGTTTGGGCACATAGAGAAGATGGATGAAAGATGATTAGCAAAAGAACTTTACGTTGCGAATGTTTCAGTTAGGGTCGCTAAGGGAAGACCACGGAAAACATATCTTGAGCAAATTGTTGAAGTTTTTAATAAAGGACAGAACAAGAGTACCCTTAACCGGCGGGCTTGCATGAGGAGAGTAATGAGTGTGGAGCAGTGGAGTGGAAGCAAGGAAAGCATGCCGAGATCGTAGCAGATGGAGATCTGTGGTCTCTGCCTACCCCTACGGGAAACAGGCGTGACGATATTTATGTATGTTAAGCTAAATCTTACTGAAAAAACGGCCATCAGCAACTCTCCTGTTCCCAACCACTATCAACAACACGAACACCAAACACACACCACCACTCTTCCACAATGTACACGACACGTGTTTCGCCTCAACACGAGGCATCATCAAGTATAGTATACTTTACGGAAGACAACCGTTAAGTGTTGTTGATAGTGATTGTAGAATGCCCGATATGTTAAATTGAGTAAATTTTTAAAATCGTATGGAATAGTAACGCATATAATTGATTTGCTCTCTTAATCGATATTTGTGACTCGATCTTTGAAAGATCGTATCAATATACGAAGTATGTCTCATGATATGTATGCTCGAGGTAAGCAGCTTTTCACCTTTGACGGTTTGCAAAATCTTTACTTGGCTTGTCGGAGAATATCGCCATTGCCCACTTTTTTCGTTCAGCTAATAACGACCATCCGTCTATATACACACATTTCAAAAGCTTCTATATTTTTAAAACTATTACAAGTCTTAAATATATTCCCTTATAAGAATTACACATTTGAAATAAGATTTATTGGATCACGTGGAAATATTCGAGCACGCGCTATAAGCGACGTGGGTGTATCAGGTGAGATAATTGGAGACCCTCGTCACAATGAAGGCCAACCTGCGTGTAGTTGGGAAACGTTCCCTAATGTCTAGCGGTTGGTGAAATGTAATTAGTTCATTGTAGCGATGAAATAACGTTCCAATGTTACTTAAAAAATAGGTAAAAAAAAAAACTTTTAAGTTAAACGATTTTATTTACACACTAAAATAAAAACGGGGGCGCATAAGAATCGGAATTAAGGAAAACGTTTTCTTATTTCTAGCGATTGGTGGAATATAATTAGTTCATTGTAGCGATGAAATAACTTTCCGATGTTACTAAAAAAATATGTGAAAAAATTTTTAAGTTAAACGGTTTTATTTACACACTAAAATAAAAACGGGGGCGCATAAGAATCGGAATTAAGGAAAACGTTTTCTTATTTCTAGCGATTGGTGGAATATAATTAGTTCATTGTAGCGATGAAATAACTTTCCGATGTTACTAAAAAAATATGTGAAAAAACTTTTAAGTTAAACGATTTTATTTACACACTAAAATAAAAACGGGGGCGCATAAGAATCGGAATTAAGGAAAACGTTTTCTTATTTCTAGCGATTGGTGGAATATAATTAGTTCATTGTAGCGATGAAATAACTTTCCGATGTTACTAAAAAAATATGTGAAAAAATTTTTAAGTTAAACGGTTTTATTTACACACTAAAATAAGAACGTAGGGCGCATAACAATCCGAATTTAGTGAAACTTTCAATTATAATTTTCTTCGCCCACAATTATTTTTCATGTAAACCCAGGGTTTAGAGTGAAAATTGAAATGTTATTACGATTCTCATTTCACAAGCCCTTACTCCTCGTTCGCGAGCTTCGAGGTTTTATTTTATTATGAAATACTTTTTAAATACAATGTAATATTAGAACTAAATAAATTACATCATAGCTTATAGTCTCTTAGACAAATACGTCTCAAAACTAAAAAAAAACAGTACATAACGATAATGATGGTGAACACACTTACTTATCCATTAGTAGGTTATAGCCTATTCACGTTAGCCTAATTCAGCCTGAGCATGGAAGTGGATACCTCACAACCACAATTTTTCATGTGACAGAAAGGCAAACGAGTGGGCGTGTCAGCTGATACAAAGTGATCAACGTCACCCATGGGCGTCTTTTTTCATAGATAAGAAGGCAAACGAGCAGGCATGAAAGCAATCAACGCGCCCATAGACATCCACAGCGCCGTAGGCAGTGTGAAAGCAGTATGAGGGTGATAGGGGGGGGGGAGTTGTGCCTCCGGAAAAATGGTAGCTAAGCTACCACTCAGACGCCGGTATTCTGCGGGAGTGTGGTACTTCCCCGGGCGAGCCGGCCCATTCGTGCTACAGACAAATAATATGCCATTCTTGACAAAGTAGTCGTCTGCGGCGTGTCTCTACCACTTCTAAAATAATATTGGTTTAAGATAATAAGATTGGTTTTTGAAGGATCCAATGTCGTATGCATTCGAAAACACTGCTGGAGGTAGCCGGTTCCACATTTAAGTAGAGCCCAAGCTTATTATATAGTATAGATTCTTATTCATCATTAGATAGCTGTTTCAGTCATTGGTTAGGGTATTTGATTATTAATGGAGTCAGGCGTTACTTTGCGGAAATCCATCACTATGTGGACAGTCAAAAGTTTTACTTAGCTTAGATCCGCGACAAGCAAAACAATAACAGAAAACATAGGGTACTTGACTTCTAAGCTATAGATTCCCGTTTCGAATCCCGGTCCAAACAAAAAATTACCAGCGCCATATGTGTCGAAGAAAGGCATTGTTGATCACAGTTAGCGCTGAGGTCCTAGATCCTAATTATTAATAGAAACTTCTTCGTAGAAAACAGTGTTTATTTTGTTAGAAATTTCTTAATAAGGGCATGTACAGGCGTAAAAGAAACAGCAGAAAAAGAAAAACTTAATTGCGAATCTTCCTCCAATTGCATCATAAAAGTCGTTCGATTGAATAAGGAATATTCGGATTAGGAAATACCTTGTTTTTATGTACACACTGAAAGTATAGTATTTTAAAAATTTACATACAGTTCGACAATTTAGGAATTTGTCAGAGTATAATTTATGTGGACAGTCAAAAGTTTCACTTAGCTAAGATCCGCGACAAGCAAACAACAACAGAAAATTAATAATGTGTGTTTTTCTGCTGGATGAAGTGGATTCATTTGGAACTCAAACCAAAAACGTAGCGAAAAACGGCCAGCAACTCTCCACCCACCAACCACTACACACAACACCAAACACCCACTACCACTTTTCCACCTTGTAAACAACACGCGTTTCGCCCCGACACGAGGCATATTCGGGTACAGTAGTCTCTACGGAAGATAGCCGAAAAGTGTCTTTATCCAGCAGGAAAACACACATTATTAATTTTCTATTATTGTTTTGCTTGTCGCGGATCTTAGCTAAGTAAAACTTTTAACTGTCCACATAGTGATGGATTTCCGCAAAGTAACGCCTGACTCCATTAATCAGAGTATAATTTAGTTAAAATAATTTAATTTAATACTAATAATATAATTCAGTTCAAAGTTTTGAACGCGTCAAATTAAAAGAGCCAATGGAAAAATTACATTTTTCTTGTACACGATGGCGCGTATAGAATTTGCATGGCACTAACTGGCTTCGAGCCAAGCGCGAATTTCCTTACAATACCGTCTGCACACCTGTGCGGTGAAATTTGTGGTATCAAATACCACATATAACTGAAACGCTTTCAGCTTGTCTTTAGATACTCAAACTGAAACTTTATTATATATATATATATATATATATATATATATATATATATATATATATATATATATATATATATATATATATATATATATATATATATATATATATATATATATATATATATAATAAAGTTTGAGGAACATACATACATATCAGCACGCTTGTCTCCCGTAGGAATAATCAGACACCAAAAATCATTTGCTTCATACACCCTCGTCAATCTCTTCATGCAAGTCCGCCGGTTAAGGGTAGTCTTGACCTGTTCTTTCTTTAAAAATTCTCTTTCTTTTTCATCTTTTAAACTATCTATTGTTCTCCTTTCCATTGTTAACTTTATTTTAATTTATTTAATACATAATCCACGGCATATAATATGCTAAGACTTATACAAATTGAGAATATTTCTGGAACCAATTATGAATTTACATTTTAATTATATGAACTAATATATAAAGAGTTTATCTTTCGAATAAGCAAACTAAAGTGGCAATGGGCTGCTCACGTTTGTCGGAGATCCGACGATCGTTGGAGCAGACGAGAGCTGGAGTGGAGCCTCCCGGCTAGATGGTGCGATGATCTGCGTAGGGCGGCTGGCAGAAATTGGATGCGTGAAACCGAAAATCGGTTTAGGTGACGCTTCTTGGGGGAGGCCTATATCCAGCAATGAACTGCCGCAGACTGTTGAATGATTGAACTTAAAAATATATACAGTACTAATCAAAAGCATTTTATAAATCTATATATAATATGTTATGTGTGTGTGTATATATGTGCATAAGCGTGTGCATGTGTGAGAAACAAGAACGTCTGTTTTATACTAATTATTATCCGAGATAATTTTTAAATTTTTTTTAATGTGGTTTCAATAGTGTGAATTGAATATAATAATAATAAGCATTAAATAACTTATTGTAGGAATAATTTTGTTTTCTATTTATATATTTTTTGTGGGATAGGAAGGCAAACGAGCAGGCGTGCTAAATGATGGAAAGTAATCGATGCCGCCTTTAAGAAATGTATATAAGCCTATACAAAATTGAAAATTCGAATGTCTTATCGGTTTGGAAACATCGTCAGAAGTAGTTGGTCCGTGAGCGTGTGCGTGTGAGAAGCAAGAGCGTATATATTATTTCTTGTGTCAATAGAGTGTATATATTATTTTTTGTGTCAATAGAGTGAATATATTATTTTTTGTGTCAATAGAGTGTATATATTTTACGGCGGTTCATCCCCGAGAGTGATTTATCTTTGTCAACGACAAAGAATGAGTCATTTTAGTCATCGACAAAGCGTGCGTTATCTGTGTCAGAAACAAAGAGTGGGTGGTCTTTGTGCGCCCCTCTAGCGGAGCGTCGTATATATAGACGTCGGGCGGCCATATTCGGCACAGTTCGAATTGAGGTGCCGCAAGCGCACCGTGTCTGCGATGAATCGCTATGTGTTCGTTTTAATGTGAATGAAAGTGAAGAGCTAAGTGATTTGTATCTAATGTGCTTAATATCTAAAGTGAAGTGAAATGTACTGTAATAATTATAATGCATTGTCAGTGAGTGTAGCATTGAGTTCGATTCATTCCCATCGCCACGCCCACGATTCTCAGGATGAATATTGACGAAAGCCCTCCTGCGTTTATATATTTATAATTATAATAATAGTGAAACAACAATGAACAATGCTAATGGATACGGATTTCGATAGGGGAAATTAAATTTCACTTGTCTATGTGAAATTTAATGTGCTCTAAAATTTAACTTCGAGTCTTAAGCCTTTAAGTAAATTTGCTTAAAGCTGCGTAAAGCTGGCGTTAAGCCAACGGGCGTCCAGTTAAACCCATTTCGCGCACGACACCGCATTGCACACAAAGGGGATTCTATATTTATTTACATATATCTAATACCGATAATAGACGACCGATTGGCTCAGTGACGGGGCCTTCCGCCCGCGGAGTCAATGGTCGCGGGTTTGATCCCCCCATCGGAGTAAATATTTAGGATTTATAAGTATTTATTCCGAGTCTGGTAATCCGCATTTCCTTTCTTCTCTATCCTTTCCCTTCCTCTCCGCCAATCCACGGTCTGCCGTGCCAATGGATGCGTGACTAGGGGCGAGCCTAGTCGCAAGCGTGCCGACTGTTCCGGCATCGGGGTCCCCGGGAACTATGGTGCCTTACCTCAGCATGCAGAGCTCTGCTGGGGCTGACCTGCATCCTCCCTTGCGGCTCGTGGGATTCACTAAAGACGAATTTAATATACCTAATTTGTTGAAAATGACGGCGACGTGGTTCGCCACCCGTCACTTCCTGAATCTCATGAGGGCGAAAAGCGACCAATGAAGAGCTGCTCGCTGCGATGATTGGTTGCAGACGGAGCTCTGTGATCTCTGCCGACCACTGCGAGGGATAGCGTGAATATATGTATATATATATATATATATATATATATATATATATATATATATATATATATATATATATATATATATATATATATATATATATATATATATATATATATATATATATATATATATGTACACGTCTCTCTCCCTGTATGGGGATAGAGGCAGAGACACACAGATCTCCATCCGCATACGTATCCCGACACACCTATACCTATGCTATCCATATCACACTACATACATCTATATATCTATCTACCCTTGCTCTCACATTCATCGTAGCGAAACGGCTCTCCGAACTTCGTTTCACCTATAATTTATGTGAAATGCGCTTACTTGGGGCGGCCCAAGGGCCATCGCCTGCTCGATCGTCCTAGGTACCGCTGGAGTGTTGTCGTGGAGTGAGATCTGAAGGATGTCCATGTCGAGCCCTGGCAGACGGTGGCGAAAGGTCGATCCAAGTTGTGACTCTTATTGGTAAAGCTCAAGACTCCCTTTTGCCGACCAATTGGCTCAGTGGCGCGGCCCCCCGACCCCGGAGTCAGTGGTTGCGGATTCGATCCCCGCATCGGAATAAATATATGTATGGCCTGCAGATATTTATTCCGAGTCTGCTAACCCCGCCAATCTGCATTGGACAAGCGTGATGGGTAAAAATCCGTTTCTCCAGAAATGGAGAGGCCAGTGCTCAGCAGTGGGACATATATGGGCTGTGGAAAAACAAATGTGAAACGCGCTTATTTGGAGCGAACCAAGGGCAATCGCCTGCTCGGTCGCCCTAGGTACTGTAGTGTATATTAATAAATGTATCACTAATGCAATACAACTTTTTTATTTCTTTTTAAATTCGGTTTTTGAAATTAATAAAGAAATAGTATTCTATTAAAACAAAATGATTAGTTCAATTGACGTTTTTAAAAAATAGACATATTATCACTCGTTCGGCACATACATAAAAATATAAATTTAAAAGTATAAAATATAATAATGAATATGATATAAATGTAAAAAGAAATAAGAAGAATAAAATAATATAATTTTGAAGTATTTTATTACAACATAAAATCCCCCTAAAGATCCCGGGTGTCAGCTTAAGAAGAACGGCTGGCACGCCACAGTACCACTGGAGTGATGCAGTGAAGGGTGACTAGAAGGAGCTCCAAGTTGCAGCCTGGCAGAAGGTGGCGAAAGATCGATCCAAGTGGTGACTCTTCTGGTAGAGGCTAAGACTCATTTTGGATCATTGCGCCCGCCTAAGTATTATATGATGACCTCTCTATTACATTTGTAGTATTTTGTTGAGTTATATCATTAAAAAACAAATCTAAATACGACTAAGGATAAAGAAGTTTACAGTAATCTCCCCAAGCCTGAGCTCTCTTCTGGCGATCGTCCAAAACGCAAATGCTAAGCGAGTCGAAAATTTGGCACCGCAGAGCATGGCTGAAACATAACGTAATAACGCTAACTTACGATATACAATATTCCTTTATGTGCTTAAGCCGCAGTCAAATTTTTTGCAAAATATTTTTGACAAAAACAAAATAATATTTTTTTATTTGTTAAATACTAAATTCACAGCATATAGTATGCTAACACTTATACTTCTTCTACACATCTTAAGTAATCCTCGCAACATGCCATGCCCATTACCATTTATTAAAAACATTTTTTTCAGAGTGGTAGAGCCACGCTGCAGACGAATACTTTGTCAAGAATGGCGTATTATTTGTCTGTAGCATGAATGGGCCGACTCGCCCGGGGAAGTACCATACTCCCGCAGAAAACCGACGTCTGAGTGGTGGCTCAGGTACCGCGCTTCGTGCGGAGAGCGGTTGCATTCCAGAGGCCCATAATGACCTTTCCTTAAAGGCCGGCAACGATTCTGCACTACCTATGGCACTGCGGATATCTATGGGCGGCGTTGATTGCTTTCCATCAAGTAACACGCCTCCTTGTTTGCCTTCCTATCCCATAAAAAAAAATAAAAGCCGACATTCAGATTAAATTAAGAGAAATTAACATAAAACCCTAGAATGTAAATCTTACAATATCGTATTCACTATCAGCCCGCTGCAGTCCACTGCTGGACATAGCCCTCACCAAAGGCGCACCACCTAGCCCGATCTTCGGCTACACGCATCCAGTCTCTACCAGCCGCCTTGTGCAGATCGTCGCTCCATCTAGCAGGGCGTCCCACACTGCATTTGCCGAGTGGCGGTCTCCACTCCAGCACTCGTCTACTCCAACGATTGTCGGTTCTTCGACAAACGTGTCCAGCCCATTGCCACTTCAGTCTGCTAACTTGAAGAGCTATGTCGGTGACTGGATATTCGCCGGAGAACCATCTCCGGCGAATTCTGTCCACCAGAGAAACCCCGAGCCATTAATATATACATCGTATGACCCGTTAAAATTCAATACACCTCTTTTTTTATTTTAATTAATTCCTTATAATTCCGAAAACAAAGAGCCATCCCATAAAAAGTTATGGCTACTCGTAAAGTCTGATTAACACCCCAAAAGCAAGGGCTCCGTAATTTGGAAAAATTAATTCAAACCGAAGTATGTACAGTATCTTGGATTTACAATTCTTGAATATGATATTTTTAGGTTAATGTGTTAATAAAAAGTAAATAAGAACGCTTTTATCTCTTTTTTTTATGGGATAGGAGGACAAACGAGCAAGCGTGCCGCCTGATGGAAAGCAATCAACGCCGCCCATGGACAACCGCGACACCGCAGGAGTCGCGGAAGCGTTGCCGGCCTTTTAGCTATTGGCGGCCTTTTAGATATAGGCTTGTTTTTTGAAGGTTTCAATATCGTAACGGTTCGGAAAGACCGCCGAGGGTAGCTGGTTCCACAAACTGGTGGTGCGTGGAAAGAAGCTACGAGAGAAACGCACCTTAGTAGATCGCCACTCATCCAGATGGTGGGGATGAAATTTTTCTTTAGGGCGAGTTTTGCGGTTGTGGAATTTGGCGGCGGGAATTATTCCAAACAATTCCTCGGAGCACTTCCCATGATAGAAGCGGTAAAAAATGCTGAGAGATGACACATCTCTCCGCAGCGCTAGAGAATCAAGCCGATCGGTGAGATCTCATCGACGATTCGGATCACACGACTTTGAATGCGATCAAATGGAAGAAGTTGATACTGGGGAGCCCCGGCCCAGAGGTGAGAACAGTATTCCATGTGTGGCCTGACTTGTGCCTTGTACAGTTGGAGGCAATGGCCAGATGTGAAATACTGTCTCGCTCTACTACTTTTAATCTCTTTATTAAAACCGGCAGATCGCGTTACAATTATACTATAATTCAAATTAAAATTCTTTATTTTTCGACATAAAAAATTTCATTAAATTTACGTCATTCCGCCAACAGTTAAACTCTTACTACCATTTCGTATAGAGGTTCCTCTGGACGGAGAAGAAACCTTCAAAACAACTCCGCAAGTGTCTTCTTTTTTGTATATTTTTCTCATCTCTTCACAAACTGCAATGTCAATATCAATATCAATATCAGCCCGCGGCAGTCCACTGCTGGACATAGGCCTCACCCAAGGCGCGCCACCTAGCCCGATCTTCGGCTACACGCATCCAGTCTCTGCCAGCCGCCTTGCGCAGATCGTCGCTCCATCTAGCAGGAGGGCGTCCCGCACTACGTTTACAAACTGTAATGTACGCATATCAAATTTTATAGTCGCACACATAACGAGAAAACTTTCGATTATATATATTTTTTTTATGGGATAGGAGGACAAACGAGCAAGCGTGTCGCCTGATGGAAAGCAATCAAATAATATTCAATCAAAATATTTGAGTCACAATCAAATTAAAATATAATATAAATGCAAGAAAAACGGTGTTTGAGTGGTAGCTTAGGTACCGCGCTTCGTCCGGTGAGCGGTTGAGTTCCGGAGGGCCAACTTCCCCCCGCTCCCCCTGTTCCCCCCGCTCCCCCTGTTCCCCCCGCTCCTCCCTCCGCTCTTCCCCCCGCTCGTTTTTATATATTGTTATTAAGATGACAATAACATCGTTCAATTAAAATTATTGGTTCAGAACTAAACCTAGGCATTCGCGGATCCATTACGTAATATGTTTATATTGCCGTTATGATTGTGAAGACGTTTGTTTGTACACGATAATGCTCTATTGTCTCAGACTACAGACAATATTTCCGTTTTAGAATACCTTAGTCTCTCTCATTACACCAGCAGAAAGCAAGCGCTGCAAACTTCAACCAACAGAGAAGTCATATTACATGTGTGTACACGTGTTTGTTATTCAGTGTATTTTTTTTTAATATTTTCCACCATTTCTTGTGATGTTCTTCAATTGCGTATTCAAGTATTTAGAGAACTGATGAATCCTCAAAATGTATTATAATCGTGTAGTATATTTTTGTTGAAATATTTCTATCCATTTATTCTCTTCGAAACGTCTGCTGTGTATTTAATTAATATATATCCCATGTCTATCTGTCTATCTGTCTATGGAGAGAGCTATGCTCGGGGTTTCTCAGGTGGACAGAATTCGAAATGAAGAAATTCGTCGGAGAACCAGAGTCACCGACATTGCTCTTCAAGTTAGCAGACTGAAGTGGCAATGGGCTGGACAAGTTTGTCGGAGAATCGTTGGAGTAGACGAGTGCTGAAGTAGAGACCGCGACTCAGCAAACGTAGTGTGGGACGCCCTCCTACTAGATGGAGCGACGAACTGCGCAAGGCGGCTGGCAGAGACTAGATGCGTGTAGCCGAAGATCGGGTAGGGCGCCTTGGGTGAGGCCTATGTCCAGCAGTGGACTGCCGCGTGCTGATATTAGATATCCCATGTCTGGGCAATGGACTCGCTAACTCCGCAGGATTGATCATTTACCCACCACGCTTGTCCAAGACGGGGTGACCTAGATTTAGAAAAATGGCCGTAGACCATACATATATTTATACGAAAATCGAAAATCGAAGCCACAGTTAACTTCAAAAGCGGTACCATCACCACTGAGACAATCATTTCGTCACCTAATTGTGTCTGTGTGGTGACCAGAATGGTATACTTACTTACATATGTTCCTATGTCCCCAATGTGGGGCAGAGGGCGTCCACAGTGCTCCGCCTTGTTCCATCTTGTTACGTGCTTTTTCGCTCCAGGTCATTCCGATACCACCCACTTGTGATATCACCGTACGTCGTCATGTTTGCTTGGAGCGACCACGCTACCTTTTGCCTTGGAGGTTCCAGTCTAGGGCTTGCTTAGCGATATGATTGGGCTTCTGGAGGAGAGTCTGGCCGATCCAGATCCACTTGCGACGCTTGATCTTCAAACTGATGGGATTATCGTTGCAAAATGGTATACGTATACATATTTTTCTGTGGGCGTCGGTCATATGAAGCGAATATGGAAGAAAACACCAATGGATGGGTCATAACTTCTATCTGAGTCATACAAACCGATTACTTATGCCTAATCCGTTTACCAGAAGGAGAAGTCTTGGCACACACCTCATTTTAGAGACCAATTTCTAGCAATTAACTGTTACAGTTAAATTGATTTGTTTATATTCCAGAAAACAATGGAGGTAGCGTCAACATGGCTGCCTGCTAGAAGGATACAGATTGCTCTGCATCTTGTTGCCTCATTGAAGCTGTTTGCTTATCTGTTTCCTCCCCAAGCCTCTGTGTACGGTAAGGAAATATAATATATGATTTAAGGAAAAATCTTATATATCGTTATCAGTTCTCAAAGTTTGGACCGTGCTTCTCTTGGTATAAGAAAAGCTCCAATGAAGGCTTATTTTAAAAGTAAAACAACCTGCTCTGTCATAATTATTAAGTATATAAAGATGGACAGACAAACTCGTTTTGCTAAGATCTACAAACACCAGTCAGAAAAACGATATTGTTAAAATAGTAATAGAAAATAGAAAAAAATTTATTCATGACACCTTTGTTTAAAACAGCTAAAATTAAAACCTTAATAATATTATAATATACATATAAACAAAACAAAAAGAAAATAATTTTAATGTAACAAATGTCATAAAATAGTTCTCGCTCAGCATATGCCGGGCGTTCTATTGGAGCACCTAGCGCTGGTTTTCAGCGAGAACCAACGTGGTCAAATCACGGATCACAGTGACGACATTGATACGGACACACACATTTATACATACAATACATTCATACATATACTATTACTCATACTATTATACACATACACAAAAATACACAGGAGGGGGGAAGGGTTGGGCTTCCGAATCTCAGTCTCTCATTGTACGAGGCGCGGTAGCTAAGTGACCACTCAGATGACGGTTTTCTGCGGGCAAATCGCGAAGAACAATGGAACATTCCGTTGATGAAGCTAATGAAAAGACATGTTTTGTTATTTTCAGATTACAGCACGTATGATTTTGTCATCGTGGGAGGTGGCACAGCAGGCTGTGTACTTGCTAACAGATTGACAGAGGACAAGAATATGAACGTATTATTAATAGAAGCCGGTGGCGATCCATCGCTGGAAATCCTGGTCAGTTTTACAACGTTTGTTACGTTAGTTAAACAAGATCTGACAAACATATCATCATGACCAGCTAGTGGCAGTCCACTGCTGAATATTAGCCTCCCCGTATACCACCACCTCTATCTTTAATCCGCATTCAGTTTCTGCCATCCGCACGTCATATCATCGGTCTTTCAGACGTCCAATACTAGTTTCGAAACTCCTTTCCGCGCACCACCACTCTGTGGAACCAGCTACCTTCAGCAATCTTCCCAAATCGATACTACATTAGCACTCAAAAAACAAGCCTACACATACCTAAAAGGCCAACAACGCTTCCGTGACTCATGTGTTGTCTATAGGCGGCGTTGATTGCTTTCCATCAGGCACGCTTGCTCGTTTGCCCTCCTATCCCATAAAAAAAACTACGTTTCCAAAAAAGAGATCACCATTCTTACACTCATCTACTTCCACGGTTTTCGGAGCTCCGACAAACATGAACAGCTCATTACGATTTCAGTTTGTTAACTCGATGTTGTATATGTGGGTAGTTCTAGTATTTATAATGTCAGCGGTGTCGACCGCACAATAAATCAGTATGAAACCAACCAGCGTATACATTGCTCGCGTATTGCGATACATAACTATACTGATAACAAACTTAACATTTGACAAAGAAATTATATTAATACATACATACATATAGTCACGCCTGTCTCCCTGTAGGGTTAGGCAGAGACCACAGAACTCCATCCGCTACGATCTCGCCACACCTTCCTTGCTTCTTCCACACTCATCCATCTTTTCATCCATCCTTCCTCTCACATTCATCGTAGCGAAAGTCAGGACGTAACGGGTGGCAAACCACGTCACCGTCATTTTCTAATAAATAAGTTTTAATATAATTCGTCATAGTGAAACCCACGAGCCGCAAGGGAGGATGGAGGTCAGCCCCAGCAGAGCCCCGCATGCTAAGGTAAAGCACTATAGTACCCGGGGAAGCCCGATTGCGGGACGGTCGGCACGGCAGACCGTGAATTGGCGTAGAGGAAGGGAAAAGGATAAAGAAGAAAGGAAAGGCCAGGGAAAGTGAAAGATGGATTTAGACAGGATGATAGGGATGGGATAATACCGCAACGGAAGAGAAGGGGTGATATGGTAGAATCTCGGGAGGCTGGGGTCGCGTACCCGTGTACCAATACCTTAATTAACGAAGAGGCAAGCAAAGACCGAAAGAAGAGATTTATCTGCTTCACTTTAATAATTTCGATCGTGTAATGTGTTCATTAATTTTATTTTCTCAGCTTGCAGGCCTATTCCAGTTTGCAGTGCACTCCAGGTTCGACTGGAACTATACTTCGGAGACCACAAAGTACTCACAGTGCAATAAGCAACGAATTCACTATCATACTAGCGGAAAAGTATAAGGCGGAAGTAGTAATACATTACATGTTTTACGGGCGAGGTAGCTCATATGACTACCAAATTTGGGCCGCCATATCTAATGATAATTCTTGGAGCTGGGAAGGTGTGTTACCATATTTTCTGAAAAGTGAAAAATTAGATGATATCGCTACGTTTAATTCTCCATACAAAGATCACCACGGTACAGATGGATATTTAGGCGTGATCAGAGAATCGAGCAAGGAATTACACTAACCAAATGTTTACAATATCTGGAGGTGCTCGACAAACGACTGCTCATGCCTATTTGACTCCAATACGCAGTCGGCCTAACTTGCACGTGATGAAAAACACTTTAGTTACAAAAATCCTCTTCGATAACAGGAATAACGCAATAGGAGTAGAAGCACTAACAGGAGACTATAACACGTTTGTAATAAAAGCGAGTAGAGAAGTAATAGTTTCTGCGGGAGCTCTCAAATCTACGCAGCTTCATTAGAAGCATTAGCTGTCGGGAATAGGACCCGAAGAACACTTGAAGATTCTAAACATAAATGTAAGAAGCAATTTAGCAGTCGATTATAATTTTCAAAATCACCCCCTGGTTATGATATCCATTCAAACAGAGAATCAGAGTACAAACCCATTGACAACCGACCCACATAATTTTCCCGTACCCACCTTTACGGGATATGTTTCATTAAATCCAATGCAAATGCACCCCGACTATCCGAGTATAAACTTCGCTGTACCCAACGAGTCACCGATTCCGAGACAGCTGTGTTCATTCAACATGGGATTTGACGAGGACATATGTGAACATCTCAACGATGCTGGTAAAGGTAGAAGGACAATTTTGAGTTATATAAATCTTATGCATCCCAAATCGAGGGGACGCGTCACGTTGCGGAGTGCTTGTCCAAAACAAGCTCCGCTTATTTACGACGGTTTGTTGGCCGATGAAAGTGATTTAGAGGATTTGGTGAGTTACGTAAAAGATTATACAAGCGTTTTGAACACGTCATATTTTCAAAGCATCAGAGCCGAGCTGGTCGATCTAACGGGATCTAGATGCGGTGGATATAAAATCTGGAGTAGAGAGTACTGGAGATGTTATATCAGCTGTATGGCGGCATCGATGCACGACTATAGTGGCACTTGTTCAATGAGTGTTGTAGTGGATTCAAGGTTACGGGTGCGAGGTGTGAGGAGGCTCAGAGTGGTAGATGCTAGTGTTATGCCCAAAATTATTGGCGGCAACATCTTTGCGGCTGTAGTTATGATCGCCGAGAAAGCTGCTGATATGATAAAAGATGATTGGTCTGATAATGTTTCTCCTACGGATTAGCGTTTTCGAATATAATATACAATTGAGATATATAATTTTATCGTATATGGACAACCAAAAGTTTTAATTAGCTAAGATCCGCGACAAGCAAAACGATAACAGAAAATTAATAATGTACGTTTTTTCGTTGGATTAAGTGGATTTATTTGGAACTTAAACCAAAAACTTACCGAAAATCGGCCATCAATTCTCCACCCGCCAACCACTATACACAACACCAAACACACATTATCACTTTTCCATCGTGTAAACGACAGTGTTTTGCCCCAACACGAGGCATCTTCACTTATAGTAGACTCTACGGAAGACAACCGAAAAGTGTCAAAAAAAAAGAATTGATGGCCGATTTTCGGTAAGTTTCTGGTTTAAGTTCCAAATAAATTCACTTAACCCAACGGAAAAACATACATTATTAATTTTCTGTTATTGTTTTGCTTGTCGCGGATCTTAGCTAAGTAAAACTTTTGACTGTCCACATAGTGATAGATTTCCGCAAAGTAACGCCTGACTCCATTAATAATTTTATCGTACTTTATAAGTAATTTTTTTATTTCATAAGTGTTATTGTATTATAGAGTTCGAAATAAATTCACTGTATTTACAAAGGTAAGGAACATTAAACCGTAAAAACAACTTTTATAGTGGTAGAGCCACGCTGCAGACGAATACTTTGTCAAGAATGGCATAATATTTGTCTGTAGCATAAATGGGCCGGCTCGCCCGGGGAAATAGAAAACCAGCGACTGAGTAGTAGCTTAGCTACCACGTTTCGTACGGTGAACGGCTGAGTTCCGGAGGCCCAAACCCTAAAAACCCTGCAGAAAAGGCGAGGTCAAAAGTACCCTTAATCGACGAATTTGTATGTAGAAAGTTAAGAGTATTGATGAAGCAAAGAAAGTGTGGCGGGATTTTAGCAGATGGAGGTTTGTGGTCTCCTGCCTACCCCTACGGGAAACAGACGTGATTATACGTATGTAATATATCATGATAGGATGTTATTAAAAAATATATTATAAAGGAAATCACTAGCTATGAATATTTCCCACTAGAATGTTCGAGACGGCGCATGTCACATTCTTGTGGTGCTGGTACGCAAATTTCGAATACCGCATATGCGATAATGTTTTAAATGAATACTTTCCATACATTACAAAAGTTTATTCTAATAATAAATATTTGCTTACATTTTATAATTTTATTTCTTTTTATGTCCTGTTATCGATATTATGTAAAACTGTATTACCACTGACTGACTCACTCAATGACATGTTATTTGAGAAACTTTAATAAATGGAGGGTAAATTGGTTTTAGGGAAATCATTCATGAAATCATGAAAAAAATGTTCAGATATGACTCGAGGCAGAGGAATTAGCATATTCCAGGCGTTCTATTGGAGCACCTGGCGCTGGTTTTCAGCAAGAACCAACGTGGTCAGATCGCGGACCACTGAGACGACATTGCTACAGACACACATACATACACATACATCCATATATATACTAATACACATACTCATACATATAATATATAATACAATACAATAACATTATAAACAACTTAATCGTGTAATAAATTCACTGCAACCAAAAGAATAAGTTCCTGTTTTTTGTACATAGCTCTATGACTAATAGAAAATTTTGTACAAACGTTTGAGTGATCATATGCAATATCAGATATACAAAGTTTCAGAAATCTTATCAGATAGCCCTGGAGAGATATGATCAAAGATGACCTGCGCAACCTTCAAGTCTGCAGGAGGTGATACAGACCAGGGCACAGTGGCGTAAGATCTGTTCGGAGGCCAAGATCCATTTAGAATGGAATAGAAAATCTTTATTTATGACACCTTTTTTTTACAATAAATAAAATTAAATTTTTAATAATATTATATATTTAAAAAAATTAATAAAAAACACAAAACAAATAGAAAATAATTTTAATCTAACGAGTGTCTTAAAATGGTTCTTGCTCAGCATATGCCGGGCGCACTATTGGAGCACCCGGCGCTAGTTTTCAGCAAGAACCAATGTCGTCAGATCGCGGACCACAGTGACGACATTCATACTGACACACTCGTACATACACACATCCATATATATAACTACTCATACACATAAATGCACATACAGTACAATAGAATTAAAGAACAACTGAGGCATGTACTAAATTCACCGCATCCAAAAGAACAAGTTCCTGACTGCATACTTAAAATTAGATTTTTGTATTTTATTTTTTCAAAATAAATTCAATATTTTAAATATTTTTGTGTCGCTGCGCCCAGAAAGTTAGTTAGTTAGTTCAGAAATCATAAAACATTTTTTGTTTTAGCTCCGATGGTAAGTTTACATTTTGAGGTTTAATCGCTTTTTTGTGTGAAAGTATACAACGTCATAAACATGCTATAAATCTACTCCAACATAGGGTGTCGGTGCTCGGATACGTGGAAACGTTTCTTTGTGACGTTTTTAAAACCAAATAGGTGTTCACCCCCCCCCCCTCTATATATTCAGGGAAACAAATGTCGTTTATCACTTAAGTTGACCGTTAGTCGGCACACAAAAGGCCCTTTGTCGGTCTCCGCCAATAAAGGCCCATTGTTTCCCCGTGAGAACAACAACGGTCAGTGCGTAGCGAATGTTTAATTAAATAACAATGAATTATGTGTTTCGTTAAAGGGAAGTTTTCAAAAAAATCACGTTAGCAACATGCTTTTTTAATGGAAGAGTTGCGCTATAAGCAAGTTTCGGTGATTTTTTCAACTCCTACTATTAGTTCACACTCTCACTCTCTCTCTCTCTCTC
Organism: Baronia brevicornis; assembly: GCA_031353405.1. Classification (NCBI taxonomy): domain Eukaryota; kingdom Metazoa; phylum Arthropoda; class Insecta; order Lepidoptera; family Papilionidae; genus Baronia; species Baronia brevicornis. The sequence continues at coordinate 88,008 of JASFAT010003792.1, forward strand.
TCTCTATATATATATATATATATTATTTTCAATTATTAATATTATAAAATACTTTTTATTCATCTACTCACGTTCAAATAAATTTTTTTAAGCTTGTAGTGATTGACATTTGTTCATTATTAAATTGACTTTAATTCATTTTTTATATAACTTATTTACTTGTTGAAATATCAAAACATCAAAGTTTATTTATACCTTGGTGTAACTGGTTTATTTAGGAAAGTATACTAGCAACAGACCAAGTTTTGCCATATTTATTAACATACTAATGTCGGCTTATGTTGTTTTTAATGCAGCCTGACTCTCGACAAAGCCGTCATCTAAGGGTTTCCACTTTCTCCTGTGTATGCTATATATCCGTGGCAAAATGTTTCCTTAAAAGAGATATGGCTACACAAATTTCTCATTACGCCGCGTTCCCCGTTGTTCACGTGAAGCTGAGTGAAGACGGAATTTCAAGGGAACATTCACCAGTAGAGTCACGCACATACATTAAATATACACGCACATAGCTTTTAGCCCGCCAACCCCACCGACGCCTGAATCTTTTAAGAGACAACGCAACGTTTTTTGGCTTCATTAACATAACTAGAATGTGGGTTGTTCTGTATAATGTAATTTCTGTGGATGTGTTCCTAAGGACTTATACTTTATTTATTTATTAGATAATCCAACAGTTTCATTATATAACTTCTTGCTTAAAAATAGGATTACACACACAGTTTGGGCTTAAATATATTGCTTTTACAAACTAGAAGACATATCAAATATTAAAAAAAAATAAGTTGCGAATCTAATTTTGTGAAGGATGTGAATGTGTGAGTGTGTATATATATGTATGTGTGTGCTTGTGTGTGTTTGTGAGTGTGTGCATTTAATTAACTGCATCTTTACCTTTGAGTGTTTTTCTAAAAGTCCTTTTCGACATGCGGAAAACATCTATATCTGAATAAAACTCATTATATGTTTGATACATCCATCTCGCATTCTACACGAATCTAAAAGAGAATTAGGTTTATTTTGTACGCCATTATCATCGTGCTAAATCGAATGAAATCGTGTAAAAACGGAATTATGTTTTTTTCTAAACCGTGTAAATTAAAATGTGAAGGTGACTATGAAAGGCGAGTGAACTTTAAGCTCCAAACAAAGGATTTGTTGGAACTTTGGTCTAGCAACTGGCAAAAAAATATTCTACTATAGGTGGGGAGCAATCAAGCTTAGATCGAACCGGATAGATAGAAAGATCGACTTCTAAGTAGCAAGCAACACATGCATGGCATAATTTTTTTATGATATTTTCTTCAATTAAGAACATATACCGCCTGCAGCTGAAGTTGACGATTGAGCAAACAATACATGATTTGTTCTTCACGTACATACATACATATGATAGACATTCATTAACATAACTACAACGTGGCTTTTTCTGTATAATGTTATTTCTGTAGATGTGTTATAACTTATATTGTGACAACTAACTCTCCTTTTATATGACTCTAAAAGAGAATTAGGTTTATTTTGTACGTTATTATCATCGTGCTTGAATGATTTTTCTTCCAAAACCGTATAAGAAAATGTGAAGGTGACATTGAAAGGCGAGTGAAAGCTGGTAATCAGGTCAATGGAGCCCTGTACTCCTTTATGAAAAGACAGAATGTGTCTAAAACGGCCCGACTAGCGGTTGATCAGGGAGTGCTTGTTCCGACTCTGATGTACGTAGTGAAAGTTGGGTTTTGGGAGGAGAGTCATGAAAGCAGACTGAATGCGGTGGAAATGAGAGCATTAAGAAATATGTGTTGGGTAACTTTGAATGATAGAATAAGGAATGAAGATATAAGAGAGCGATGTGGAGTAAAAGAAGGTGTCATGACAAAAGTTGAGAAAGGAATGCTTAGATGGTTTGGGAACATAGAGAGGATGGATGAAAGACGACTGGCAAAAGAAATTTACGTTACGGATGTGAATGGAAGGGTCGGTAGGTGAAGACCAAGGAAAACAAACCTTGACCAAATAATATTCGTATCAAGTGAAATAGATCATTTTTGTAAGAAGACAAACGAGCAGGCGTATTACCTGATAGGAAGCAAACAACGCCACCCATAGGCATTCGCAGCGCAAAAGCGTTGCCGTTAAGGAAAGTATCATTATGGGAGGTAAAGAGGAAGAGGGGGGTTGGGTCTCCGGAATTCAATCGCCTTCATCAAACTATTATATATTGGGTAATACACCACAACAATTAAACAATACAACTGATAATAACATGAGATTATAAAAATGATATATTGTAAAAACACAACATCGCTGTGTAACTTCGTAGTAACAGTCCTGTACCTTTTCTTTTATGGCAATGACTTATGAATATTATGCCAGTGTCAAGTAAAATACAATAATGTTAAATCTTACGTTACGTCTTGATAAAATGCTGGCTATTCTACCAAAACTTTTTATGAACTTTTTCAGACAACTTAAAAAGTCAAGATATCACGCATTTTTTTCATATCACTCCACTTATACGCCTTAATCGAACTATATTTTATAAAACACAATTAAACCACCACAATTAAACAATATAACTCAAGACAATGGTCGCGGGTACGATCCCCGCATCGGAATAAATATTTAGGATTTATAAATATTTATTCCGAGTCTGGTAATCCCCCCAATCCGCATTTCCTTTCCTGCCCTTTCCTTTCTTCTCCATCCTTTCCCGTCACGAAAATGACGGCGACGTGGTTCGCCACCCGTCACATCCTGATTCTCACGAGGGCGGGAAGCGACCAATGGAGAGCCGTTTCGCTGCGATGAATGGTAGCGGATGAAGCTCTGTGGTCTCTGCCAACCCCTGCGGGGGATAGGTATGAATATATAAAAAAAATAAATAAATATGAAATAATCAGCAACATCCTTACAAATAATTAAAAACAAAAACACATTGGCAGACCATAAAACTCAAGCTCGACCTCATTCGTTCCGCTGACTCCGATCCCCATTAATTGGCAATAAACGCCGATTGGGTCAATTAAAACTGTTGGTTCGTGAAAAATCTGAACAGATGTGACAGAACCAATTAGTTGCAATATATATATATATATATATATATATATATATATATATATATATATATATATATATATATATATATATATATATACATTTTTTTTTTCACGCCTATCCCCTGCAGGGGTTGGCAGAGACCACAGAGCTCAATCCACTACCATTTATCGCAACGAAACGACTCTGCATTAGTCGCTTTTTGCCCTCGTGAGAATCAGGACGTGACGGGTGGCGAACCACGTCGCCGTCATTTTTCGACAAATTAGGTATATTAAATTCGTCTTAGTGAATCCCACGAGCCGCAAGGGAAGATGGAGGTCAGCCCCAGCAGAGCCCTGCATGCTGAGGTAAGGCACCATAGTCCCCGGGGGAGCCCGACCCCGGGACGATCGGCACGCTTGCGACTAGGCTCGCCCCTAGCCACGCATCCATTGGCACGGCAAACCGTGGATTGGCAAAGAGGAAGGGAAAGGATAGAGAAGAAAGGAAGGGGCAGGAAAGAAATGCGGATGGGGGGGGTACTAGACTCGGAATAAACATTTATAAATTTTATTTTATTTATTAATTGTTTTTTATTTATTTAAACGTATATGAAAAACACCATACTGGATCGCCACTCATCCAGATGGTGGGGATGAAACGTAAAATTTAATATAATTCGCGGCCGGAATTATCCCGAAAAATTCCAGGTAGCGCTCCCCATCGTGTGACATGTGTGTGTCTGCACGTTTCTATGTATACTTCGACAATAAATAGATAGTAAGTCTGCATATTTCAAATTTAACTTCAATAAACGTATTTTAGAATGATATGAAAACAGATTCGAGAAGAGAATAAGCTACCTGTCAGTACCCATAACACTCTCCTCGAATTTGTTACAGCTCCCCGCCCGGGGCGAGATTTCCCCGGAGGACAGCTCCTCAATATTTATGTAACTTGGATCGAACTTGTCTACACCTTTAGAATACATAAATAGGTTATTAATAATCGATGTCCTCGCGTTGAAATGGCAATGAAACAATCGAAAAGTGTATTTTTATTTAATCTATTGGCAAAGAAGCCAATGAGAAGAGCTTACCATCAAATGAATCTTCTCCACCAACTTCAGGTCACCAACAACTGCTGTAGCAGCAAGCAAGTTATACTGTGAACAATTCAGATGTTCTGCCTACTTCGAGATAAGGGTGTTTTTTTATGGGATAGGAGGGCAAACTAGTAAGCGTGTCGACTGATGGAAAGCAATCAACCCCATAGACATCCGCGACACCAAAGGAATATTTGCTGGCGTTTAAGGTATGTGTGGGCTTGGTCTTTGGAGGTACCAACCTGGTCCAGGTCGTATCGGTTCGGAAATACCACGCCAGGTAGCTGGTTCCACTGGGCGGTGATGCGTGGATAGAAGTTTCGGGAGGACCGTACACGGTACTGGATCGCCACTCATCCAGAAGGTTGGGGTTGGAACCTTACTTTGTGGCGACTTGGAGGGATATGGAAGTATACATTGTTAAGATAACTGTTAATGATTTCTTCATCTCGAGAACCTCAAGCTCCAAACAGAGGATTTATTGGAACTTTCTGTCTATCAACTGGCAAGAGAATATTCTAGATCGGGAGCAATCAAGCTTAGATCGTACCAGATAGGTAGAAAGATCGACTTCTCCGTAGCAAGCAATACATACCTTCGGATATACTTCTTTGTTTTCTTCTTTCTTATGATATTTTCTTTAATTAAGAACATACACCGCCTGCAGCTGAAGTTGACGATTAATGAAACAATACATGATTTATTCTTCACATACATACATATGACAGCGCCTGTTTCCCATAGGGGTAAGCAGAGACCACAGATCTTCTACGGTACCAGCACACTTTCTTTGCTTCATCACGCTTATCACTCTCTTCCTACAAGTTCGCCAGTTAAGGATACTTTTGATCTGGCCTTTCATGAGAACTTGAGCAATTTGGTCAAAGTATGTTCTCCTTGGTTTTCTAAGGAAAGTGTCATTATGGGAGTGGGAATGAGAGGGGGACGGTTAGAGGAAGGGGGAGGTTGTTGGGCCTCCAGAACTCGGCCGTTCACCGTACGAATCGTGGTAGCTAAGTTACCACTCAGACGCCGGTTTTCTGAGGGTGTGTGGTACTTCCCCGGACGAGCCGGCCCATTCATGCTACAGCCAAATATTATGCCATATTTGACAAAGTATTCGTCTACAGCGTGTCTCTACCACTATTAAAGAGGTTAAAACAAAAATAGTAAATTTTCATTTGCATTTTACTAAAGGATAGTATAAAATTATTAATTAATATTGCAGCTTGCGTGAGCGTTATCGAACGAAAAGTAAATTAAAACAAATTTATACAGCGACTATTTAACTATAAACGACTTCCCTGGCTTTTTATTAAAAGCGAAATCGCCATAATTGTTTTAAACCGCACGCAAACTTCACACCTCGGCACACTGAACTGAATAATGAGTTTGAACTAGCAGTGAGGTACATATATCGCTAACTTTAAAAATAACTTCTTCTAAGAATGCCTCTCCGACTTGCGAAGGTTGGCAGCCAATTCAGCACAACTTTCCTCCTCCATCGCGAGGTGCAGCAGTTCTGGAGCACTCGCTATCCCGATCCACTTCCTGATATTACGTAGCCAAGACTTTCTTTTTCGACCAGCTTGTCTTTTACCTGCGAATTTTCCCATCATGATCAGTTGCAAAAATTTGTACCTGTCATGTCTCATGATATGACCCAGGTAAGCAACGTTTCTACCTTTGACGGTCTGCAATAGTTCACGTTTTTGTTTGACTTGTCGGAGAACCTCGTCATTGGCCACTCTTTGAGTCCAGCTGATAGCAAGCATCCGTCTATATGCCCACATTTTGAACGCTTCTATACGTTTTCTGCGATCTTTTTTGAGCGTGCAAGCCTCACATCCGTATAGAAGAACGGGCCAGATGTAACAGTGGAGCATTTTAATGCGTTAAAAATAACAGGTTTTAAAAAACAACAGCTTGGAACTGTTATCGCTAAATTGCAAAAACAATTCCCGTTCTCATCTAACTGAACGCGGAATATGCTCTTCTTTATTCTGACTCACGGAGCTGACCTTTTTTGGAAAGATATAGCCCCTGTTATCTGCCAGTTTTATACGAATACACATAACTTATGTTTAATGTATAATGTTTTGGCTTATTTACTAAAAATCAAAGTTTCCAATTTAAACCAGCAAAACACGAAAGACGGTTTTCATTGGATAAAAATACTATATGGACAGTCAAAAATTTTACTTAGCTAAGATCCGTGACAAGCAAAACAATAACAGAAAATTAATAATGTGTTTTTTTCTGCTGGATGAAGTGGATTTATAACTTATACCAAAAACCAAAATGTCTAACGTACATTCCGTACGTTAGACATTTCGGTTGTCTTCCGTAGAGTCTACTATACCTGAAGATGCCTCGTGTTGGGGCGAAACACGTGTCGTTTACAAGGTGGAAAAGCAGTAGTGTGTGTTTGGTGTTGTGTATAGTGGTTGGTGGGTGGAGAATTGATGGCCGATTTTCGGTAAGTTTTTGGTTTAAGTTATAAATTATTGCCCCTAAATAGATTTCGCTCAAATACTTGCCTATCTTCGGCTTCACGCATCAAACTTGTAGATGCTCTACACAGATAACCGTCCAATCATTTGCCGTCAGACTGCCGAATCGAATAAAGAATGAATCCTGGCAGGAGCCTCAAAAAGTTTTTTAATAACAGGAGCTCAATAAATCAACCCTTAAACACATGTTGACCTCAGAATAATGCGCTATATCAACAGATGCTGCAACCTTGAAACTTATTTCATCGAGCTGTTTTTTTTTCCATATCGAAATAGAAATATAAATCTAATAAACAAGTCACCCACATAGAACCTTATCAATAGCACATACACCACAATACAATTACTTGCTTCGTCAGTACAACGAACCAAAGTATATCTTGGCTTCCAATACGAGAAACTGCCCCTCATCACGATGCTGGGCTGCCTCTCATTCGTCATTCGGGGAACATCTACACCCCCACACAAGGGTGTAGGAGTGAGCCTCGGGGATGAACCCCACTAATCGGGCTTAAACTCAACGGGGCGACGGCCCCCCGGTCTTTGATGTCGCTGTTCACAGCTGCTTTTGGGGCATCCATCTGAACGAAACGGACCAACGAGCGTCGGGGATGAACCCCACTGTAATCCTGCCGACTTCGCGTCGTCTAAATGTGGATTAACCCTTTTCCTACTTAGGGTCCGTCGCGGGGACAAGGCGGCGACAGTAGGACTTCTCGTGGGAGCGACAGTCCCTCGGGTGCATGCAAGGGAGCAAATCCATGTAGGTACGAATGTGGCCCACTGTCGGCTCGGTCGAACATCCCTCGAGCCACCCTGCCTCTCGCCAATCGCTCGCTCGCTTAGGTCAGCGATCAATGCGTTACTTAATCGATACCAGCGACCGATCGGGTGTCGACCGAACGGTATAACCATGTATGCTCTTTTGGCACAGTCCTCTCCCATCCTCTCCAAGTGACTGAGCTAACGGAATCTATACGCCTTTGTCTCTCCGATTACATTTGTATCGATCACAAGCTCTTCGATTACGGCATTCTGTAGGACTCTTCAGCTTTCATACAAATTATATCTACCCGTCTACTTTTAGTGGCGTGCCAAATCTTTCGGCCTATAAGACGTACTTCAAATTTAAAGATGATTTCTTGAAAAGTATATTTTAATGTCCGTATCGGAACATAACACGCGTCAAAAATTTTGAGTACGTATCGCTATGTAAAAAGTGCGTCTAATAATCCGAAAAATACAATACTTTTTTAAAAAAGGCAATTCCAATATGCGGTATAACAGTGGAATAACTCTTTTTTCCAAATCGAAAATGGAGTTTATAAAATACTCTTATTCTGTAACAAGAGTTATAAGAAATTCAATTGTATTATATATACATGATGACTATCCCCAATTTACATGTATTTATCTAAAGTGCTTAATTTGCGGAAATCAACCATATTGATACATGCTAGGGTTCGCGGATTGGAAAAATGAAATCGGCCACTAGTTTCACACTCTTCTACTATTTTCTTCCGTATCCAGATCCTAGAATAGATCCAGAATGTTCTAGCATTCCCAAAATTCGAAAATGTTCCAGCAATGTGTAGTCTTTTCTAGACATCGTTCTGTCTCTTTTCCACGCGCAGCTATTTTCTATTAACTGTTCTTGTCACATATTGACGGACGTCTTGTCAATTTATTTTTAAAAGTTGTAATAGCTTGCTTGACCAGGATTTTGAGATTTCAAAATGAGGTTTTAATCGTTTCATAAAAAAATGATTTTTATGTGTTACGCAACAATATTTGATTAAATAGCTGTAAAAAATTTTCAAGAAAAAGATTTAATAAAGAAATAAATCTTAGCGCTTACCCAGTGTCACAGGCAATATCTTTCGAAAGCTTTATGTGATTTATAATTGAGAAACTATCACCAGCCAGCAATAAAGTGAGATTTATATTATTTTTCTTGAAGTAACATCTCACGCGTCTTACGGTCAGTGACAATTATTTAATAATAATTTAAAAATTGGGAAGTTCTATAAAAATAATTATGGATGATTTTAAATAAAAACGAACAAACAAACGTCTGTCTACAGAAAAGAAAATATATCTCTATTAACTGATTTAGTAACTTAGCTATGACTATACATATGATATGATTTAGTAACTTAGCTATGAATATATATATATATGACCCAAAATTCCTTTCCTTCCTTCAATTTCCTCTAATCTATTTAAAAACAAGCCTACTCATTTGCCTCCCAATTCCATAACCTTTCTCGTATAAACGAGATATATAAATAGTATTATTAAAACTTACAAGTGAAGTAAAATTTAATAAATTCATGTATCGTGGCTTTAGCCGCTATTTTATTAAAACGTAAACACTTTTCAAAGATTCAAGAATCGTTTTACTTGACACTGGCATATAGCTAAATGCCATTGGCGAAAAAAAATAAGAGAAAAAAAATTGATGACTATAACTATGATGCCTCCAAACTTTGACACTGGCAAAAAGTTATCAGCTGACGCCATTAAAAAAAAACTATGGTGCCAGTGTCAAATAAAATAATATCAAATATCTTGAGATGTAAATTCAGCTTGTCACGATTTACAAAAACTTGCATGGATATTTACAGTTAAGGTCAAAGACACGAAATAAATATTTTTTCTTTTATTTAATGGCAATTAGTTAAAACTATTATGCCAGTGTCAAGTAAAATACAATAATATCAATTTTTCTGAAATGTAAATAGTCAGCGTGTCACGTTACGTCTTGATAAAATGGTGGCTATTCTACCAAAACCTACTATGGTATTTTTCAGTCAACTTAAAAAGTCATGATAAACGCATTTATTTCATATTACTTCACTTATACGCCTGAATCAAACTGTATTGTATAATACGCCACCACAATTAAACAATATAACTGATAATAATATAAGATAAAAAAATGAAATAAAAACACGACGTCACTGATGTAAAGTTGGCGGGAAAAGTTTCTATATAAGTATTTATTTCATTTTACTTCACTTCTACGCCTTAGTCAATCTATATTGAACAATACGCCACCAGAATTAAACAATAACTGATTATAATATGATATTATAAAAATGAAATACAAAACACAACGATCTCACAAACAATTAAAAACAAAAACACTTGACGCAACGGACTTGACGGAAAACGTCATGAATTTTTATTTTTATCTTTGGCCAGTATTGTTATTCGGTTGATGTAAATAAAACATTAAGTAACATAATTACACGCTGGAAACGTTCCAATAAGCGTTTACATTGTTTGTACAAAGTCGTAAGTTCATAACAAAGACTCGAGGGTCTCTGCGTAATGAGTTCCCGACCTCATTACGTAGTCTATTGGAAGTCAATTTAATATTAAACCCAATTTGGAGAGAAATATTAGAGCGATGTAGCATAATGAAGCGCTGTAGGTTATTAAAGCGATGTAGCATAATGAAGCGCTGTAAGTTATTAAGATGTAAAGAGCAATTGGTCTTTTCCCGCTAACTTACATCAGTGACGTTGTGTTTTTATTTCATTTTCATAATCTTATATTATTATCAGTTATATTGTTTAATTGTGGTGGCGTATTATGCAATATAGTTCGATTAAGGTGTATAAGTGAAGTGATATGAAATAAATGCGTGTATCGTAACCTTTTTAAGTTGACTGAAAAAGTCCATAGAAGGTTTTTGGTAAAATTGCCACCATTTTATCAAAACGTAACGTGATGAACTGACTTGTTATATTTCAAGAGATTGGATATTATTGTATTTTACTTGACACTGGCATAATATTTATAACTAATTGCCATTAAAGAAAAGCAATGTGGAGTTAAAGAAGGTGTTGTGACAAAAGTTGAGAAAGGGATGCTCAGATGGTTTGGATGGATGGATGGATGAGAGACGACTGGCAAAAGAAATTTACGTTGCGAATGTAGATGGAAAAGTCGATAGGGCAAGAGCACGGAAAACATACCTTGACCAAATTGCTGAAATTTTTAAGAAAGACCAGAGAGAGAGTACCCTTAACCGGCGGGCTTGATTGAAGAGAATAATGAGTGTGAAGGATGCAAGGGAAATATGCCGAGATCGTAGCAGATGGAGATCTGTGGTCTCTGCCTGCCCCTACGGGAGACTGGCGTGACGATATGTATGTATGTATACTATCGTAAAAAGACCTCCGGAACTCAGCCACTCACCGTACGAAGCGCAGTAGCTAAGCTACCACTCAGACGCCGGTTTTCTGCGGTAGTATGGTATTTCCCCGGACGAGCCGGCCCATTCATGCTACAGACAAATAATATGCCTTTCTTAACAAAGCATTTGTCTGCATCGTGGCTCTACCACTAAAATATATAATAAAACAATACTTTAGTCTCTTAATAATTGATTGTTTTAATGTACAAGCTTGATCTCCTACAGATGTTTCATTGAAACTGCACGTGCATTAAGACAAATAGAATGCATCCGACGGACTCCTGTACGTAATACTGAAAGTCGGACTTCAAATTCGATTTTCGCCCAAAGCGGAAACCTGTACAGCTTGACGCTTTGAAATGCAAATTGTTTTGCGTTCCATTTCCAACCGAAACTTCATGCCATATGATTTCATGAATAACACATCAAGTCAAAAGATACGAAAATAATATCCTAAAATATTAAAAAACATGATAGACGCATAGTTCACGATTGCAAAGCTAAACCCATTCAGACAATTCATTAGTAGTAGACATAAGAATTATCCTTACATTATCATCATCCAGGCATTACAGCCGCGGGTGGGCCTTGACCTGATTCAGTAAAATTTGCCAGTCGGCTCTTCGTTTAGCTTTTTACCTCCAGGCCCTCACACCGATTGCCTTTAGGTCGTCCACAAGTCCATCTAGCCATCTGAGCGTAGACCTTCCGCGCCTTCTACGATCATCTGGTTTGTCGTCGAGTTTGCGTTTGGGTACCTAGTCTCATCCATCCATATTACGTGCCCAACCCAACAAAGTATAGCCAAAGATTATTATAAGTTTAATGTTTTACTTTTTATCTTAATAAGCCTTTAGTATAAATATATAAATAGTTAATCTTAATTGCTTAAAGGTCAAGTTTTACATAACAAAAACTAACCATCATTGATGTAAATATTTCACCACACCATTATCACAAACAACGATCTTTGACAGTTCGTGTCACTATACAACGAACGTTGACACAATGTGTCATTACATTAGTAACGTTAACACAAAGATGTTTGACCCAATATGTCACATATTTACACAACAAACTTTGTCTATTGCTTGCTTATCTCAACCGCACTGATTAATCTCCTTCGTGTTTTCTTCCTTCTACGTGACATTGGCGAAAGCATCCGTGCTATTTTGGCACTACTGAAAACCTTATTAATGGTGTCAGGCGTTACTTTGCGGAAATCCATCACTATATGGACAGTCAAAAGTTTTACTTAGCTAAGATCCGCGACAAGCATAACAATAACAGAAAATTTATAATGTGTGTTTTTCTGCTGGATGATGTGGATTTATTTGGAACTTAAACCAAAAACTTACCGAAAGCCGGCCATCGATTCTCCATCCACCAACCACTATACACAACACCGAACACACACTACCACTTTTCCATCTTGTAAACGACACGTGTTTCACCCCAACACGAGGCATCTTCAGTTATAGTAGACTCTACGGAAGACAACCGAAAAGTGACCCGCCATTACAACGCCCGTTGTAATTAATTCAAATGATTGAATGAACAAACTTTGTTACGTATGTCACTATACAACAAATGTTGACACAATGTGTCATTACACTAGGAACATTAACACAACGAAAGGTTTGACCCACACAACAAACTTTGTCACGTATGTCACTGTACAACAAATGTTGACGCAATGTGTCACTACCCAACAAATGTAGATGCGATGTTTTAACTCTGTAAATCAATGCATTCAAAGTTCCGTTCTCTTAAAAATCAGATTATATTATCTCTCTGAAAATATGAATTCGAAATGATTCAAATACAAATATGTACATTCGAAATGGTCGTACGTATTTTTTCAATCCCAACTCAAAGTTATAAATAAATTGAGTTTCAAATCGAAATACTGAATGTACATACGTAACTATATTAAGAAAGGTTTGCCCTATTGATTCAGTGGAGAAGTTACCGCTTTCAGTCTCAGTAGTCGTGGGTTCAGTATTCTAAATTTAAACACGAGATCATTTATACATTCAGACGTTACTTTTGCGTAAATCCATTAATTGAAATTTTAGTGGTGTGTGATTAGAGATTGAAATCGCGCAGCTCAGTCAATCCCACGGGATTCATAAGCGGGATTACTCAATCCCGCATGGTATTACGCAGGATCCCGATTCCTTGAAATTATGTTATAAATTCAAATTGAAACTACAGAGTTTTGTGTGAAAATCAACTTTTATTAAAGATAGAGATAGAGCTACTCGCGATTTACGCGAAAATGTAAGCATCAAAATTTTATTTTCCTGCCGACGAATGCTGTAGCATGAATGGGCCGGCCGTCGCCCGGGGAAGTACCACACTCCCGCAGAAAACCGGCGTCTGAGTGGTAGCTTAGCTACCGCGCTTCGTACGGTGAGTGGTTGAGTCTCTCCCGTAATGACACTTTCATTAAAGGCCGGCAACGCTTCTGCATCTGCCTGTGGCACTTCGGATGTCTATTGGCGGCCTTGGTTGCTTTCCATCGGATGACACGCCTGCTCGTTTGCCTTCCTATCCCGTAAAAAAAAAATAATTGTATGTTATTTCAAATAATAATTAATTTTACTCCGGTCGCGAAAGTAAGGTAAACGAATTTCCTGTTTTCATAACGGAATTATTTTTTCGTTTAATTTTCTGGACCCTGTTTTATTTTTTAATAGAATCTAGCGACGACAAAAATTTTATAAGCTTTTTACAAATTAAGGGTGATGGAAGTTATAGGGAAACGTTTTTGTTTCACAGACCATGTCCCAGACAGACTTAGACCATGGCCTCTCCATTTCTGGAAACGGACGGTAACCCACCACGCTTGTCCAATACGTGTTGGCAGAGTCACCAGATTTGTAATAAATATCTGTGGGCCATATATATATTTATTCCGATGAGAGGATCGAACCTGTCTCCCATCAACTCCGTCGACGAGATTCGAGACTCCGTCGTCGAGACTCCGTGAGCTAAGTGTGGGAATTATAAAAACACCTCTTACTAAAAAGGGTTGTGTGTCTTGATATTTGTTTTTTTTTACCATGGGGAGTGCTCCAAGAAATTATTCTAGAAAATTCCAGCCGCTGGATTCCACTGCCGCTCAACTCGCCAAAAATAAGGGTTTTATCACCACTCCCCCTCCCCATCCCGTAATGACACTGTAGCGTAACAAAAATACGCATAAGTCATTTTTTATGACATCTATCTTGATTGTTTTTCGGTTGCTATTGGAAACATAGTTTTCCGTTCTCTGGCGGTGACGTTATTACATCCTTAACCTCAGCTGCGTATTGATGGTCAAGCTGGGCACTAACGTAATAAAATTTAGTTGCATCACTCGTAATATTAGAAAGAATAAACTGACCTTCGACTTGTGCAAACCATAACGGTGGGTCATCCGGCCAAAATGGCGGTATGCGTATGCCAACTCGGCATAGCTCCGTTGCAGCCATATCTCGAGACTTCGCCATTTTCGTTAAAATATTCTCGAACGATGATAAAAACTAATTGCAGAAGGCGCGACAAAGTTCTTCGTCGGGGTCACCAAAATATGTGGGCTGCTGAAAGCAGAACGGCCTTGGCGACCGGGACGACTCTGAGCTACGGAGAGTTCTGGCATGACTCGCTATGAGCGTTGGAAAGAGAGCATTAACCATAACACTTTCCTTAAAGGCCGGCAACGCTTCTGCACTCTCTATGGCACTGCAGATGTTTATAAGCAACGTTGATTGCTTTCCGGTGACACGCCTGCTCGTTTGCCTTCCTATTCCATAAAAAAAATCGAACATTTTCCTGGTTATTTGTGAGACCATGTAGTTTGGTCTGGATACATCGCTGCATTAAATAGAGAATACCTACGGAGTTTCTTTCACCGTTTCTTCTCCGTTCAGAGGAACCTGATTGCGAAATGGTAGTAAAATCTTATTTGTTAGCGAACTGACGCATGCCATATGAAATATACTTATGTCCAAATAATATAAATTCACACTCAATGCCTGTTTTTAGTAGTGATAGGCGGAGATCACAGACCTCCGTCCGCTACGATCCCGGGACACTTACTTTGCTTTATCCACACACATCACTCTCTTCGTAACAGCTCATCGGTTAAGGGTACTTTTGACCTGGCCTTTCTTTAGATCTTCAACGATCTGGTCAACGACTCTCCTTGATCTTCCCCTACCGACCTTTCCATCCACTTTCGCGACGTAAATTTATTTTATCAATCATCTCTCACCCATCCTCTCTATGTGCCCAAACCGTAGAAGCATACCATTCTCAACTTTTTTCACAGCTTCTTTTACTCCAAATTGTCCTCTCATAACTTAATTTCTTATTCTATCCGTCAAAGTCACTCGACACATCGTACCCCACTCTCATTTGCACCGCATTCAGTTCACGACTCTTCTGCCAAACTCTTTCTTTCATCTTTCACTACCGTCCTTCAGACTCGGAACAAGCACTCTCCACGCAGCAGTTGGGCGATTTTAGACACATTTTTACTTATCAAAACAGAGAAATCCAAATAAAAAATTTGAATATATTGAATTCTTTGATATAATTTATCAATATCAGCCCGCGGCAGTCCACTGCTGGACATAGGTCTCACCCAAGGCGCGCCACCTAGCCCGATCTTCGGCTACACGCATCCAGTCTCTGCCAGCCGCCTTGCGCAGATCGTCGCTCCATCTAGCAGGAGGGTGTCCCACACTACGTTTGTCGAGTCGCGGTCTCCACTCCAGCACTCGTCTACTCCAACGATTATCGGTTCTCCGACAAACGTGTCCAGCCCATTGCCACTTCAGTCTGCTAACTTGAAGAGCAATGTCGGTGACTCTGGTTCTCCAGCGAATTTCTTCATTTCGAATTCTGTCCACCAGAGAAACCTTTTGATATAATTTTTGATATAATTTATGGTAAAGCCTTTTTAATAGTAGAAAACCTCTTATATAGTTCAGAAAATGTTTATTCGCTTTATCTACCAGACTTATTTTAATATAAGCACATCGTCTGAATAAAGCGCCGCTATCCTAGCGGTGGGCTATGAATAAAATATCACCGCAAACAAATCTCTCAACGCGCCTGCTTTGTCTCTCACTTCATCATGCACTCTAAGCCCGCCTCGACTATTATTAGAACGACGGTGGAATAAACCTTGCTTAGTTTTATTAAACTCTAAACAACACGATCAAAATCTCCTTCGTATTCTTCCGCATTCTTCCAGCCGTTATGGTGGCTCATTTACTGTACACGCAGTGCGCTTGTGGAACTGTCTCCCACATACTATACGTGATAGTCTCTCATTGGATGTATTTAAGAGAAGAATCAAAGAACATTTCCTTTCAGTATAAAATATTTATATATTTATGTGTATATTATATATATGTATCCTCTTAATTATATAGTATTATATTATATATTATTTGTATATTTTGTTGTTGTACACTTATTTCTATTCTCACAGCTTATCTTATCTCTCTTTCACTCCTGGGTTTGCTGGAAGAAAACTCAATTTTGAGTTAAGGTCGCCCTTGTACATCTTCTTTACTTTTAATTCTTGTATGTCGTGTTTTGTGTACAATAAAGTATTAAAAAAAATAAGAAAAGAGTATAAATCTTCATCTCAGTTCATTATAAGAGAGCGTTGTAAAGTAAAAGGTGTCTTGATAAAACTTGAGAAAGGGATGAATACATACATGGTTTGGGCACATAGAGAGGATGGATGACAGACGACTGATAAAAGGAATTTATGTTGCGGATTTGGATGGAAGGGTCGATAGGAGAAAACCAAGAAGGATATACTTTGACCAAATTGCCGAAGTTCTTTAGAAAGGCCAGGTCAAAAGTATCCCAAACCGGCAAGCTTGTATGAAGAGACGAGCCTGTCGCCTGATGGAAAGTAATCAACGCCACGAAAGATGTTCTACCGAGCCGACAATGTCGACCACACTCACGCCTGAAAAATTTTGCACCTCTCCACGCTCGCCCACCTGAAGGACATGCGTCCCACGAGAAATACTTCTGCCACCGCCTGGCAGCCGCGACAGACCCAACTTAGGAATCGGTCATATCTCGACGACGCGAAGTCACCGAACAGCGGTACCTAGGACCCCCCGGTCCCCCAATAAGTTGGTGAGGGTTGATGTTGGTGACAAAAGCAGTGAGGGTTCATCCCCGAGGCTCGATCCCACACCTTTTCGCGGGGGGTACGGATTTCCCCGTTTCAATTCGTTTCGCCACACATAGACATCCACCTTAGATTGTCGGCCTTTAAAGTACATACATATAAAAGACTTTTCCCGCCAACTTACATCATTGACGTTTTTTTTTTAATATATATAGTTATAATAATATAGTTCGATTAAGGTGTATAAGTGGAGTGATATGAAATAAATGCGTGTATCATGACGTTTTAAGTTGACTGCAAAAGTCCATAGAAGGTTTTGGTAGAATGGCCACCATTTTATCAAGACGTAACGTGATTAGAGGATTAGTACATTTCAAGATAGATATAATTGTTGTTTGTTTATTTAACACTGGCATAATAGTTATAACTAATTGCCATCAAAGATAAGAGACGAAATTAATAGTCCAGTAACAAAAAATCGAGTGTAGAATGTTAAAATAAATTTCAGTCCCCAGCTTAATGCGTAGGTTGTCAGCCAGCTCATTATCACGATTCATTTGGCGCGATACACAAATCGGATTAGGGATGAAATCAGCCCCTTTATTACGCTTCACTTTACATAATTTAAGGGGAGAAACAAGATTTAACACAATATTGTATTTATAAAAATGTAAATTGTAAAGGGCCCAACGACATGTATTTTCAATTACACTCATCTCTTTTTTTACACGACTTTGAAATAACGCGATTCACCAATGAGAATAAATACACGTGTGTTTACATAAATAGATCAATTTATAATTGTACAGTACAGTGTAGGTGTTTATTCTTATTGGTGAACCGCATTATTTCAAAATTGTGTAAAAAAGATCGTGTAAAAAGAGTTGAGTTTAGTCTGATCCTTAGTTTATCATTCGCTTTTTTTTTTGTAAATATTGCGTATATGTACTTATGTAATTAACAAACGATTGACTCATTCATCCATCCATTCATTCGTCCATCAATGCGTTCATTCAATATTTATTCTGTCTTACATTCATTCATTCAACTTTTTAATAGTGGTAGAGACTCAATCAGTAAATTTTTTTTTTTTTATTTATCATTAACAATCCATTCATGTATACAAGATTAAATTGCCGGTGGACCCTGAACTGAGCCCGTATCTTTGAATCCAAGCACTTAATTATTAATCTTGGCTATGTATTTTAACTAATTAATTAAGTGTTTTACTTATATTTAATAAAAACGCAAAAAATTTAGAGGCAGTCATGTGGACTCTCGATAGAAGTGAAAACTTAAAACTGTGTTTTGAAATTTCAAACTAATTGTAATATTAAATGCTGCTATTACTACAGCATGTTGCTGACGCGACTCACAAAACTTTATTCATCCATGAACCGTCCAACGCACACACAATCAGGTATGTACAATGTGTTGGCGTGATGCGTGTACGTAGGCAGCTGCGCGCGCATTAACTGTGTTTAAAGTATACCTTTAACTATACTCATAGCTATACATATACCTTAAGAATTAGCATGTCTTACATGCAACCCATAGATTTTTTCCATGCTCAGAGTCGTGTAATGCGGCTTTAGTAATTGTCACTTTAACATTTTTCTGTATTATCGCCTTCCGTACACTTTCGAAAGCTTAAAGCTTGCTTATTAAAACTAATAACTAGGTATGCGAAGTTTTGGGTTAGTTTACATCGTTGTACAAAACTACATAGTGTTTGTAGCTGTTGTAAATCAACAATGGAGTAACTGTAGTTAGTTGTGTGACGGGTCGGACCCAGCTTATATAGTTTAATCGTTCCCTTCAAACTTTGACGTGTTCCCTTTGTAACGTGTTGATATAATTGTTTCACTATATTTTCGCTATTTCGATTAGTTTAAAGTTAGAAATTAGTTATAATGTAATGGCCATATATATATATATATATATATATATATATATATATATATATATATATATATATATATATATATATATATATATATATATATATATATATATATATATATATATATTATTTGGAATCAGTTATCTTTAACGGTATTTTCGTTACAATAAGACATTCTTCATCTTCTAAAAGTGAGTCTACGACAAGCGAAGATTGGCAGCCAAGTCAAGCCCTCCTCGTCTTTCGCCAGGTGCAACAGTTCTGGAGCATTCGGTACCCCGATCCACGTCCTAATATTACGTAGCCAAGACTATACCTTCTCCGACCAATTTGTGTTTTAACCACGACTTTTCCCAACATAATAAGTCGCAACAATTTATGATAACACATTGGAACTGTAAAAAAAATCGCAGGCAGTCATGAGGACTGCCGACAGAAGTGAAAACTTAAAACTGTATTTTGAAATTTCAAAATAATTGTAATATTATATAAATTATATAAGTAAATAAAAATTGAAGTCTTTAAATATATAAGTAATAAATAAATAATTAAATAATAAATAAATTAATATTTAATACTATTAATCTAATAATTTTTAAAAACTAAAAATTTTATAATTATTATAATTAATATTTTAATAATATATATCTTAAGTATTAGCTTGTTGCTGACGCGAACCCATACATGTTTTCCCTACACAGTCGTGTAACGCGGCTATAGAAGTTTTCACTTCAAAAATAAGTCTACTCGTATTCCAAAGACCGGCAACGCATCCCCAATGTCTACAGTGTTGCGGATGTCTATACGCAACGTTGATTGCCTTGAATCAGGCGACACGCTTGATCGTTTGCCATTCCATAAAAAAATGTATTATCTGATTTGAGAACCATTATAAATATATTTTTCTTAACACATTGAAGACGGTATGCGCTGAAAAGTGTCTAGCCTCAGTTCTATCTATCTATCATTTTTTTTCATGTCTTTATGTTGTCTTTACTTGTAATTACACAATATAGCATCAGATTCCAAAAAAACGTGTATTTCCGTCATACGTCGCCAACAGTTAAGAAATAAACGACGGGAATTCCCGTATCACGTCTTCAATGTGTTAAGACGTATTTCTTCCTAAACAATATATATATATTTTATGGCATAGGAAGGCTAACGAGCAGGCGCGTCACCTGATGGAAAGCAACCTACGCCGCCCATAGACATCCGCAACGCCATAGGCAGTGCGGAAGCGTTGCCGATCTTAAAGGAAAGTGAAATTACGGGAGTGGGAGGGGGAGTGGGAATCGGAGGGGGAGTGGGAGTGGGAGTGGGAAGGGGAAGGTGTTGGGCCTCCGGAACTTAGACCGCTCACCGTACGAAGCTACCACTCAGACGCCGGTTTTCTGCGGGAGTGTGGTACTTTCCCGGGCGAGCCGGCCCATGCATGCATGGATAAAGTATTCGTCTGCAGCGTGGCTCTACCACTAGATAATAGATAAACATTGATTTTAAAGCTATGCTCCTTTTGAAGAAACAATCTTACAATAATATATCGACATTCGCCTCCACACCACTAACCCTTTCAACTGTTTGACTAGTTAATGGAATTCACTTGATGGCTGCCAAATGTTTCACTCACTTCAACATGTTCATTAAATTCCAAACTATAAACTAGAACAGCTACATTTTCCTTATAAACTTATTTATAAATATCGATACGGTAAAATTGTTGATTTCTAGACATTTTATCATCACCAATTGATGAATATTTGTCATTTTACCTCTTTTTCATCAGGTTAAACGATCAACTGACGCTAAGGGAACATCCATAAATTACGTCAGACGAATTTTATGATATTCTAATCCCTCCGATGCTGAGATGGTTTGGGCATATAGAGAGGATGGATGAAAGACGGCTGGCAAAAGAAATTTACCTTGCGAATGTGGATAAAAGGGTAGGTAGGGGAAAACCACGAAAAACATACCTTGACCAAATTGCTGAACTTTTTAAGAAAGGTCAAGAGTACCCTCAACTAGCGGGCTTGCATGAGGAGAATAATGAGTGTGGAGGAAGCAAGGGTAGTATGCCGAGATCGTAGCAGATGGAGATCTGTGGTCTCTGCCTACCCTTACGGGAGACAGGCGTGACGATATGTATATGTATGTTCTAATCCTTAGGTCTGTGTCACTCCACGAATATCTACCTATTTCTATTATCTCAATTATCCCATAGGGTATCGAGTAAATAGGAACAGCTGTGTCTTTTTTTGTTTATATATTATATATTATTTGTTGATAATAAATAGATAGATAAGCAAAGTTTATGTTACAATAAATGATTTGATTATTCCCGTGACTTGTTTCTACGATTTTTGAGTGTTGAAATTTGAGTGTTCTCAATTACCCCACTTTCCCCTATATAATTATATATTTTATTTATTTAATCTCATTTACACACAATGCATAGCAGGGGGACTTAATGCCACTGGATATTCACGACCAATCAACCTGCGGGCAAAATTAAGAAAATTGGTTTGGTGTAGCTTAAGAAAAAATTAAAAACTAATTATATAAATTGAAATACATACAATATGGATATACAAAAATACATATCCATATCAATACACGAGAAAAATTAAAATAAAAAGAAACATTCACCTTGCAGCAAATACATTCATCCTAATGAGCAGGACTTAAAATATATGTATAGATTAATGGAGTCAGGCGTCAATTTGCGGAAATCCATTAGTATGTGGACACTTAAAACTTTTACTTAGCTAAGATCCGCGACAAGCGAACAACAATAGAAAATTAATAATGTGTGTTTTCCTGTTGGATGAAGTGGATTAACAGGGAACTTTAACGAAATCTTACCGAAAAGACGGCCGTCAGCAACTCTCCACCCACCAACCACTATACACAACACCAAACACACACCACCACTTTGCCACCTTGCAAACGACACGTGTTTCACCTCAACACGAAGCATCATTAGGCATAGTAGACTTTAATTAATTAAGATTTAATTTAAATTCCATGTAAATCTACTTCATCCAGTAGGAAAACACACATTATTAATTTTCTATTGTTATTTGATTGTCACGGATCTTAGCTAAGTAAAAGTTTTAACTGTTGACATATTAAAATATATTATTACATAGATACATACATACATATCTTCACACCTGTTTTCCATAAGGGTAGGTAGAGACCACAGATCTCCTGCTGCTACGATCTCGGCATACTTTCCGTGCTTCCTCCACACTAATATGTGTGTGTGTGTGTGATAAATATATTATTAATAATAAATAAATAAATGAAAGAGTAATAACTAATTAATAATAATTTCTGTCCTTCCCGTCTCGAAGCGTGGAAGCACGAAGGTTTAAATCAATTGCGAATACCCGCAGCTGCCAATGAGGGCATGTAATAAAGCTGTCAGAGTAGGATCCAAAGTTCACAAGTATCAAGCGAAGACCATTAACCAGTCAAACAGTTGAACGGGGGTCTGAGTCGAGCACGCCACCACTCGGCACGTTATTGTGAAACTAAGATTGGACGGCGTTATGCATATCGAATCCAACAAATTAATTAACAAAATGAAATATCATCACATTTTACGTAAACAAAGACCTAAACAATAAATTGATTCATTATCACCAGCTTGCAGCAGTCTACTGCTGAATATAGGAGCTCCCAAAGCCACGACCAATTGGCTCATGGGCGGGGCCCTCCGCCCGCGGATTCAATGGTCGCGGGTTCGATCCCCGCATCGGAATAAATGTATGGATTACAAATATTTATTTCAAGTCTGGTAACCCCGGCAATCCGCATTGGACAAGCGTGGTGGGTTAACGTCCGTTCCTCCAGAAATGGAGAGGCCCGAGCTCAGCAGTCGTACATATATGGACTATTAAAAAAAGAAAAGAGACCTGACGTGGTTTGGGTGTTCCTGCTCGTTGAACGTATCTAATTACTGTCAGACATAGGTCAGCACACCATTTAGTCGGGGGGCTTCCCACACTGCCTTTGCCAAGAAGCAATCTCTGCTTCAGCACTACTCTTCTCCCTCAATTAGCAATTCTCCATGACCATGAAAACCATGAGCTGCCCATTTTAACATCAGTGTCTTAACTCACGTTAACACACATATACAAATTTATTCTAAAATCCAAGCTGGAGGATTCTCCTCCTCCATCTGTACGCTCTCACAGGCTAAGAGAATGAAGTTATAAGAGAGTGATGTGGGATTGGGCCTTCGGTACTCAACCGCTCACCGGACGAAGCGCGGTAGCTATGCTACCACTCAGACGCCGGTTTTATGCGGGAGTGTGGTACTTCCCCGTGCGAGCTGGCCCATTCATGCTACAGACAGATAATATGCCATTCTTGACAAAGTAGTCGTCTGCGGCGTGTCTCTACCACTTCTAAAATATACTAATTATATAAGAGACTATATGTAGATCTGGTACTGTACTTACTACGGTTCAATGTGCGTTGGAGAACTCAATCTGTCCTTTTTCTCTATCGTTCATCTTCTTCTCACACGCAAAACCTTTCTCAAAGGTAGGCAAAATTTTGTTCAAAGGCCCGTATATGATAGATATTTAGTGAAGATGATGAATTCTTATCATTAGTGCCTTATTTTTTAATTACTTCTTACATAAAATAATGGAACAGAATCCACCTTTATGTTTAACTTATTTAATTGGATCCGTTTTGCATAACGACATCGAATTTCCCAATGATATCGGAACTTTGAATTGTTTCGTGAAATTTGTTTGCTTGGCCGCTGTTATTGAATCAAGAAGTACTCAGCAATCTGCTCAAGACTTATAATAAATGAAACAGATTTTTCGAATAAGATTTAACTTATGAAACATCTCGACTATTACTAACTGATAGTGGTAGAGCCACGCTGCAGACGAATACTTTGTCAAGAACGACATATTCATGCTACAGACAAATGTATGTAGCATGAATGGGCCTTACCCGGGGAAGTACCACACTCCCGCTTAGCTACTTTTTTAATATGAAGGCAAACGAGCAGGTATTTACCGAACGCACTGTGTAAATACCGCATCCGGCCATATTGGATGATACGTAGTAAACTTAATTGTACTAAGAATAACCGAAGACCAGAAACTATAAGCATTACAAGTGTAGCCTGTCTTTGAAAAATGTGTAGACTCGGTTTTTTAACTCATATCAGTTCGGAATTACGCAGAAGGTACCACAAAGAAGTTTGGGAAAAACAACATCGTAGTGGATCGCCACTTATCCAGATGGTGGGGATGAGACTTTTCTTTGTGATGAATTGTGCGCTAGTGTTTATTTATTGAATGGCAGGTATCATTCACTAAGACGAACTATAGCTAACTTGTTGAAAAATGACGGTGACGTGGTTCGCCACCCGTCATGTGCTGATTCTCACGAGGGTGAAAAGCGACCAACGGAGAGCCGTTTTGCTGCGATGAATGGTAGCGAATGAAGCTCTGTGGTCCCTGCCAACCCTTGTGGGGGGATAGGCGTGAATATATATAAAAAAGGTATCATTCGGTAGTGTAGGCTCGTTTTTTAAAGATCCCAATATCGTATATATTCAGAAATACGCTGAAGGTACTTCCACAAAGAAGTTTTGGAAAATCAGCACCGTAATGGACCGCCACTCGTCCAGATGATGGGGATGAAACTTTTCTTGTGTACATTCGCTAGTGCTTATTTCTTAAACGGCGGGTATCATTCTGAAAAATACATCGAAGCACTCCCATAACAGACGACTTACATATATACGATAAAGGATGCGGAGAGATGAGAAATTTTTATGGACTTTAAAATTGTATTTTTCCCTGGTGGCACGATATTTGTATTAAGATTGTATAATAATTTATTTCTGTCAGAGTTTCGACAGATTATCTGAAGCGATGTTTTGTCTCGCTGGGCCTTACTATATTATCTTAATACAAACAACATTGTTTATCTCCTCTCTGCCTGCGGGCCTCTAACCAGCCTCTTTATCATATCTCTTTATCTACACAAATCCATTTTGCTGTAAGACCTTACTCATACAAAGTTGTAGCTGTAAATAGATATAGCTTAACATATTTTTGGGTATTGTAGCGAAATTTTTAATTTTTACCATGGCATGTGTACCGAGGAATTGTTCTGGATAATTCTAACCGCAGAATTCCATTACCGCACAACTCGCCATGAAGAAAAGATTCATCCCCACCATCTAGATGAGTGGCGATCTAGTACGGTGCGTTTTCCAGAAACTTCTTTCCACACACCACTACCCTGTGGAACCAACTATCTCCAGCGGTGTTGTTTTGATCCAATACGATATTGGAACCTTCAAAAAACAAGCCTACATTTTTTTAAAGGTCGGCAACGCTTCTGCACTGCCTATGGCGCTGCGGATGTCTATGGGCGGCGTGGATTGCTTTCCATCAGGTCACACGCCTGCTCGTTTGCTTTCCTATCCCATTATAAAAATTATACTCATGACTAATCTAAAAAATGCCAAGACAAACATACCATAATTGCTGCAAGGGCAGGTCATACTCGTTATTATTTAGTCGTCATTTTTTTATTAAAGTACCATAAAAATACTCGTAGCCTTGATTTCACATTAAAATGTCAATTTTCACGTGGATTTCTGTTTACATTGACTAAAACGACGATTCTACGATTTGTGTTAAAAAAATTTTAAAAAAGAACAAAGAAATTTTTTGTCGTTTAAACTAATAATAACATATAATACGAAAAAATATTAATGGAGTCAGGCGTTACTTTGCGGAAATCCATCACTATATGGACAGTTATAAGTTTTACTTAGCTAAGATCCGCGACAAGCAAAACAATAACAGAAAATTAATAATGTGTGTTTTTCCGTTGGGTTTAGTGGATTTTATTTGGAACTTAAACCAAAAACTTACCGATATTATATTCTTACATTGTGGGTGGGGGTTGTTTATATAAGGCGCCCGTTGTAATGGCGGGTCACTTTTCGGTTGTCTACCGTAGAGTATACTATACCTGAAGATGCCTCGTGTTAGGGCGAAACACGTGTCGTTTACAAGATGGAAAAGTGATAATGTGTGTTTGGTGTTGTGTATAGCGGTTGGTGGATAGAGAGTTGATGGCCGATTCTCGGTAAGTTTTTGGTTTAAGTTCCAAATAAATCCACTTAACCCAACGGAAAAACATACATTATTAATTTTCTGTTATTGTTTTGCTTGTCGCGGATCTTAGCTAAGTAAAACTTATGACTGTCCAAATACGAAAAATATTAATATTATCCATAGAAAAGCCACTGACTATAATGTGCCTGTTTTTTTGCAAAGGAGTATATATAATAGTATTAGGAGTATATAGTATGTATTGTATATAGTCATACTTATATAAAAGTAATTTATATTTCATTCAGTATATTTCACTTTAAGTTGCACCACTTTCAAACCAATGTTCTCAGTTTCGCCCGCATGTTGGCTGATAGAAAATGCCTAATGGCATTAAATCCGCTTTTATTAAAGTTCAATCCTCCCCTACATGTTTAACGTAGAATCATGACGAGTTTAAAATCAGCACACACACATATGTGTACCTCCGACACGGCGTCAGACCGATGGAGTCTGCGATTTGCGCAGATTCCCAATTTTATTTTACTTGCCCGGGCCCTGAATACGATAAAGCTGTTAAAGCCAATAGGCTACCAGCATTAACATCTTCGAATCCAATGCAATGTATTAAATCCACCTGAAAAAATATTCTACCTATTTTTTTTTATTTATATATTCACGCCTATCCCCCGCAGGGGTTGGCAGAGACCACAGAGCTCCATCCGCTACCATTCATCGCAGCGAAACGGCTCTCCATTGCTCGCTTCTGGCCCTCGTGAGAATCAGGACGAGACGGGTGGCGAACCACGTCACCGTCATTTTTCAATTTCTCGCCCTTAGCTAAACATCCTTCGGCACGGCAAACCATGGATTGGCGAAGGAAAGGAATGGATAGAGAAGAAAGGAAAGGGTAGGAATGGAAATGCGGATTGGGGGGGGCTTCCAATCCGCATTTCCATTCCTACCCTTTCCTTTTCCATTCCGACCAGACTCGGAATAAATATTTATAAATCCATATATATATATATATATATATATATATATATATATATATATATATATATATATATATATATATTCCGATGCGGGAATCGAACCCGCGACCATTGACATTGACTCTGTGGGCGAACGGCCCCGCCACTGAGCCAATCGGTCTACCTATTACTTAATCTAAATATGGTATAGTAGTTATGCATATAGAGCTATCTTAACATCAATAACGTGACTTTCATATTTATAAAACCGACATGAAAGATAATGCAGTGAAAAAATATTAAAAAAGTGATTGTCAAATATCACGCCCTACAAAATGAGGGTGGCGTGAAGTTTTACAAATTTTAATTGTTTTGTAACAAGCCATTTAACAAAAGGGAACTTTTGAATTGTCAAAGTTTCCAATTGGAAGGAAGTTATTTGCATTTTAAAGACCGTCGTCCGCTTATAACTTCCTAATAGATGAAAAAAAAATGTTCAACTGCCCTTTGATTTAAATATAATAAAACTTGATAATAACATGTTTACATGCTTGCTTCAGTGCAGAGGAGTAGCTAACTAGCGGGCTAAACACCTGGGTGCACCCGGGTCCCTTGAAGATGCTGTAGGCAGACCGAAGAGGCTGCTGAAGTTCTTTGAGGAGCTGGGGTGGATAGAATAGGAGCTATCCATTTTGACGACACGCAAAATAGGCGCGCGATGACGTCGAGTTGCGGAAATCAGCCAGTCACCACCATCTACCATCTACCAACATGTTTACATCATCATATATGATTTTTTTCCAATAACACATATTTTCAAATATAATTAATAACTCACTTCAAACTAAACTGCGTCTAGATAGACCAGCAAAAATAAGAATCCTTGTACATCGATGTTTTAAAAACACTCGATGTAAAGTACCGATGCACCGAATCGATTTAATGTTTTATTGATTCCTCAAAATCGAATTAGCATCGATGTTTTGATATTTGATGCATCGAAAAGGCAAACCTACAAAAAATACTTAATAATGAATAGATATGAATAAACATGAATTCATAAAACATACGTACGTACATTTTAAAAAATATATAGTAGGCGTTACGACATTTTTAAGTATATTATTAATTTTATATATTATAATATTAAACAATAAAAAATTACATAACATTATAATATAGTGAAAAATATTTTTAAGACTATTTCACATCTTCTAAATTAGTAACATCTACTTTTACAGAGTGTACAATTTAAACAACTAGATTTATTTAATACATCGATGTATTTTTGTATGTCTCGATATTAAATCGGTACCAAAATGATGAAAATAACATTGATGTTACTTTTTCAATGGCAATTACTAGTTCTTACGTCACCAATTCCTCAATCCAGCGTGATGGATGGGCAAATGCTTTCTATATGAGTCTTGTGTCGACCAGTAGCTATAGGCCTCTATTTATATATGGAAGCTATTGTTATAAACGATGTATTTATATCATCATCATCATCAACATGCCTGCGGCAGTCCACTGCTGGATATAGGCCTCCCCCAAGAAGCGCTACATAGGCCGATCTTTGGCTTCATGTATCCAGTTTCTGCCACACGCCCTGCGCAGATTGTCGCACCATCTACCCGGGAGGCGTCCCACACTACGTTTGCTGAGACGCGGTCTCCACTCCAGCACTCGTCTGCTCTAACGAATGTCAGATCTCCGACAAACGTGACCAACCCATTGCCACTTTAGTTTGCTAATTCGAAAGGCTATGTCGGTAACTTTAGTTCTCTGGCGGATTTGTTCATTCCGAATCATATCTACCAGAGAAACTCCGAGCATAGCTCTCTCCATAGCTCTTTGGGCGACTCTGAGCTTGTGAAGCAGACGGACTGTCAGCGTCCACGTTTTGGGTATTTATACGGTGGTAACGAATAGATTCAGATAAAGTGATGAGTTATTCACAGTGATTTAATTTTGGTACACCATGAAATGTATCTCTAATATTCTCTGGTGGATAGGATGAAAGACTTCTGGTTAATGCGTTCCCAATATTAACACTTCGTTCAGGGCGTAACGTTAGAATACGACGGAAAAGCTTTATTTATGTGTGGCAAAGATAAAAAGATTACGTCAGCGAGCCGAGTATAGGGGACCATTTGTCGGCTCCGGAAAAAAATAAATCCGGCAATTTGTGAGTGTCGCAATACGTCCACATTCAATTCATCGTCTCGTTGTCGCCGTATCACTCTGTCCCTTCCGTAAACTTCTATACCGTGGAATGAAATGTGACTTGAGTTAAGGTATAGAATGTCCGGTAGATTATAGGTCAGATAATCAGTAATCACCGACAATCATTGGAGTAGACGAGTGCTGGAGTGGAGACTGCGACTCGGCAAACTTAGTGTTACCCCCCCTGCTAGATGGAGCGACGATCTGCGCAAGGCGGCTGGCAGAGACTGGATGCGTGTAGCCGAAGATCGGGCTAAGTGGCGCGCCTTGAGTGAGGCCTATGTCCAGCAGTGGACTGCCGCGGTCTGATATTGATATTGCATGATAATGTAAACGCATGCTTACTGATTATTTTCTGCCGATATCGAGAGAACATCCTGCCTTCACTACACGCACATGGTTTCAACTTGCGTAACGTCTCACACAAGCAATCAAAGACCATGGATGTACTTCGTGATTTCTTCCCTAACAAATAAAAACCGTTTCGATGTTATCCACCCCAATGCATATTTTATTTTGGGGGTAACTCAAAAGTACATACATAGATACATACATACATAGATTGTCACCCCTGTTTCCCGTAGAGGTAGGCAGAGACCACAGATCTCCATCCGCTACGATCCCGGCACACCTTCCTTGCTTCCTCCACACTCATCCATCTTTTTATCCATCCTTCCTCTCACATTCATCGTAGCGAAACGGCTCTCCATTAGTCGCTTTTCGCCCGCGTTGGAATCAGAGATATGTGAAGGCATATATACATATAGACTTGACCCTCCACTAATAACATTAAAAAATGGCTTTATTTAAGAATCATATATAATATTATTATATTCGATTCTTGTGAAGAATCTCTCAATTACTTTGGATTTGTGTTCTGGCATAAATAATTCTTTTTTCTTTCTAGTATTGAAATAGAAATAGATATATTTTTTATTTCAATAGCTAAGCTAAGTATAGCTAAGTATAGAAATACATACATATGGTCACGCCTGTGGTTAGGGATAGGCAGAGACCATAGATCTTTATCCGCTACAATACCGGCACACTTTTCTTGTTTCCTCCACAATTCCTTATTTTAGCGAAACGGCTCTCCGTTAGTCGCAGTCGCAGAGATATGAGTAGGCATATATACATACATACTTGACCCTCCACTAATGACATTAAAAAATGGCGTTATTCACGCTTTTATTTATAAAAACGTATAAAAATCACCGTTAAAGCAAATAAATGAAAAAGTAAAACGTGACAAGTTGACTAGTTTACATTTTAATTCATTCATTCATTTGAATTAATGGCTTTTACATTTTAAAAGATTTGATATTATCGTATTTTACTTGACACTGGCATAATAGTTATAAGTTGCCATCGAAAAAAAGAAAAAAACTATATCTATCCGTATTTCTACAACAGGTTGGGATGTTTGTAAGCCTCACACAATTTGTGAGTGTCACAATATGTCGGTACTCAACATGTCTCCCTTGAAATAAATCACTTTATCCCAAATATTCGGGTCGCGTGAAACAAAATATAGTGCGACCGGGCGTATTGACGCGTTGATTGATTTTATACGTCGCGGCGTACCCCCGTGTCTTATACATTTATTTCTACTGAAATTTCCTTCCGTATCAACTCTCTCTCAACGAGTACGATGATCATAAATGCAAATATTAACACCTTATCTATCTCCTATACGTATAAAAATGGAAAGCTATTTTGTTAGTGTCGCTAAAACTCAAAAATGGCTCGACCGATTTGAATATATTTTTCCATTTCGTCCGCTCCAATACAGGGAAGATTTATGATTAAGAAAATAAACTCAGCCTCTGAAGCCATGAAAGAAAATAAAACCCAAGCCTCCGGAAGAAGCGCGGTAGCTAAGCTACAACTCAGACGCCGGTTTTCTGCGGGAGTGCGGTACTTCCCCGGGCGAGCCGGCCCATTCATGCTACAGACAAACATTATGCTATTCTTGACAAACTATTCGTGTGCAGTGTGGCTCTACCACTATTGGAACGTTCTTTCCACACACCACTACGCTGTGGTACCAGCTACCTTCAGCGGTAAATTCGAACCGATACGACATTGGAATCTTCATAAAACAACCCTACACATTTCTTAAAGCCCGGCAATGCTTCTACAATGCCTATGTCAATGGGAGTGTCGATGGAGGGTGTTAGCTCGTTTGCCTTATTATCCCATAAAAAACACATATGAATATATAATTTTTAAATTTTTTTCTATTCATTTATTTTCTTTTATTTATTGAAACGTATATGAAAAACACACCATACTGGATCGTCACTCATCCAGATGGATAAATCGTAAAATTTTATATAATTTGCGACCGGAATAATTCCTAAAAATTTAAATAACATACCCTCCTTGACAAATTATTCGTCTGCAGCGTATCTCTACCACCAGAAATTCTATTATTATATATAGCATTACATACATCATACACACGTATTCTCACGGGCCCTAAATAAATTTCCATTTAAGTCCTTTGATTATATATTTAATAACTAATGTATATAGCTACATATAAATCTCAAAATTTTGACTACAACGATATTCGAACAGCTCCAAAGGTTCTTTCTGGATTACACTTCCTGGATTGCTACGTTGGATGCCCATGGAAACCCTTCGAACCAGGATTCCTTTCTATGAGTCTAAATTATAAGTATAGTTATGATAATTATTGTTAAGAAATGGATGCTTAGATGGTTTGGGCACATAGAGAGGATGGATGAAAGACGACTGGCGAAAGGAATATATGTTGCGGATGTGGATGGAAGGGTCGATAAGGGGAAGACCACGGAAAAAATACCTGGTCCAAATTGTGGAAGTTTTTAAGAAAGGCTAAATCAAGAGTACTGTAGTGTAACAGTACATTGATAAATGTATCACTAATGTATAATATTAAAAATTTTTATTAATTTATTTAATTAAATATAATAAAACCTTTTGAAGTTTTTTTACATTGTTAATTTTAAAATTTAAATTTAGAAAGCAATAAATTGTTTTATAAAAAATACAAGATGCGATCAACTGACTTCTTTGGAATATAATATCGCCTTTCCTTAAATTAAAAATTAATATTGATAAAGTGTGAATCCTACTATTATTATAAATGCGAAAGTTTGTGAGTATGGATGTATGTTTGTTACTCTTTCACGAAAAAACTACTGAACGGATTTGGATGAAACGTTACAGTAATATAGGTTATACATCTGAATAACATATAGGCAACAATTCGTAATGATTTTATGTAATTTTGGTAGTAATATAATTTTACTATTAAGTAAAAAAAAATATATATTTATTTAAAATGATCTGTCACGAAACTGTAATGTGGCAGACCAAATTCCACGCGATCGAAGCCGCGGGCAAAAGCTAGTAAAGTATATATTTAAATGTAAAATGTACAGTGATTCATTAATAAATTAAATTCACTTGTAAAAGTTTCACTATATCAAAGATAAAACCCCCTTAAGATCCCGTGTCACCGTATCATTACGGCTGGCAAATTATAGTACCCTTAATCTGCGGGCTTGCATGAGGAGAGTGATGAGTGTGGAAGAAGCGAGATAATAGCAGATAGAGATCTGTGGTCTCTGCCTACCCCTACGGGAAACAGGCGGGACGATATACATATGTATGTATGTATTATTATGGTTCAACAAACTAAAACAATTTTGAGAATTCTCTCTCCGCACCCACACGTCTAAATCATCGAGCACAAACAGGCACCAGAGCAGACAATTTAACTTAAATTGCTTTTGTATTACGCTAACTCGGGAAAATAGAAGATTTAAAATTGCGCCGCATCTGTGTCTTCATTGTCCACGAGAATCCTACGGGAACATTTCGCTCTAAAACGGATTTCTTTGTACCGGGTTGTTGAAGTTAGTGTATATCTATCTCTTAATATTTCGCACTACTTGTATAAAATTAAAATGGTAATTAAATTTCTAAGTGGTGCGTTTCTAAGTTATCGATCGCGGGTTCGATCCCTGCATCAGAATAAATATATTAGATATTTTCTTTATATAGGATAGGTAAGCAAACGAGCAGGCGTGTCACCTGATGGAAAGAATTCAACGCCTCTCATAAACATCCGCAGTGCCATAGGCAGTGCAGAAGCGTTGCCGGCCTTTAATGAAAGTGTCATTATGGGAGGGGGAGGGAGATTGGGCCTCCGGAACTCAACCGCACACCGAACGAAGCGCGGTAGCTAAGCTACCACTCAGACGCCGGTTTTCTGCAGTAGTGTGGTACTTTCCCGAGCGAACCGGCCTATTCATGCTACAGACAAATAATATGCCATTCATGGACAAAGTATTCGTCTGCAGCGTGGCTCTACCATTCCGATTATTTATTTTGAGTTGGATAACCTCGCCAATCCGCACTGAACGAGCGTGGTGGGTTAATGTCTGTTCCTCCAGAAATAGGAAGGGCTGTGCCCATCAGTGGGACACGAGCTATCCAAAAATTCAAATATTAGGCATGAGCTTCAATTACAAAATTCTAATATTCACCATTTTATCAGTCTCACCAAACCACCGCGTGCATGTATGGAGATCCAATAAAGTGAGTTTTTCCCGAAGGTGCTTTCCGCGCACCACCACCCTGTCGAACCAGCTACATCCAGCGGTGTTTCCGAAACGCTACAACATAAGAAGCTCTTAAAAACAAGCCTACACATTTTTTAAACGCCAGCAAAACTTCTGCAATGCCTATGAGGCTGTCAAAAATGCAAAGTAATAAAAATAGTTATGTCCCAGTTGACGAAGACACTTCTTCACGGCCTCCGGCATATATCGCGGTCTCCAAAGTCGATAAAACCAACATTTATTTTTGTCTTGGAGCGTTCAAATCGTCAAAAAAAATCACAGACAGTCTTGAGGACTGCCGACAGAAGTGTAAACTTAAAACTGTATTTGGAAATTATAAACTAATTGCAATATTATATAATTTATATAAGTAAATAAAAGTTATATAAGTAATTAATAATATTTTTAATAAATAAATAATATATAAATAATTTTAATATTTTAATAATATATACCTTAAGTATTGGCATATTGCTGATGCGAACCTATAAGTTTTTGTCCTACCCAGAGTCGCGTAACGCGTCTATAGAAGTTTTCACTTCGATAAATAAAATAGATCTGCTTTAACCTGCCGCGCTGGCTTTTAAAGTTAAATTGCATTGTACTACAAGTTCGTAATCTAAGTTCTCCGTTAGTCTATAAGTTATAGAAGTTTAACGCAGACTAGGTTGTTCTAAGTACGGCAACTTCACGCAAAAACTGTTTTCATTCATTTTTTTTTAACCGCCCTTGTATGTCCCACTGCTGAGCACGGGCCTCTCCATTTCTGGACGTCAACCCACCACGCTTGTCCAATGCCGATTGGCGGGGTCCCCAGACTCGGAATAAATATTTGTTATCCATACATATATATAATCCGCGTGCGGCGATCCCCGCCACTGAGCCGTATTTCATTGGTCATATTTCATTCATTATCAAAGAGAAAACATCAACAGCTTAGCACCACCTTGTTGTGTCGTTACCGTGACATCAGAATCAAAATCCAGAGGATTGAGGACAAGAATAAGAAGAAAAAAGGCCAGCGCCAGGTGCTCCAATAGAACGCCCGGCATATGCTGAGCAAGAACCATTTTATTACACTTGTTAGATTAAAATTATTTTCTTTTTGTTTGTTTATTTGTATATTATTAAGGTTTAAATTTTAGAATAGTTCTTAAAAATAAAGGTGTCATAAATAAAGTATTTTTTTTTTAATTTGTTCTTCATGATTTCCACGAGGGCGAGAAGCGACTAACGGAGAGACGTTTCGCTACGATAAACGTGATAGGATGGATGAAAATATGAAAGCGTATAGAAGAAGCAAGGAAGGTGTGCCGGGATCGTAGGGGATGGAGATCTGTGGTATTTGCCTACCCCTACGGTGAAACAGGCGTGACGATATTTAAGACTAAGTCAGTGACTTTAGTTCTCTGGCGGATTTCTAGATTCTCAATCACTGATTGCTTAAATTTAAAGTTTACTTTTAAATTATAAACTGTTTAGTTTAAAAAAAGTAGTAAGTAAATCACTCACACATACACACATACATACACATACACACAATCAATCAGGTAAAGACTCACTTGTCGGAAATTCGAAAACAGCTCAACGGTAAAATGCGAACGCCTCGTCCAGTTATGCAATTCCCACCCTCAAAATTCAATTCCCCAGGGAGAATACTGTTTCACTAGAAAACCTTTTAACGCAATGGCAGGGCGATGAAGCGATGTGTTTTATGTTTTTTTTTCAGGCTTTAAAATACGACGAATTCTATAGCTGGACAGAATAATATTTTTTTGGAAATTTTTGACAGTTATGCAACGGGCTTGACCAGCAGTGGATTGTGGGGTATATTTATCTTAGACCGGTGCAATGATCCAAAATGAGTCTTGGCCTCCACCAACAAGAGTCGTCACTTGGACCGATCTTGCGCCACCCTTTGCTAGTTCTCTTGGAGTCTCTCTCCGTGGCATCATTCAACGGTGCCTAGGGCGACCGACCGGGTGATGGTCCTCGGGCTTTCCAAGGTTCCAAGGCGCATTTTATGGCTCGAACCTCTCCCATGCACATAACGTAGCCCAGCCAGCGGAGTCGTCGTGTTTTGATCTCGTCCTGTAACATATTTTGAAAATAATGATATTATTATTATAATAGTTATTAAAGTGATAACTTCTATAGCCGCGTTACATGACTTTGGGTAGGGAAAAAATCTATGGGCTGGCGTCAGCAACATGCCTTACGCAGTAGCATGTTGTTTCTGCTTAAGGTATATCTATAGCTATGTATCATATTCCATGAGTATAACTAGTATATATTAGTTGTTATTTTCATTAATTTGTTTTTATATTTTGTATGATATGATACCTTGTTTATGAAACTATAATGTGCTTTGGCCTAATATATAAACCATATATATATTTATCCTTGTTGCTCGGGGTGCCAATAAAGGTTAAAAAGTTATTAAAATTTTAATTCAATAATTATGGAACAATATTTAATATTACAATTAGTTTGAAATTTCAAAATACTGTTTTAAGTTTTCACATCTGTCGGCAGTCCTCATTAATGCCTCCGATATATATATATATATATATATATATATATATATATATATATATATATACATACTGGGACTACTCGACTACTCACTAACTATTCTTTTACCTTAGCCAATAATCGAATTATTATAAAATAAAACATTATTAAATACACCCTTTCTTTACGATACTAAGAAAAAACGACAAACCATAAATTAGAGATGATCTGTAACCTAACTGACGCCTCAAATCACAGCTTATTATCGTGATCTGAGGGTGACTTTGCATATTAAGAGCTTCCAACTTCTTCTACGATTAATATTCGCAAGATAACTCTCGGCATCAGGTCAAGTTGATATTTGACATTCAGTATTGATTGAAGCGATCTTTATTCAATTTTAAACTCCTTTATAATTTGTAGGTAAAGGGAAATCTTCTATAGCCGCGTTACACGACTCTTGGATTTTTTCACAACCAAGCACGTATCACCATTTTTATTAGAGCG
Source organism: Baronia brevicornis (assembly GCA_031353405.1). Lineage (NCBI taxonomy): Eukaryota > Metazoa > Arthropoda > Insecta > Lepidoptera > Papilionidae > Baronia > Baronia brevicornis. The sequence continues at coordinate 124,872 of JASFAT010003792.1, forward strand.
ACCCCGGTAGGTATTACGACTCGGGCGGGTCGACGACTAACTTTTAACCAGGTTTACATTTTCAAATTTTGAACATAATTCCTCTGCCTCGAGATCTATCCGAACATTTCTCTAGAACAAACTTACCCTCCATCTCTTCCGATTTCCCAAATAACATGTGAGTGAGTGAGTGATAATGTAGTTTTATATAATATTGAATTGAAAGATAAAATATAAAAGACTTTTAGTATATAAAAACGAAAACTGTACCTGCAAATAATTTCGTTATTTATACTAACATCTTCTCAATTTGTTGTGACAATAGAAAGGAATGAGTCCTTCCTACCTCTATATACTTTCAGCTGACACTCCATTAAGCGCCGCGTAAGTGATAGCTGGGCGGTTGCGTTCTAGTGAAACGCCATTTTCACGACAAAATATTTGCTTTCAATTATATCGAAATAAAATGGCATTATTTTTATCGTATTTGCAATGCTTTTATGTACCCAATAAGGAAACTATACATAAATAATCGGGTTGTTTCTTTTTTTATAAGTAAGAAAATTTTTATTCCCGGAGAATAGATATTAACTTGGACAATAAGGTGGATTGGCAGGTCACCCAGTCTCGGGATAAAAAATATTTACTTTATTTATGGCAAGGCACAAGCGTGTCGTCTGATGGAAAGCATTCCACGCCACCCATAGACATCTGCAACACCCTAGACATTGCAAATGTGTTGTCGACCTTCGTAATAAGAGAGCAATATAAGTGTTACTTACTTTCTTCGCCAGCACAAAGAGTCAAAGTGCGTCTTGGCGTCCCATACGAGAACCCACCATTGGATACCATGTTAGATAGCCTCTGGGTACTCGGCTGCTCAAAACTCACTCAGAATAGCAAAATAAATATTATACGTTTATCCCAAAACTTCATTCCACGAACCACCACCCTGTGGAAACATCCACCTTCAGCGGTGTTTCCTATGTATGTAGGTACTAGCCTACTCTTATCTTAAAGGCCGGCAACACATTTGCATTGCCTAGGGTTACCATCAGGCGACTAGCTTGCTCGTTTACTATCCTATAAAAAATGGTTCCCATTCACTGTTCTATACAAAGAATAAACGTATTGTTCGTCTTATATACAAATATGTATATTATACTGAATATTATTGCGAGTGGTAGTGGGAGAGCCACGCTGCAGGCGAATGCTTGGTCAAGAATGAATGAGCCGGCTCGCCCGGGGAAGTAACACACTCCCGCAGAAAACCGGCGTTGGAATGGTAGCTTAGCTACCGCGCTTCGTCCGGTGAGCGGTTGAGTTCCGGAGGACCAACTCCCTCCCCCCTCCCCCCAAGCCCACTACGCCACCCTCACTTGCTTTCCAGTTGACATTTTAATATATTATTGATATTGTATCCACTCATTAGTCTAACAATACTCTTACATTAGATTTTGGTCCTTCGAGCCAGATTTTTTCGAGTGTGATTCATTGTTTCAATTGGCTCTCGATTGTAACAATAAACCTTTAAAGCTTCGCGATACACTGAAATTACAAAATAAAGAAAGATAAACAAGCAATAGAATATAACAGAATTTTCCCACCAATATATTACAAATGGAGAGATAATGCAGTTTCGCAGCATCCGCACATCAAATTGCGGAGAGCGCGGGCAACATTGTTGCTTTGTAATTGTATCAGCGCATGCAATTTGATTGTGAGAGATATTTTTACGCTTCCTGTTTTATGGAATGGACATTGAACAAATTCAGCGAAATAAGAATCGACAGCTATGTTACTGTATTAAACAGCGCCATCTGTTTTCTATTTACAATATACTAAATCATCAAAGTCCTTAAAAGCGGAGAAAAAGATAGCTTTGAGGATGCATATGCAAGACAACGAACTTTTTTTTTTAAATCGGCCCTTTTCGGCAAAATTAATGTTAACCAAGACGCTCGTTTTGCCTTCTTTCTCCGCCGTTCGCCAACCGCTTTCACGAAAAGACAAGCTGCCTCTATCATATCATATTTACGAACACAGCCGTAACAACTGGATACTCTCCCTTCAAAAATAAAGGTGTTATAAAAGAGAGAGTAGATTTGTCGTTATTAACTAAGTGGAGGCACCACTTAGTTAATAACGACAAATTATATTTACTACAATTGTTATCTAATACCAATATCGTATTCATGATTCTAACCAGACATAATATATAAAAATGAGAAGCGTCATAGGATGCTTGGTAGATATGAAATATGTGGACAGTCAAAAGTTTTACTTAGCTAAGATCCGCGACAAGCGAAAAAAGAACGGAAAATTAATGTGTATTTTCCTGCTGGATGAAGTGGATTTATATTGAACTTAAACCAAAAACTTACCGAAAATCGGCCGTCAATTCTCAACTCTCAACCCACCAACCACTATGCAAATTTTTCCACCTTGTACGGAAGACAACTTTTCGGACTTTTTCGGTTGTCTTCCGTAGAGTCTACTTTACCTGAAGATGCCTCGTGTTGGGGCGTAACACAAACGTGTCGTAACGAAAAGTGGTAGTGTGTGTTTGGTGTCGTGTATAGTCGTTGGTGTGTGGAGAGTTGATGGCCGATTTCCGTCAAGTTTTTGGTTTAAGTTCCAAATAAATCCACTTCATCCAGCAGGAAAACACACATTATTAATTTTCTGTTATTGTTATGCTTGTCGTGGATCTTAGCTTAGTAAAACTTTTGACTGTCCACATAGTGATGGATTTCTGCAAAGTAACGCCTGACTCCATTAATAAAATATGAAATATCGACGACGGCTCGGTCTCTACCGTACGCTCACGGCCACGTATAAGTGACCCCGTATAGAGTCGAGTGGTGGAAGCGTAGCCTGAATCGAGACGATGTCTCACACTACGATTTCACTCCCATACCCCACAATAAGATGTTTCACATCAATAACTTTATTTAGGAATGAGCGTCTATTAATATCCTACTTTTTCTCAGGCGTTTGCACTCTTATCAGTGTGGTCTTTATCTTCTATTGGAGGCTTGTTTTACCCTCTGTCGTTATTCTTTGACCTTCTCCTCAAATAGCGGACCATAGAACGCAGCCTTCACTTGCACGGTCCAACGTAATAGAGTTCTAGCTTGCAGTCTTTTCCCTTCTATCTTGCCTTGCGTCACGAAATGTTCCAGACAGGATTCAATGAGACGCGACATATGTCCAAAAAAAGAGAGGATGCGAGCTTTCTATTCATATAATTTTACATAAATACACATAAAATTGTGGACAGAATTCGAAATGAAGAAATTCGCCGGAGAACCAGAGTCACCGACATTGCTCTTCAAGTAAGCAGACTGAAGTGGCAATGGGCTGGACACGTTTGTCGGAGAACCGACAATCGTTGGAGTAGACGAGCGCTGGAGTGGAGACCGCGACTCGGCACACGTAGTGTGGGACGCCCTCCTGCTAGATGGAGCGACGATCTGCACAAGGCGGCTGGCAGAGACTGGATGCGTGTAGCCGAAGATCTGGCTAGGTGGCGCGCCTTGGGTGAGGCCTATGTCCAGCAGTGGACTGCCGCGGGCTGATATTGATATTGACACATGAAATTGACTGCGCATGACATAAACAAATACGAAATACTAAAAGTGAAAATGGGCAGTGGAGAGTTGCTGACGGCCGTCTTTTCGGTAAGATTTAGTTTAAGTAGGTACCCTATAATTCTACTTCTTTCAGTAGAATAAAAACACACATTATTATTTTTCTATTTTTGTTTGCTTGACGCGGATCTTAGCTAAGTAAAAATTCTATCTGACCACATTATATTTTAATATTATTATACCTTCAAGAAATGACTGTCCAGGGTCGACCAACGAATCGTTACTAATCAGAGAACCTCATCGGACTTGCATATCGCAGCAAACTGACTGATATTAATTATCCCGCTGACAGGTGTGAAACACATTAGAATTTCAAATAAGGTCCGATAGTAGTTAAGCTTATTAATCTACTATAGCGTTTTATATACAGTTCTGTGATAGCGAACATTAAACTGCGTTTAAGGTAGTTTGCTAAAGTAAATCTGAGTTTAAATATACATACGTAAGCGGATAGCTAGCAATAGTAGAGCCACGCTGCAGACGGATACTTTGTCAAGAATGGCATAATATTTGTCTGTAGCATGAATGGACTGGCTAGCCCGGGGAAATACCATACTGCCGCAGAAAACTGGCGTCTGAGTAGGCGTAGAGTGAGGTAGCTTACTCCAAGTTGATTGCTTTCCATCAGGTGACACGCCTGCTCGTTTGCCTTCTTATCAAATAAAAAAGAAAAAATAATGGATCAAAATTGGCATCTATTGATCTTCGTTATATTACAAAAAGACGTAGCGATCCTTTCTAGAAGTTTCTTTCACCGTTCCAACTAAGCTAACAATGCTAGTAAAATATAGATCATATCAATAGTCCATTGGTAGACGCGAATATTTTTCAACCTCGCGCACTATACTTTCTTTTAGTGCTAAGATGGTTATCGGATTTGTTTCCCAGACTTTTGAAGTAAAATACGCAAAAAAAAATCCATAAGGATGAGATCCGACAACCTAGGTGGCCAGAGTATATCGCCGAAACGACTTACTAATTTATTGGGAGGGAGAGGGAGAAGATCCGCGGTCTCTCCAGCAGTATTAGACGTGACGCCATCTTGTTGAAACCATGTGCGTCAATGTATTTGTGTATGACAGGATATTTTCTTCATATTGGTAGAAAATAATCAGTAAGTATGTATTTATTGTTATTATATAGAATAGAATAGAATAGAATAGAAAAAACTTTATTTATGACACATTTTTTTTATAATAGCTAAAATTAAAACCTTAATAATACTAATAATTAATACTTTTTGTTTTGTTTATTTATAATATATAAATAAACAAAACAAAAAGAAAATAATTTTAATCTAACAAATATCATAAAATGGTTCTTGCTCAGCATATGCCAGGCGTTCTATTGGAGCATCTGGCGCTGGTTTTTAGCGAGAACCAACGTGGTCAGATCGCGGATTATAGTGACGACATTGATACGGACACACACACATACGTATATATTATTGGTATTCATATACACATACATACACATAAATAAATACACATACAAAACAATAAAATTAAAAACAACTAAATCATGTAATAATTTATACAAATTTCTTACCACGAAGTTAAATCACGTCAAAATCATTATTCCGATCCGATTTATAACCTAAAAAAAAATATTTACTATTTGTGTAGTTAGTAATGCAATAAATATCTTATTAATCTAAATGTTAACATATTTTAAATGTTAACATATTTACATTTTGGCTATAATAGGATTACACAGAACATGAAACGATATATAATATTAAACAGATCACACAGATTATTCAATAGAGTTACAAAAGTCTTAGTGTAATGTTTTTTTTATATATGAGTACATGTACGTGTATGTGCTTAGTATGTGAGCGCGTTTATCTCTCTCTCTCTCTCTCTCTCTCTCTCTCTCTCTGTCTCACTCTGTGTGTGTGTGTGTTGTGTGTATCCTAACACGTTAAGAACTGCTTGGCTTGTTTTTTTAAATGTGCTTTAAAAATACCTTTTAAAAAAATTTATCTTTTGATAGTGTGAAAATTTTAAAGTCTAAGTATTTTTTTACATACATACATACTGTCGCGACTATTTCCCGTAGGGGTGGGCAGAGCCTCTTGAAACTAAGATTCAAAATGATTGTTTACAGTTCAAAAGCATGTGGACAGTCAGAATTTTTACTTGTCTACGATCCGTGACAAGCAAACAAAAGCAGAAAAATAATAATGTCTTTTAATTTTTATTTTGCCCTGGAGGTAGTGGACTTAGTGGATTGGTTCTAGTGGATAGAATTTGACACGTTCACGCCAGGGCCGAAGTAACTCCTGACTCCATTAATCAACTAAAAAGCTTTATTAAATAAATACAATGGTCAAAACACGTTATATCTTTACTTAATTTTACATATCACACACACCATAAAAAATTAGAGTTACATATAATAATACAAAATGTATAATCTCGTTAATATTAAACCTCTAAAAACAAAGCTAGCGAGATTTGAAACTAATGCCAACTTCACCCCGCATTGCATTGGGCAAGTTGTGGAAACGATTATGCTAATAGCGCGACTTCGAGCTTTTCACAAAGCACCTGCAGTTGGCGGGCCTCCAAAATGGAATTTGTCTAAAATAATTACACTCTTCTCTTTCCTTGGCTATGCTTTAGCGACGGCGACTTGGTTCAGCGGGCGTATTTTAAATATACTAATTATAGATTTATAATATTTTTTTGATAGTAGTAAAGCCGCGCTGCAGACGAATACTTTGTCAAGAATGGCATAATATTTGTCTATAGCATGAATGGCCGGCCCATTCATGCTATAGACAAATATTATCGCCTGGGGAAGTACCACACTCCCGCAGAAAACCGGCTTCTAAGTGATAGCTTAGCTATCGCACTTCGTACGGTGAGCGGCTGAGTTCCGGAGGAGGATGAGATAAAGGAATCCCTAGGAACTGTAAACGCATTACCAGCCTTTAAGATAAAAGTAGGCTTGTTTGTAGGTTCCAATGTCGTAGCGGTTCGGAAATACTGCTGACGGTAGCTGGTAGTAGTGGTGCGTGGAAAGAAGTTTCGCGAACAACGCACCATACTGGATCGCCATTCATCCAGATGGTTGAGTTAGAAGTTTCCGAACCCAGTATTCGATAAAGCTGTTAAAGCCAATGGGCTACCAGCAATAACGTCTTCAAATCAAACAACAACCAGTTGTGTGGTTTAAATATTGGTGAGTTGTGTGATTTTGTTATTGGCGATTTGCGTGGTTTTGTTATTGGCGAGTTGTGTGGTTTTGTTATTGGCGAGTTGTGTGGTTTTGTTATTGGTGATCTGTGTGGTTTTGTTATTGGCGAGATGTGTGGTTTTGTTATTGGCGAGATGTGTGGTTTTGTTATTGGCGATTTGTATGGTTTTGTTATTGGCGAGTTGTGTGGTTAAATTATTGGTGAGCTGTGTGGTTTTGTTATTGGCAATTTGTGTGGTTTTGTTAATGGCGAGTTGTGTGGTTTTGTTATTGGCGATTTGCGTGGTTTTGTTATTGGCGAGCTGTGTGGTTTTGTTATTAGTGAGCTGCGTGGTTTTGTTATTGGTGATTTGTATGGTTTTGTTATTGGCGATTTGTATGGTTTTGTTATTGGCGATTTGTATGGTTTTGTTATTGGCGATTTGTATGGTTTTGTTATTGGCGATTTGTATGGTTTTGTTATTGGCGAGCTGTGTGGTTTTGTTATTGGCGAGCTGTGTGGTTTTGTTATTGGCGCGTAGTGTGGTTTTGTTATTAACGATTTGTGTGGTATTGTTATTGGCGAGTTGTGTGGTTTTGTTATTGGCGAGTTGTCTGGTATTGTTATTGGCGAGTTGTGTGGTTTTGTTATTGGCAATTGGACTCCGAAAACGATTCAAGTAGATCACGTGGGTATTAGGGGGCGAACTGTAATTTTTGCCGAGGGAAATTTCTCACCGAAGTATTTAACTAAAACAGTTAAGCGCCGGTCGGTTTTAACGGCCCGCTCGTGCGCTAAACCGTCGCGACGCCCGCCGACAACTCGAGCTCGTAATAAAAACTTATGTTTAACTTAACCCGTTCGTGGCGGTTAAACTTGTCGACGTTAAGCTGTGACGTTCCGAAAGTTTTGTTTTATCGGCGAAAATAAAAGTCCTCGTTTTACTTATAAAATGCGGAGCTTTTGACATGAATATATTTTTTTTAGGATAGATAGGCAATCAAGCAAAGGTATCGCCTGATGGAAAACAATCAACGCCACCAATAAACATCTGCAACAACCCTATATAACGCTGAGCGTGGAGACCCTAGATGAGATGGGAGGACGATATAAAACAAACACCTAGGAACAAAACTGGCTGGAAAGAGCAAAAAATAGAGAAAAAAGGAAATCCTTGGAGTAGGCCATTTTCTGAGAGGAGTCAATGCAATCAAAACATTAATATTATATTTATTTTTTTGTACAAAATTGTAACTTGTGTAGAATAAAAAGCTTTTTATTTTTTTATTATTTAATAACATCAGATGGGCCAACCACAAAAGCCCGGTGGACTGCATGCAGGTTGAGTTTAGCTGATCTACACACTCAATATCAGATATGCCATTTATTTTTTTATTTATTTGATGGCAATTAGTTATAACTATTATGCCAGTGTCAAGTTAAATACAATAATATCAAATCTTCTGAAGTTTAACTATTCAGCGTGTCACGTTACATCTTGATAAAACGGTGACTATTTTACCAAAACCTTCTATGGACTTTTTCAGTCAACTTAAAAAGTCACAATACATTAATTTCATATCATTTCACTTATACACCTTAATCGAACTATATTGCATAATAAGCCACCATAATTAAACAAAATAATAGATAATAATATAAGGTTATAAAAATGAAGTAAAAACACAACGTCACTGATGCAAGTTGGCGGGAAATCATAGGTCATTTAATTTAAAAAAAAATGTTTTTCTTATGTGTTTCATGATAAAGACGCATCTAGCAGTGGCAAATAGCTTTTATTTCTATACTCTGTGGTCGGGATATTAATCCGAAGAGAATTTCTTTCTCAAAACATTATGTCACTGTCTAAATTTTAAGGAGTAATCTTTTGTTACACTTAGGGAAGGTAGTCATCTTACTTCCTCACTCTTAACTTAATTAAAGTTCGCTTTCAAGATGCGAATTGAAGCGGAAGAGGGATTGGGTAGATTAAAAATACCTTCTTTAACATTAAGACGGAGATTGAGTGATATATAAGGAAAATTACTTACTGAAAACGAAAGACAAGAACCATAAGTCGCTTATAGTATTATGTATATATTTTTTATGGGATATGAATGCAAACGAGCAGGCATGTCACTTGATGGAAAGCAATCAGCGTCGCCTATAAGCATCCGCAGTACCATAGGCAGTGCAGAAGTGTTGTCGACCTTTAACGATAGTGTCATTATGGAAGGGGGGATGGGGAAGGGGGGTAGCTAAGCTACCACTCAGACGCCGGTATTCTGCGGGAGTGTAGTACTTCCCCGGGCGTGCCAGCCCATTTATGTTACAGACAAATAATATGCCATTCTTGACAAAGTATTCGTCTGCAGCGAGACTCTAACACAACAAATAATATATAATAATAATAAAAATTCTTTATTTGTATAATGTGAGGTGTAACAAGATGAAAAAAGACGTTTAAAAGCACCCACCATCACATTGTCACTTATGGCGTACAAATTTCATTAATTATTTATTAATTTGTTTATAACGTCAACTCTACATAAAATATATACACGTATAGATACATAGAAATCGAAGTCATTGTCGACAAATTAGTTGTATTAAATTCGTCTTAGTGAATCCCACGAGCCGCAAGGGAGGATGGAGGTCAGCCCCAGCAGAGCCCTGCATACTGAGGTAAGGCACCATAGTACCCGGAGGAGCCCGATCCCGGGACGATCGGCACGCTTGCGACTAGGCTCGCCCCTAGCCACGCATCCATTGGCACGGCAGACCGTGGATTGGCGGAGAGGCAGGGAAAGGATAGAGAAGAAAGGAAGGGGCAGGCAAGGAAATGCGGATTGGGGGGGTTATCAGACTCGGAATAAACATTTATAAATCCATATAAATATTTATTCCGATGCGGGAATAGAACCCGCGACCATTGACTCCGCGGACGGAGGGCCCCGCCACTGTGCCAATCGGTCGTAATAAATAAATAATTATTTTTTTTAATGTTTTCCACAAAGTGCACAAATAGGCGGACTTAATGCGCTTGGGCATTCTCTCCTAGTCAACTTGAAATATTTATTATTATAATATAATGAAATCTCACCTTAAATTAACAACCGCAAACATAAAATATTGTTTTCCAAATGGGCCGAAGGGTATCGCCGGGCCTCGTTTCCCCTTCTAATTTATTATTGACGCCTCCAAGCTCAAATGAGCTGACCTTTTTTAAAGGTTTACTCTTGCGAGAAATTAAATTAATTTTGCGCGGAAGAAACATAATTACATACTTCATTAAAATTCCAGTTTATGTTCCATTTACGCGGCAAGCCTGGGTGAGTGCTTCACCTTAACGTTTGTTTGAAGCCACTTCGTCTGTAATCTCTTTGGTTTCTCTATGTCACTTTGGTACACTTGAACTTTTACCTTTGAAGTAAATTTTAATTATTCTTCAAAAATCTCTCTCCCTATGCTCTTTCAACTAATCAACAGCCTGCGACAGTCCAATACTGCACATAGGCCGCCTTCAAGAACCGCCACCCAGCCCGACCTTCGGCTTCACGCATCCAGTTTCTGCCAGGCGCCCTGCGCAGATCGTCACACCATCTAGCCGTGGAGCATCCCACACCACGTTTACCGAGACGCGGTCTCCACTCCAGTACTGATCTGCCCCAACGATTGTCGGATCTCCGACAAACGTAACCAGCCTATTGCCACTTTAGTTTGCTAATTTGAAAGCGTATATAAGCGGTGACTTTAGTTCTTTGGCGGATTTGTTCATTCCGAATCATATCTACCAGAGAAACTCCGCGCGCAGCACTCTCCATAGCTCTCTGAGCGACTCTGAGCTTGTGAAGCAGACGGACTGTCAGCGTCCACGTTTCGGTGCTGTAAGAAAGTATAGGTAGGACACACTGGTGGAAGGCTTCTTTTGTATTCAGGCACTGAAATATGGCACTGCAGATTTCCATGGGAGGCGTTGATTCCTTCCCATTTTTCAAAAAAACCCAATATATCAATTCTCACAATACACTTAAGTTGCCTGCAATAAAGAATATGGACAGTCAAAAGTTTTACTTAGCTAAGATCCGCGACAAGCAAAACAATAACAGAAAATTAATAATGTGTGTTTTTCCGTTGGGTTTAGTGGATTTATTTGGAACTTAAACCAAAAACTTACCTAAAATCGGCCATCAACTCTCCACCCACCAACCACCATACACAACACCAAACACACATTATCACATTTCCATCTTGTAAACGACACGTATTTCGCCCCAACACGAGGCATCTTCAGGTATAGTAGACTCGGTACGGTAGACAACCGAAAAGTAACATTATTAATTTTCTGTTATTTTTTTGCTTGTCGCGGATCTTAACTAAGTAAAACTTTTGACTGTTCATGTAGTAATGGATTTCCGCAAAGTAACGCCTGACTCCATTAATAATCTGCAACAAAGAAGTAAACCTACACATCAACAACATAAATATTGAGATGATATTCCCCGGGGAAATCTCGCTCTGCGGTGAAACTCTACAACAAACTGAACGGAACCCTATTCCCTTATAAATGATGGATATTTTTTAATCCTCAAAGCATCAACAAAACAGTAGACATTGCTATTTTCTAAGACAAAAACTCATTTAAAACTTCTAAGAATAATGAACTGTCGTTCAACAACACTCGGTGAAGCGATTGTTGTTTGTTGCTAATTCATTATGGACGCTTACCGCTTAACTTGTTGTTTCTTTCTAATCTCAACTGTAGCGAGAAATTAGCAAAGCGCTTTTAGCAAGAAAAATAATTATATAGCTCATTACTTTAAATTTCCAAATATTGAAGTAATAGGCCCCGTTCGAATCTTTTAAGCGGCTTTATACGTTGTAGCTAACGTTAAGTAAAAAATATTTCATAAATCTTTTAAATATTTATTTATATCTTTGCCTAGCCGCCTGTCCGGTAGTTATGGTGTACATAGTATACATGGGTACGCGAGCCCGGCCTTCCGAGCTATCACCATATCACTCCTTGTCTATGGTCCATTACGGTAGTATCATATCCCTATCATCCTTTCTAAATCCATTTATCCTTTCTCCAGCCCTTTCTTTTCTTCTCTATCCTCTTCCTTTCCTCTACGCCAATCCATGGTCTGCCGTGCCAATCGCTCTCTTATAACTTTCTCAACTTTCGTCACGACACATTCTTTTACTTCACATCGCTCTCTTATAACTTCCTCACCTTACGTCATGACACATTCTTATACTTCACATTGCTCTCTTGTAAATTCCTCAACTTTCGTCACGACACATTCTTTTACTTCACATTGCTCTCTTATAAATTCCTCAACTTTCGTCACGACACATTCTTTTACTTTACATCGCTCTCTTATAACTTCCTCAACTTTCGTCACGACACATTCTTTTACTACACATCGCTCTCTTATAACTTCCTCAACTTTCGTCACGACACATTCTTTTACTTTACATCGCTCTCTTATAACTTCCTCAACTTTCGTCACGACACATTCTTTTACTTTACATCGCTCTCTTATAACTTCCTCAACTTTCGTCACGACACATTCTTTTACTTCACATCGCTCTCTTATAACTTCCTCAACTTTCGTCACGTACATTCTTTTACTTCACATTGCTCTCTTATAAATTCCTCAACTTTCGTCACGACACATTGTTTTACTTCACATCGCTCTGTTATAACTTCCTCAACTTTCGTCACGACACATTCTTTTACTTCACATCGCTCTCTTATAACTTCCTCACCTTACGTCATGACACATTCTTATACTTCACATTGCTCTCTTGTAAATTCCTCAACTTTCGTCACGACACATTCTTTTACTTCACATTGCTCTCTTATAAATTCCTCAACTTTCGTCACGACACATTCTTTTACTTCACATTGCTCTCTTACAACTTCCTCAACTTTCGTCACGACACATTCTTTTACTTCACATTGCTCTCTTATAAATTCCTCAACTTTCGTCACGACACATTCTTTTACTTCACATTGCTCTCTTATAAATTCCTCAACTTTCGTCACGACACATTCTTTTACTTCACATCGCTCTCTTATAACTTCCTCAACTTTCGTCACGTACATTCTTTTACTTCACATTGCTCTCTTATAAATTCCTCAACTTTCGTCACGACACATTATATACATAAGACACATTATACATTAGATACATATCGATCTCTTATAACTCCATTGCTTATTCTATGATTCAAAGTTACACCATACATAGTATTTAATGATCATATTTCTACCGCATTCAATCTAAAGACAAAATGAAATCCAGTGAAAAGGCACAAATTTTACCGTTAATCCGATTTGTATTATATATCACTTCAAGTGGCATATGATAATGCGCTGTCTGGCTGACGAGAGACAACTGGAAGCGGCGACTCGAATATTAGAATTGCAAATAAGATATAGTGACAGGAAAGCTCATTGATTGAATTTATTTTCAGCCGCAAATTCTATTTTTATTAAAAATAAATCAATCCTACTTCGCTAAGATCCGCGAACATACTAAAAATAATATTGTGTGTTTGTGAGCAAATGTATAGGTCTACTTCTGGTTTAAAAAATACCTGGGTAGCCAGGGGATATCGCTGAAACTGTTTAGTAATTTGCTAAGGAAGAAATCACGGACAAGCTCCATGGTATCTAGCAGTGTGAGGCGAGGCGCCATATTGTTGAAACTATATGCGTGAAGCGACGAATGGATGTTCACTCAATATTAGGAGAAAATAATCAGTAATCATCCGTTTATTAATTATTAAATCTATAACCTAATTCCGCTAACAGACTTCTATTCATTATATTTACTTAAGTGTAAAACTTTGCTTATCTATACCTTTATAGAATAGGATTTTTTCCCCATTTGTTCCCGCCGATGTTGTGTTTTTCACACTCACCGTAAGAAACACGATAGCACAAAAATACTCATAACTTTTGTCATGACACTTTCTTTTACTTTGCATCGCTCTCTTATAACTTTCTCAACTTTTGTCACAACACTATTTTACTTTACATCGCTCTCTTATAACTTTCTCAACTTTTGTCACAACACTATTTTACTTTACATCTCTCTCTTATAACATTCTCAACTTTTCTATAAATTATTACTATCTGGATGAGCGGCGATCCACTACAGTGTGCTTTTCTCAAAACTTCTTTCCACCCACCAACACTGTGGAACCAGCTACCTTCGGTGGTCTTTCCGAATCGATGCGACATTGGCACCTTCAAAAAACAAGCCTACACATACTTAAAAGGCCTTCAACGCTTCCGTGACTGCTGCGGTGTTCGCGGTTGTCTATGGGCGGAGTTGATTGCTTTCCATCAGGCGACTTGCTTGCTCGTTTGTCCTCCTATCCCATAAAAATTAACTTCTGTGGAACTTCCCCGGGTATAAAATAAAATTACAATTCAATTAAAGAGAAAAGAAATCAAAATTATGTGTTGTGTAAAAAAATTCGTAAATTTCATTGAGTTTGAAAAACTGGATGTCCCTTACCCTTGTCAGACGGTTAATGAGTGGAACACAATGTTGGCGGTAAATCAGCGCAGACAAGTGCTTTACTGGAACGTCCATTGTTATTACACGGAATGTGACGAGGGGTGCCACGTGGCACGTGTGATGGAATTTGAACATCACTTTCGATTATAAATTGTTGTTCGACGAACGGAATTTTATAATCATTCGTAGTGACGAACGGAAATTTATAGCCATACATAGTGAGCCCATAAAACCTTTTAAAAGTGGTAGAGCCACCCTGCAGACGATTACTTTTTCAAGATGAGAAGTTCCGGAGGCCCAACACTATCGCCATACTCAGATGCCGGGTTTTTGCGGGAGTGTGGTACTTCCCCGGGCGAGCCGGCCCATTCATGCTACAGACAATTAATATGTCATTCTTGACAAAGTATTCATCTGCAGCTTGGCTCTATCACTATTAAATCTCATGACTGCCTCCATTTTTTTAGTAACGCCTCTGTACTGGTTCAAATGATTTCAAGGAATTCAGAGTGGTTAGAAAACATCAAATAAGTTTTGTTTAGTTTTCGACTATAATTTACAGCACAAAAAACCTAATCATACTGCTACAATATATAATATCATACTATGGGCGGCGTTGATTGCTTTCCATTAAGCGACACGCTTGCTCATTTGCCCTCCTATCCCATAAAAAAAATATACAAAAAATGTGTAAATGAACTTGCAAATTTTAATTTAGTGCTAGTAATAAAGTGGATCAAGTACATCCCTCATTTGCAAAGGTCACAAGCATTTGAAATGTTTCCCACGCAATATTCGCACTTCATTTATCAGCCAACTAGTGGCAAAGTGAACGATACATTACACGTATTTACTGTAGCTAACTGGGCAAATTATACGTAAATTGTACCAGCACAAATAATCCATGTTTATTTTCAATAAAATTCATTTGAAAGAAAGACAACAAAATCATGCTAATATAATGTTGTCTTTGATTTGTATATTTTTGATAATTATAAAAGTAATTTGAAAGAAAGACAACATTATTATAACATGATAATGTTTTTTAATTAATATTCTTCTGATAATTATGAAAATAATTTGGAAGAAAAACAACAATATTATGTGATAATAATGTTGACTTTCTTTCAAATTACTTTCATATTTTTGCAATTATTACAATTTTACATTTCCATAGAACATAATGTCTTAATAATATAAATTTATAAGATATTATATTCTATATAAAATAATAAATAATGATATCAACTTGTATTGCATGTTACAGTAGTTAGGTTATGAAATTATTAAATTAAATTCTCTCGTCAAAAACCATTGTTTTAATAAAATAGAACCCTTTTTATTTGGTTTTTTTATAGAACAGTTTACTGTATAATAATATTACATACATATACATGATCACGCTTGTTTCCCGTAGGGGTAGGCAGAAACCACAGATCTCCACCTTCTACGATCACTCCCTTTGCTTCTTCAACATTCATCACTCTCTTCGTACCAGCTTGTTATTTTTTTTATTCCCTATACACTTCTTCACAAACACACAATATTATTTTTCTCATTTGTGTTCGCAAATCTTAGCAAAGTGAGTTTGACTGTTGTGTTGATCTAAGTTTTCGTTTCATTTCCGCAAACTAACGTCTAACTCCATTAGTTATCCGAGGGTTAGTTCTGAACAACACATCAACAACCACTGACAAAACATAACGAGACATTTTGAAATATTCTAGCAAAAAATATCGGTTACCTGGTTGGCTTTAATGGAACATTGAATTAATGCGTTCGAAATGTTCGAAGAGTCGAGTTCCACTCGAACGCAGCGCGAGTGCAGAGTGGAAATATTCCCCGTAATGTAATTCATCCACCTGTCAGTGTGGAGCGATCGATTTCATAACGCTACAAGGGTAATGTGTGCGGTTTCATATTTCACTCTTTTGTATCAATAGAAAACTATTTTAAAAAACAAATATATAATTAGAAAGATATTTGGACTTTTCCCGCCAACTTACATCACGACAACTTACAAATGACGTTGTGTTATTTCATTTTCATAATCTTATATTATTATACGTTATATTGTTTAATTCCGTTGGCGTATTATATAATAAAGTTCAAGTGAGGCATATAAGTGAAGTGATATGAAATAAATGGGTGTATCGTGTTTTTTTAAAGTTGACAGAAGTTCGTAGAAGGTTTTGCTAGAATAACCACCGTTTTATTAAGACGCAAAGTAACAAGCTGACTACAACATTTCATTATACTTCACATTATTGTATTTTTACTTGACACTGGCATAACAATAATTGCCACAAAAAAAAATTTAAGAAAAAAGAAAGAAAATTATGTTTATTTTATGCCACAGATAAACAATTATGAGCGTATAAGAAAAACTGAAAATTAATAATTATCAACGCATTTTTATGTTGCTTTTATTTAACTTTAATTACCTCATTTTTTCATGGCCTACTGCTAGGCACGGGCCTCCCCGTTTCTAAAGGCACGGAAATTACTCACCACGCTTATCCAATTGACGGAGTAACCAGACTCGGAATAAAAATCTGGACGCCATACATATATTCCACATCCGCACAACTCGTCGTAAAGAAAATTATCATCCCCATCATCTGGATGAGTGGCGGATCTACTACGGTGCGCTTCTCTCGAAACTTCTTTCCACGCACCACCACTCTGTGGAATCAGCTACCTTCAACGGACTTTCCGAACCGATACGACTTGGGCCCTTTCAATAAAACTAAACTACACATACCTAAAACGCCGCGGTTGTCTATGGGCGGCGTTGATTGCTTTTCATCAGGCGACACGCTTGCTCGTTTGCCATCCTATCCTATAAAAAAAATATTTATCCCAATACGGGTATCGAAGCCGCTCAGCTTGACATAGACGAAAGGAAGGCCAACCCAAAATAGATGAGATGGTCTAGTCTAGACAGAAGAAGAAGTAGTATAATCACCCCGTATTAAACCGAAAGAAATATATTGTATATGAATATCATCTCACACATATGCCACAACTAGAAAGGTTTAATATTAAATATATGTACGTTCAATTTATAACATGAATGGGGGCAAATGACTTTGAACACAAGACCCTCGCCCTTACAAGCCTTTGTTACTCGTGATCAAACAATGGATACCTTTATGAGAGTGCTTCCTGCATATAAATTGAGTTTAAAATGTAACTCTGCAAAGAGACCTTTTCAAAACAAAGCAAAGATAATTTACGGTTTCTATAATTTTATTCACATTTCAAAATATTTGCAGTTATAATGGAAGATAATGATAAGATATGAATAAATAAACAAAATATTTATTGCCGAAAATCTTATTTACAATACAAATTGAAATAAGTACGCAACAATTAAACATTACAAATTTGGTCCCGCTCACCGTACGAAGCGCGATTGCTACGCTACCACTCAGACGCCGGTTTTCTGCGGGAGTGTGGTACTTCCCCGGGCGAGCCGGTCCATTCACGCTGCAGACAAATATTATGCCATTCTTGACAAAGTATTCGTGTGCAGCGTTGCTCTACCACTTTTAAAGATTTTTTTTTATAGCAGAGCAGGCAAACAAGCATGCAGGTCACCTGGTAAGCGATCACCACCGCCCATAAACATCCGCATCGCCGGAGGCCATTCCCATAATGACACTTTCCTTAAGGGTCGGCAACGCTTCCGCACTGCCTATGGCGCTGCGAATATCTATGGGTGGCGTTGATCGCTTACCATAAGGTGACACGCCTGCTCCTTTGCCTTCCCATAAAATAAGGTATATTGTTGTAGATGGGTATACACATGATTAGGTAACTTTTGATATATTTACTCAGTCTGGGGTGATCATCCGACTCTAATTAAAAATGAAGGCAAACGAGCAGGCGTGTCACCTGATCAAAAGATCTGCGGCGCCATAGGCATTGCGGAAATATCTGACAATGCCTTAAAGAAATGTAATATTCGGAATAGACGTAAAATACTGGAAGTGGATGTCTGACATTGCCTTAAAGAAATGTAATATTCGGGATAGACGTAAAATACTGGAAGTGGATGTCTGACATTGCCTTAAAGAAATATAATATTCGGGATAGACGTAAAATGCTGCAAGTGGATGTCTGGCATTGCCTTAAAGAAATGTAATATTCGAGATAGACGTAAAATACTGCAAGTGGATGTCTGGCATTGCCTTAAAGAAATGTAATATTAGGGATAGACGTAAAAGACTGGAAGTGGATGTCTGGCATTACCTTAAAGAAATGTAATATTCGAGATAGACATAAAATACTGCAAGTGGATGTCTGGCATTGCCTTAAAGAAATGTAATATTCGAGATAGACGTAAAATACTGGAAGTGGACATTGCCTTAAAGAAATGTAATATTCGGGATAGACGTAAAATACTGGAAGTGGCTGTCTGGCATTGCCTTAAAGAAATGTAATATTTGGGATAGACGTAAAATACTGCAAGTGGATGTCTGGCATTGCCTTAAAGAAATGTAATATTCGAGATAAACATAAAATACTGCAAGTGGATGTCTGGCATTACCTTAAAGAAATGTAATATTTGGGATAGACGTAAAATACTGCAAGTGGATGTCTGGCATTGCCTTAAAGAAATGTAATATTCGAGATAAACATAAAATACTGCAAGTGGATGTCTGGCATTACCTTAAAGAAATGTAATATTAGGGATAGACGTAAAATACTGGAAGTAAGGTCACACAATAAGGAAACAACTGAACCCTGTTGCCATCCAGACGTTTGGGAAGGGACTTCCGTTATCTACAAAAGTCGAGTAAAACTGCAATAACGATAAGGAAAGTGTCGTAACGACCGTTACGCTAACGATAACGGGTGCTATGTAAGGGAAGGAGTTGCGTTGTACTTACGTCTCTATTGTTTTACTTTATTGTACAATGCCTCTCTAGTTACCCATCAAAATTATATAATATGATTAATGGAGTCAGGCTCTCATTTCTGTTGGCCATTATAAACGAAGGCACATTATTTACAGAGTATGATGTTATTATTTTTAAATAACATTTAGACATAGTTTTGATTACAAAAAGGTAGACAAATTTTGGGAGCGTAATTTTAGTTTTTTTTAAAAAAAAATATTTATTTTAATGAAATTATAAACGTTTTATTATAATACGATAGCTTAATGCGAATCGTATTCGACGAACAGAGTTCGATGTTGGCTCACGACGTATCTACTGTAAAACACATTTATGTGGACAGTCAGAACTTTTACTTGGCTAAGATCCGCGACAAGCAAACAAAAGTAAATTAATAAAAATGAGTGTTTTTTTACAAGAAGAAGTGGATTTACGGGGAACTAAAACTTAATCTTACTATTAACAACAACAAACACACATCAATATTCCACATAGCACACGATACGCGTTTCACCTCAACACGAGGCATCATCAGGTATAATAGACTCTACGGAAGACAAACGTTAAGTTAGTCTCTATTTCCGTTTCCTTGTCGCGCATCTTAGCTAAGTAAAAGTTCTGACTGTCCACATAAATGTGTTTTACATTAGATACGTCGTGAGCCAACATCGAACTCTCTATCTGTCGCATACGATTTGCATTAGGCTACTGTATTATAATAAAACCTTTATAATATTATTAAAATGAATATTATATAGACAGTCAAAAGTTTTACTTAGCTAAGATCCGCGACAAGCAAAACTATAACAGAAAATAATAATGTGTGTCTTTCCGTTGAGTTTAGTGGATTTATTTGGAACTTAAACCAAAAACTTACCGAAAATCGGCCATCAACTCTCCACCCACCAACCACTATACACAACGCCAAACACACACTATCACTTTTCCATCTTGTAAACGACACGTGTTTTGCCCCAACACGAGGCATCTTCAGGTATAGTAGACTCTACGGAAGACAACCGAAAAGTCACTTTTCGGTTGTCTTCCGTAGAGCCGTTGATGGCCGATTTTCGGTAAGTTTTTGGTTTAAGTTCCAAATAAATCCACTAAACTCAACGGAAAGACACACATTATTAATTTTCTGTTATTGTTTTGCTTGTTGCGGATCTTAGCTAAGTAAAACTTTTGACTGTCCATATAGTGATGGATTTCCGCAAAGTAACGCCTGACTCCATTAATAATCTTAAAAATGAATATTTTAAAAAAAAAAGCTATTATTACGTTCTCAAAATTTATCTACCTTTTTTTACTCAAAAGTACGTCTAAATGTTATTTAAAAATAATAACTCTGTACGTACTTGAGCCTTTGTTTATAATGGCCCACAGAAATGAATGAGATGAAAATTCTTTCTAGCAAATTTCTTATGTCGAAGAAATATGTAGTTTGCATTCAAATACCTGCATAACGCATGTCTATTTCTTAGCGAACTAAGTCGGTCTA
Source organism: Baronia brevicornis (assembly GCA_031353405.1). Taxonomy (NCBI): domain Eukaryota; kingdom Metazoa; phylum Arthropoda; class Insecta; order Lepidoptera; family Papilionidae; genus Baronia; species Baronia brevicornis. The sequence goes on from JASFAT010003792.1 coordinate 145,637, forward strand.
AATTTTTTTTTACATCAGACCCAGTTGTGTGAGTTGATACAATTACTCACCGGGAACGTTGTTCGTACTCTCCACAATTTGATGCGCGTCCCGAATGCTGGCAATTGCGTTACCACCCCCCCACCCTTCCCCCACAGTTTAATGTAGAGATCGCCGTGTTTTATTCTATTATACTTGTTTCAACATTCTTTCCCGTTTGTTAGACATAATTTTCTATTTAAGTTTGCCTGTGTTTGCGTCATTTGTAATAAAAGGAAGAGTTTTTTAACGATATAAGTTATTTAGAGAAGGCCAATAAGAAATCAGAACATTACCATCAATAATAACCTACCCCCCCAAGTTACGCCCTATACAGATCGTCACTTAAACTGGCTAAGGAAAACCTCACATAAATAATTGTTCAGAATACTTCCTGCCGCTGAATTCCACTATCCATTATGTTTCATCCACACAATCTGGATAAACGGCGATCTAGTATAATGCGTTTTTCCCGAAACTTCATTCCATGCACCATCACTATATGGATCCAGCCACCTTCAGCTGTAGATCCGAACCGATACGACTTTGGAACCCTAAAAAAACTAGCCCACTCATATCTCAAAGGCCAGCAACGCTTTTGCGTTATCTATGGTACTGTACAATAGATGTCTATGGGCGGCATTCGTTTATCAAGTGACAAACTTGCTCGCTTGCCTGCCTATCATATAAAAAAAATACGTTAACCAAAACATGGTAAACGTATTTTTTATGTGACAAGGTATGTTCTCCTTAGTCTTCCTCTACCGACTCTTCCATCCCCATCCACAACATAAATTTCTTTTATCAGTCATCTTTCATCCATCTCTCTGTGCATATTAAAATTATTTGTAGATAAATTTGTAATTTGGCATCAGTGGGTATTAACAATATATTTAGGAAACATCTATATATTTCTTTTCCCAGCCCATATATGTCCCACTGCTGAGCACGGGCCTCCTCGTTTCTGGAGGAACGGACGTTAACCCACCACTTGTCCAATGGAAAATGGATTGGCGGGGTTACCAGACTCAGAATAAATATCTGTAGGCCACACATATATTTATTCCAATGCGGGGATTGAACCCGCGACCATTGACTCAATGGGTGGGGGGTCGCACCACCGCCTTATATATATATATATATATATATATATATATATATATATATATATATATATATATATATATATATATATATATATATATATATATATGATATAGACAAGACAGCACCTATTTCATAGCCTTTAGTTGGTAATAGATACATATAATGAAAATTGAGTTTAGATATGCCAATCGCGTCTCAAACTGGGAGGGTGTTATCTGCGAAAGCTTTTGTATTCAAATGAATTTAAATAACAATTATCAGTTAATTAATTCATAGCACAAGCTTCTACTGCCTTCATTATGAACGCACGTAGAGATTAGCGTGTAAATTGCGTTTAAGAACATTCCGAAGTAAACAGCTTGTCTATCGTAAGCCAGCCTGCTCGTTTGCCTTCCTATCCCATAAAAAATAACATAGAATTTTTTAAATGTATAACAATTGGACGCCTTCGTTGTGCTGGGCACGTAAAAGGAAAAACGTTTAATCTAGACTTATTTATTAAAAAACAATTTAATATCTTGTTTAAATTAAAATTCATTCACAAAAATAAAGGTTTGTAAACGTTGAAATCAACAACGCGACCATATTGCGTAAAGGGATCAGTGACCTTTTAAAATAAAGGGGTCAAGAACCTTTTCAAAAGTAAAGCGTTCAATGAGCGCTTTAAAACAGTAGCATAGTCCAGGTCATTGATGTGACACGGGGCAAAATTCTTGACACATTCACAATTGAATTGAACAATATTTAGGATTTTGTATGAGTAAATACATACAACAATTTTTGTAAAATATAACAAACATATTGTTTGTTGGATAAACTAGAAGTACACCATAGACTATTCATATATTCTATAATGGTAGAGCCACGTTGCAAACCAATACTTTGTCAAGAATGGCATAATATTTGTCTGTAGCATGAATGGGCCGTCTCGGCCGGGAAAGTACCACACTCCCGCAGAAAACCTGCGGTGGAATAGTAGCTTACCTACCACGCTTCCGCAGGCCCAAAACCCTTTTGTTTTTCAGGCAAACGAGCAGGCGTGTGACCTGATGGAAAGCAATCAACGCCGCCCATAGACATCCGCAGCGCCATAGGCAGTGCAGAATCATTGCCGGGATTTAAAGAAAGTGTAGGCTTGTTTTTGGAAGGTTCCAATATCGTATCGGTTCGGAAATACCGCTGGAGGTAAATGATTCCACTTGGTAGTGGTGCGTGGAAAGAAGATTCTGGATAAACGCACCGTACTAGCCACTCATCCAGATGGTAGGGATGAAACTTTTGTTTTTTTTTTTTTTATTTATTTAGAAAATACCGCTAATAACCGCCATAGAAAAACATCCTATCCTACTAAATAATATTATAAATGCGAAAGTTTGTGAGTATGGATGTATGTTTCTCTTTCACGAAAAAACTACTGGACTGATTTGGATGAAACTGTACAGTAATATAGGTTATACATCGGATTAATATATAGTCTACAATTTGTAATGATTTTTTTGTAATTTTGGTCGTAATATAACGATACATGTCAATTAAGTTGGAAAAAAATCTGGCCTCTGAGAGCTATCTTGGCGTACGCTGCCTAAACCATTAGAGTTACACAAAGATGATGTAACGTAGGATTTTTTGTCTCGAATAGTTCTAAATTAAAGTCCGCGACAGCATATATGACCAAAATTGTGAACCATAAATTAAGTTAAAAAAAATTATATATATTTATTTAAAATGATCTGTCACGAAACTTAATATGGCACACCAAACTCCACGCGAGCAAAGCCGCAGGCAAAAGCTAGTATTTCTATAAACACGAAATAGCCGAACCAATGACTGACACAAAGTGAGACATTCAAGTATGTGTGAGTTAGTACTATTAGTGTAACAATGTATTTCACTGAAGTGTCCGTAACTGCGCGGTTTGGCTCGGTAACGTTTTGCACATAACTTTAACGGTTTAAGTTGAATAATGATGCTGTAAAAAAATCACTTAGTTTAATATCCATTACAAAGTAGAGATAGTGAGGACAAAATTAAAAATTTGCACCTTAAAAGATATGTGAAGATTAATTTTCTACGTTCAAAATGGACGGATGAATGATCGAATGACAGAATGAATTAATTCATTCATTCAATCATTCATGAATGCATGAATAATTAGAATGTTCTTAATGACATGACATTAATGATATTATTAATAATACGTAGTGTGGAACGCCCACCGGCTAGATGGTGCGACGATCTGCGCAGGGCGGCTGGCAGAAACTGGATGCGTGAAGCCGAAGACCGAACTGGCGCTTCTTGAGCCATCATACAAAACTCATATTATACACGGTCATGAAAGCTGAATGCGGTGAAAATGAGAGAGTTAAGACAAATGTGTGGGGTAACTTTCACTGATAGAATAAGAAACGAAGATATAAGAGAGAGTCGTATAGTAAACGCAGTTGAAAGTTGAGAAAGGCATGCTTAGATGGTTTGGGCACATACAGAGGATGGACGAAAGACGACTGATAAAAGAGATTTACGTTGCGGATATGGTTGGAAGGGTCGGTATGGAAAGACCGAGGAGTACATACCTTGACCAAATTGCCCAAGTTCTTAAGAGAGGCCGGGTCAAAAGTGTAAATCTTTAATAGTGGTAGAGCCACGCTGCAGACGAATACTTTCGTGTGAGTGGTAGCTTACCTACCGCGCTTCGTACGGTGAGCGGCCGAGTTCAGGAGGCCCAATACCCTCCACCCCCCCCCTCTACCCCTCCCCCTCCCGTTCCCACTCCCCTAATGACACTTTCCTTAAAGGTCGACAACGCTTCCGCACTGCCTGTGGCGCTGCGGATGTCTATGGGCGGCGTTGATTGCTTTCCATCAGGTGACACGCCTGCTCGTTTGCCTTCCTATCCCATAAAAATTAAAATCCTAAACCGGCGAGTTTGTATGAAGAGAGTTATGAGTGTGGAAAAAGCAAAAAGTGTGCCGAGATCGTATCAGATGGAGATCTATAATATGCCTACCTCTACGGGAAACAGGCGTGATGTTATACAGGTGTCCCAGAACTCAACGTTAAGCCGAAACGGGGTGACAGGATTGATTGTCACCATCATGAGAAAAATCAAAAAAAAAATCTATCCCATGCAGTTTGAAAATTATGGGCATTTAAGAAAAACCTAGAAATTTGGTCAAACTACAACCATTTTTCGGTTATTGTGGTTAATTTTTATTCTTTTTGTTCATTTAAACTTTGGAACCGTAATCCTAAATAACATTTCTAGAATGACAGCAAAAAATAATAACACAATTGCCCCAAGTTTCCTAGAATTAAGACTATTTGTTAAACTATGAATTTAAAATTTTCAAAATTTGTCGACTTTGAAAGGCCCTCCTTTAAAAAACAAAGTACTAGAGTGCCTTAGCAAGTGCCAATAAAAGTTGGCGTATTTAATCAGGATTGTAAAATGGTACAATACTTGTTCGTTTTATACTAAAAAAAACGAATAAAAGAATAAAAACCTCATGTAACCAGATTTTTGCTAACACATTTTACTCAGTTAAAATGTTTTTTATTCGCACAAGCTCGTGGTAGGTTCTTAATTTTAAGATCTTCAGATAGATTTTTTTCTGATTTTTCTCATAATGGTTACAATCAATCCTGTCACCCCGTTTTCGGCTTGACGTTGAGTTCTGGGACACCCTGTATATGTATGCAACAGATAAATAGAATTAACAGAAATTAAATTATGTTTAGTTATTTTATTTGCAAGCCGTACATCGAAGGTAATTAAAAAGTATGTGACGAGCCAGAGATCGTCATTATTAACTTAAAACACTTATAAATAAAATTTATAAACAAATAATATAATAAACATCATATATGGAGTCAATAGAACCCATATAGGAACATAAAATAATCAAATATCAAGTTTGGTAAAAATCGTAAATATGAAATATACGTCATATATAAAGGACTTATAAAATATTCGAAAATACAATAAAATCCATTAAAAAGTAAAATTAAACAATAATTATCAAATGAACATAACGTTCATACATAATTTTATATATAAAATAAAGTTTTAAATCATTCATATAATATTTTATATGGCATTAAGTTGTAAACAGTTCATGTATCGCATGAATCTTATTTTATTAATAACTCAAAAACTATACAAGCTAGAATTAAAATAATAATTTATTGGGCTTATGGATGAGTAGTATAATGTACATAAAAAATATCATTAAAATCTGAGAAGGTCGAAATTTTCATACAAGACACCGACGCGGAGACGCATACCAGCCGCCTCGCGTATGTATAGAGTCTGGTAGCCAAGTGCGGCCGGACACACTTAAGTACAATAGTACTGTATGGAAGTCACACATATGAAATACATTAGAAAGGTCTATAAATAAAGACAATATAATAGAAAATCTCGATAAAGAGATTATAATATATAAAGATAGAGTCTGGTAGCCAAGTGCGGCCGGACACACTTAAGTACAATAGTACTGTATGAAAGTCACACATATGAAATACATTAGAAAGGTCTTTAAATAAAGACAATATATAATAATAGAAAATCTCGATAAAGAGATTATAATATATAAAGATAGAGTCAGGTAGCCAAGTGCGGCCGGACACACTTAAGTACAATGATACTGTATGAGAGTCACACATATGAAATACATTAGAAAGGTCTATAAATAAAGGCAATATAATAGAAAATCTCAATAAAGAGATTATAATATATAAATATGAAGTCGGGAAGCTAAGTGCCGCCTGACATACTTAAGTACAATAGTACTGTATGGAAGTCTCACATATGAAATACATTAGTAAGGTCTATGAATGAAGGCAATATAATAGAAAGTCTCGTTGAAGAGAATATAATATATGGATGGATTTGGTTCTTGATAAATATGAGATGGTGTTATATGGCCGAGTGCCTGGGCGCACGTCTGCGGTAAACGTAGACCCGCGCAGAGATATGTCTTAGGGTATATCATTGGAGTGTCGTTGTGGATGGTTGGGTTGTAGAAATACGACTTTGCCGTTGACAGCGCACACACCCCAGCTGGCGGTGGTTTGCATCTTAGTGCATGGCACTTTGATGTGGCTATCTGTTGGTTGGGTTTAACGTGTTTAGACGTACTTCGGTATGTCTGACATACTTTCTAGCTTCACTAACGTTATAGTGTGTTGCACTATAGTACGCGATGGTCATTGTATATGGGGATGGTGTCACTTAGGTGCACTATCGAACGTACAATGGTGGTCGTCGTCTTGGTGATTGTACTGCTATACGTTGGTGTAGTGTTTAAATGTAACAACATATTTTTTAACTTGCCAAAGTCGAATGGGTTATGAAGATGCGTTGTGAGGAGGCGCCACTCATACGATAGTCACAAAGACGCTTATTGCTTTTGTAATATTGTGTCTGGTGATGGGTGCGGTGAGTGAGCTTGCGTCTGTAGCAGCGTGTTCCATGACTTCAGACGATGGAGGTATATTGGTGGAGATGTCTGCTTGGGTTATATGGAGGCCTATGGGTTGACGGTTGTTTAAGCATAAGTTGTATTGACGCTTGTTGCATTATGTAACATTTTGTCGACAGTGGTTGCTGGACATATCGTTGGCTTAATGGTTATTTCCTGCGCTTGAGTGTGACACTCTTACCGCTAACAGACTGACGGACTGACTTAGTTTTGCCCAAGTCGGGTTCCTTTATTACGGAACTGCAGACTGTCTGTTGTCCAGTCCTCTTTATTTTGCAAACATATTTGAATGAATGTAAAGCCCTCATTAAATTTCCCACTTAACTTGTTATGGCAACTTGTTGGTGGGTGAGGCAAACTTGATCGAAATACATACAACTCAACGTCAGTTAAACTCTACCTGATGGCTAAATCGAATATATTATATTATTGGCTATATGCACGTGACCCTGGTTGGTGGAGCGATGTGTGTCAACCTTTAGTCGGGAGTGGAGACTGATGTGGGGAAAACTCACACAGTTGCGGTATATCCGTGCAACGTTGGACGCCCCACCCCTAGAGGGAGCGGAAGCTCGTGACGCATGCTCTGCGGCGGAATGCCGTGCTGACCTTGTTCATTGTGATGATGCCTTATCACACACTACACAATAAATGTGTCTGCAGTTGCAATGGTCTTGGAGGGAGGTGGCGCACAAGTAGACCCGAATGATGTTGGTCGTACCTTAGTGACGTTCACTTACCCTGGCAAAAGCCGCTGGACAGAATTGTATACTGTATGGCACTTACACGCATGGACATGCGAGACTTCGGTCAAAGTTTGTGCTTACGCACTACCAAGGGGCAAAGCCCTCTTTATGCTGGTACGCCAGTTTTGTTGTGGACTACGGTCCTATCCGTTCCTTCGATGCCCATACCTTGTGGTTGGGGGGAGTCGCACCTTTATCATTTTTTTTTATAAAGATGATAAAGCCAACCCCTTGTATCGGGAGTTTTATTATAAATATTGTGAGCCCTTTACAAGTGGACTTAAACTGTGTGATCCTATAGCGAAGGCTATTAAAGAGGATCTTTATGACTTGCTCCATTCTAGAAATAAACTGTGAGATCCTATAACAAATGTTATATAAAGGATCAATAAAATTTGCTAATTCTGAAACTAAATTTAATGGATATTATAATTATTAACCAGTATGCTCTATGTCACTCTTAGGTCTCTGATCACTTACGTGAATATTCATTCTTCCAAGAAATGCCTAAAAGAATCAGTTATTACAAATCACAACGTAACAAAAGGTCCTAACTAAGACGATCACGCTAAAATTTTAATAATATGGCTTAAAAATATAACCTTAGAAAGATCAATATCACTTTCTTGGTCACGCATAATGAATAAGTAATTAATTTTATTAATTACTTAAAATTTTGTTATATTTTCAAACAAAACGTAGAGGAGAAGGGGGCGAAGGTTACAAGTAGTTCGGTACATAATTATGTTGACGCCAGTTAGTTTAACTGTCAGGTTAAACAATGTATTTCACTCACCGCTGTCGGTAACTTCACTGCACTGCCCTCCGGTCTAAAGCTAACCACCGTATTAACGGTCAGAATTAACAAATATTTAAATTAAAATTTCAGTGCGCTGAGAAATATGTTAACATTATTAATGGAGTCAGGCGTTACTTTGCGGAAATCCATCACTATATGGACAGTCAAAAGTTTTACTTAGCTAAGATCCGCGACAAACAATAACAGAAAATTAATAATGTGTGTTTTTCCGTTGGGTTAAGTGGATTTATTTGGAACTTAAACCAAAAACTTACGGAAAATCGTTGTGTTTTCTTCACTTTTCGGTTGTCTTCCGTAGAGTCTACTATACCTGAAGATGCCTCGTGTTGGGGCGAAACACGTGTCGTTTACAAGATGGAAAAATGATAATGTGTGTTTGGTGTTGTGTATAGTGGTTGGTGGGTGGATAATTGATGGCCGATTTTCGGTAAGTTTCTGGTTTAAGTTCCAAATAAATCCACTTAACCCAACGGAAAAACACACATTATTAATTTTCTGTTATTGTTTTGCTTGTCGCGGATCTTAGCTAAGTAAAACTTTTGACTGTCCATATATAAATATGTTAACATTGTTCGTTTTATAGTCAAATTTGTACTAAGATAAAGTCTACAATGAAGTTCGCGTTGAAAACAGAATTGGGTTTTAATTTTACGCCGACATTTTTTCTCTTAACATTCTTTTTTTTATGGTATAGGAAGGCAAACGAGTAGGCGTGTCACCTGATGGAAAATAATTGACGCCGCCCATAGGAAGTACGGAAGCGTTGCCGACCTTTAACCCTTAATTTGGCAGAATTTTTTTTTTTACATAAACCGATTTTTTTTATTGAAATCGGGTTTAAGACGTTTTAAGGCATTACAAAAAAATACGAAAAAATATCTTTGCGTTTCAGTTTTTTTGAAAACTCATGTATGACACAGCATACATTGCCAAGTGAATAGAAAACCAAGGGATCAAAGTCGTGTATGCTGGGATATACATTGCCAAGTGCAGTGACTAATGAAATACCGACGGAAGTGAGTCCTAAAACTTATGAAATTTCGACGGGAGTTTATCCAGGAGCAGGAATAGCAAAAAAAATACAAAAGATAATAATAGTATAAACGTTTATTGAACTGAAATGACTAATTTACGCCTTTACATGGTAATCTAATTGACAGTTTCTGGAATTCTTCCCTGTTACGAAACATAGCCGCACTTTGCATTTCATGCACAATACAGTGGTAAGCTTCTGACATAGCTTGCACCTGCCTTGAGTGGTCATTATCATAAAATGACCAATGGCATCGTATCGTAACGATTCCACTGGGTTAGCTGATGGCACACCTTTTCTGGCTTTGTCATTTTTATCAGCACGACCAAATTTTTTCAGGCCTTCGTATATTTCGTACCTAAAATCTTTTAGAGGTATATATTGCTTGCTTGATTGAGCTTGATCCCGCCTATATAAAAGACAGGCATTATTTATGCATATGTCAAGTATTTGAACAAAAATACCTATGTACCAACGCCTACTTTTAAATGGTGTTTTATAGAGAGATATAAGCATGTCGGCTAAGTCGACTCCCCCCATATGTTTATTATACTCCTTGACTATTTGGGGACAGTCGACATCGATTTTGCTTTTTGTCTCCTTACAGTATCTTTTCATTTTTTCGACAGGTTCTACGCCTACATATGAACTAATTAGGGTAACAGGTTTGTTATCGTTCCATCTCACTACCGATAATCTATTTTTGTTGCACACTACTTGTGAATAACTTCCTCTAGGCTTCTTTTTCATCTCTTTCTCTGAAGGCAACACTTTTTCTGCTCCTCTAAGTCTATTGTTTCTTATAGTCCCCAAACCAAATATACCGTATTCTTCGCGTAGAATGTAAAACAGCTCAGGGCAGGAAAAAAAATTGTCACAGAAAACAAAAGCCGGTTTGAATTTTATGCTTTGACATAAAGCGATTACAATTCGTCCTCCGAAACCTATAGAAGCTTCCTTATCTGAAAACGTGTAAAATCTGAATGTATCTTCGCCACCATAAAGAAGAAAATCATATACCATTCCTGAGACTCCGGCGCGGACATAATTTTTGAAACCCCACTTGTTGGGTTTGTCCTTCATATATTGACGGCGTTTTCCAGCTTTGGTTCCTTTATACGGAATCATCATCTCGTCTATACTAAACTTCCGTTCATTTTCCTGTGCTAGACAATTTTGTCTTACTTTCTGCACAAATGGCCTCACTTTGTAATATCGGTCGGAATCCTGTATATTATTGTCAACGAAGTGCAAATTGCGACGTATTTGTTGATATCGTTTTAGTGTCATCAAATCTGCTACTAAGTTATACCTGTATCGTAAACTCCAAAAGTCCGTATATGCTGGCATATTCACGACCCCCATTATAATATGTATGGCTAGAAAATCGCGAAGCTCATCTTCCGTCAAACCAAGTGAACGTCCAGTGTTTCCTATTGAGTAAGAATTTGTTTGCTCTACGATATCTGTTAGAATGTCTGGCGAAAAAAATTTATAAAAATAATCCATCGCTGATATATCCGGAACATCTGTATAA
>JASFAT010004379.1:0-204300 GCA_031353405.1 Baronia brevicornis
ACAGTTTTCATATTTCAATTTAAAATTTTTTTGTCAAAATGTATTTAACCGAAACTTTTATTTATAAGTATTATCGTTTTTATTCAGAACTAGTGGTATTTCGTGCCCCAAAAGTGTCTCCATGTTATGAAAAATTGTATATTTTGAACTGTCATGACGCATTTGATGTTTAACAATTATTTCTAACTATTGTAAGATATACTAAAAAAAGTATCCATTCGAATATAATATAAAATTACTTGAATTAAAAATGAATGAATGAAACATTCAATAAGTGTAGCTAGTAAAGGTAGGATGATATGAAAGAACATATTAAAATTTTGCATACAAAAATGCTTTAAATAACCTATCCTTGCTAATTATTTTTATATTAAAATATTACAAAAAAAATAATTATTGGCAAAAGAAGTCAATAAAATAATCACTGATTAGGAAGGAAAACTAAGTTAAGCAAAATTTGTAGACGCGTATTATTCAGAATTTATTTTATATTCCAATCGATATATCTTATTGACGAATAAGATTATTTTTAATTTTTCTAAGGTGAAGTACATGGACTGTCACATTACATAAATTTTTAGCTTTAATTACTACAAGAGTCTACTGACCGAGGAAAAGTACTTGAATCTAATATAAATATAGTTACGAGATAGCTGTCAAAATAAAAGTCCATTAGCGGACAAGCAGGGGTTTCTTGTAAAAATGGAACGTAATGAAACATCATAGATATACTAACAAGTATATCTATGATGTATAACAAGTATATCTATACAATTATGTATAGAATAAACGAATTAAAATTTCTTCCAGCTTCGTTGGCCTTGGCCTTGATTAGGGATATTGAAATTGTAATTGAATATTTGGTCGGTTACTAGAATCTATAATCTCTGCGTCAGTGTAGTGCAATCGACCAAATATTCAATTACAATTTCAATATCCCTAATCAAGGCCAAGGCCAACGAAGCTGGAAGAAATTTTAATTCGTTTATTCTATACATAATTGTATAGATATACTTGTTATACATCATAGATATACTTGTTAGTATATCTATGATGTTTCATTACGTTCCATTTTACAAGAAACCCTGCTTTGTCCGCTAATGGACTTTTATTTTGCCAGCTATCTCGTAACTATATTTATATTAGATTCAAGTACTTTTCCTCGGTCAGTAGACTCTTGTAGTAATTAAAGCTAAAAATTTATGTAATGTGACAGTCCATGTACTTCACCTTAGAAAAATTAAAAATAATCTTATTCGTCAATAAGATATATCGATTGGAATATATAAAATAAATTCTGAATAATACTGCGTCTACAAATTTTGTTTAACTTAGTTTTTTTTCCTTAATCAGTGATTATTTTATTGACTTCTTTACTAATAATTATTTTTTTTGTAATATTTTAATATAAAAATAATTAGCAGGATAGGTTATTTAAAGCATTTTTGTATGCAAAATTTTAATATGTTCTTTCATAATCATCCTACCTTTTACTAGCTACATAACTATTGAATGTTTCATTCATTCATTTTTAATTCAAGTAATTTTATATTATATTCGAATGGATACTTTTTTTAGTATATCTTACAATAGTTAGAAATAATTGTTAAACATCAAATGCGTCATGACAAGTTAAAATAACAATTTTTCATATCATGGAGACACTTTTTGGGAATATATTACCCGCGAATATATGAATAAAAACGATAATATATAAATAAAAGTTTCGGTTAGGAATACATTTTGACAAATTTTTAAGTGAAACTGCTGAAACTAGCCAAGCTGACCTCGAAAAGGCTGGGTGTATTCAATAAAGCGAGACAATATTCCACATCTGCCCATTGCCTCTAACTTTACAAGGCACAAGTTAGGCCACACATGGAATATTGTTCTCACTTCTGGGCCGGGGCTCCCCAGTATCAACTTCTTTCACTTAACCGCATTTGTATGCAGACATTGTAGTCGTGTGATCTGAATCGTCGATGACAAAGATATCACCGATCGCCTTAATTCTCCTGCGCTGCAGAGGGATATCTTATCTCTCAGCATTTTTACCGCTTTTACCATGGGAAGTGTTCCAAGAAATTGTTTGGAATAATTGCTGGCTCCGAATTCCCCAAACGCACAACTCGCCGTAAAGAAAAGTTTCATCCCCTATATCCGGATGAGTGGCGATCCAGTACGGTGCGCTTCTCTCGAAACTTCTTTTCACTCACCACCACTCTGTGGAACCGGCTACCTTCGGTGGTTATTCCAAACCGATTTGACATTGGCACTTTCAAAAAACAAGCCTACACACACCTAAAAGGCCGGCAACGCTTTCGTGATTCCTACGGTGTCGCAGTTGCTTCACTAGTGAAATAAAATTAACGCTCTATATTCTATGGTAAGGATTATTGTGATGTGAATGTGAAGTAAGATTGATGTTTCAAAAGTGATCTATTTGATTACAGAGTAAATTCGATTTTTAATTTTTATTAAATTTCACCTGCATTAGTTACTATAGAAAAACAGCCGTGAAGCAAAACAGAGTGAATTCATATAGTGAGTGACATAGAAGTCTACACGAATTGCTTTATAAATATAACTTTGTGGCGTCTGTTTAAATTTTAAGGTACAAAAACACATAGATCTGTAAAATAATGGTTCAGTCTCAGTTTTCACTATCCTGGGACTCTTACAAATCAAACATATGCAACGGGTTTAGTTTATTACAGCAGGTAAGTTAGTTTTGTGTTAAAAAAATTTTGTACTTTCATACAGTTTAATGAAAGACCTGGCATGATTATTTAAAGTTCACTTCACATTATGTAAAGTTTTAATTTCTGCATTACAAAAATTATTTGTTCAGCCTGAAGGTACATTCTAGATGTTTATAATGGTACCCATGGCACAGGATACCCTACTGTTGAGCTATTAATTTAAAACTATTTAATTTTTAATTTTTATTATTAAAATTAATTTGAGTATGTATTTTTGTGTAGAATGGTGAATTTGTAGATATGACTTTAGCTGCTGATGGGCATTATGTAAAAGTTCATCAAGTCTTGATGGCTCTAGCAAGTCCTTATTTGAAGGAGTTAATGGCGTCTGCACCATGCCAACATCCTGTTATTTTTCTTAATGTAAGTAATTAATTATTGAATTCTATATTACAACCAATTTGAGTCATTTATCACACATTTACTGGATTTCCTCTGGATTGATATAAATTAATTAATAAATTTAAAATGAAAAAATCCACTGATGAACTAAACACACTAACATTGCACTTTGAATTCTGACAAGCATTGTAGTAGATAAGTGTTGGAAAACAAACCATGTCTCATTAAATATAGTGTGAAATGAATGATGGCCAGTGTTGCAAATAAATTGGAAAATGTTAATTTCAGAATGTTTCATATACGACACTTTCACTCTTACTGGAGTACATATATACGGGAGAAGTTCTTGTCCCAGCTAATAATTTATCCTCATTTATGGAAACAGCCAGAACACTTCATATTAAAGGGCTAGAGACTGCTGTAAGTAATGTATTTAGGTTTAGGTTTTCTATTAATTTTGATGTTACTATCTTCCTATTGTTTCTTGATATTACTATCTTCCTATTATTTCTTGCTATTACTGAAGTGATTTTATTAAATGAAATGAAATAATTGATTGTATTAAATGAAAGTTATACACACATGTACAGCAGCAGCAAGTACATGTGTGTATAACTTTGGATCTATACTGTCTCTATAAACTTATCTTTACGGACGACTGATTGGCTCAGTGGCGGGGCCTTCCGCCCGCGGAGTTAAAAGGGTTCGATCTCCACATCGGAATAAATATTTAGGATTTATAAATATTTATTCGGAGTCTGGTAACCCCTCCAATCCGCATTTTCCATTCCTGCCCTTTCCTTTCTTTTCTATCCTTTCCCTTCCTCTCCGCCAATCCACGGTCTGCCGTGCCAATGGATGCGTGGCTAGGGGTGAGCCTGGTCGCAAGCGTGCTGACCGTCCCGGGATCGGGCTTCTCGGGTACTATGGTGCCTTACCTCAGCATGCAGGGCTCTGCTGGTGCTGACCTCCACCCTTCTTGCAGTTCGTGGGATTCATTAAAGACGAATTTAATATAGCTAATTTGTTGATAAATGACGGCGACGGTGGTTCGCCACCCATCACATCCTGAATATCACGAGGGCGAAAAGCGACTAATGGAGAGCCGTTTCGCTGCGATGATTGGTAGTAGACGGAGCTCTGTAGTCTCTGCCAACCCCTGCAGGGGATAGGCGTGAATATATAAGAGAAAAAAATAAACTTGTCTATCATTTAACTATCATTTTCTATCTATAATTATCCCATATATCACTGTTTACATTTTCTATCACTATTTATATTTTCTATTTGAAGTTCTATTAATAACAATCACTTTTTCATTATATTTGTCCTGCACATATACACTTTCACTATTTGTCCTGTACAATGGCTGTGAAATGTATGAAAAATCTAAAGAGTTTTATATACACTGTTGAGATAAGAATATATTGTAATTTTATTTGTTAAATGAAATAAACAAAAAATTACATAGGTTTATGGAATTTTTAGCATTAAACTTATATTTATTTTAGTTACCTCAAGAAAATTTGACAACTTCTGTTGGAAGCATGCATCAAAGTGATGAAAATGAATTAAACTTTGGAAGTGGTTTGAAGAGATTACCTATAGTGGAGAGCATAGAGAAGGTAAATTATTACACACTGACATTAAATGGTAAACTTTTAAAATTATTTGTCTGATTAATATGTTATATCATAAAGATATTATCAATTGCTATTGATTTTAAAACCCTTTCTAAATTCATATCTATTTAAAATATGCTTTAGATACTATTGAGCACTATTTGTTGGTTCCATTTAAACTTTAAATTCCATTTCTACCTTTTTGTACACTTAACTCAAACTGTTTGCAGTAAGAGATAGGAGGAGTTGAAAAAGTGACATTTTCCCTAATCAATCTATGACTTTTTAGACTTACTAATACACTAATAAGTAAATAAATATGTAAATCATTAGTAAATGTTAGTAATTAGAGTTACTCTAGTTACTTACCTTAATTATTGATTAATGTAACAAAAGGTTTATCAAAGTATGGGAAATGCATATCATTGTTTTTATTTTAGATTGGTTTGCCAGCAAAAGCAAGAAGGATTTTAGTTAAGCAAGAATCTCTACCTGAAACATCTTTAAAGTAAGTATTATAATTGTTGTATTAATATTAATAGTAAAGACTATAAATTTATTTGGTATGGCATGTTTTTTCTGACTAGGCAAGACATTACCAGTCAATTTGGAACCACAAGATACTAATGATTTATTCATCTCGCAGGATAAATTTGGACACTTGCTCATCTGAGTCCAAATAGTCTTATGGGTGTAGTCTCCGTTGAAATAAGTTAGAACACAATGGTAGTGATGATTATATGCTTTTTATTTTATTCTTCTGAACAATGCGTCGAGCGTCGAGCGTTGGTGGCAGAGAGAAAGAGTTCTCGGTGTTGCCACTTTACAAACAATATAAATATTTGGATGAGTGACTTTCTGTCACATAATACTTATTGATATCTTCTTATTGAATCCTAGTGCAATGATACAGACATGCTAGAATCTTTTGATATCATTAATATAATACAAAGCTTTTGAGCTTTGGTCAAAGACTTAAGTTTTAAATATTAGGTCGGGGCAAAAGTATTTTCGTATTGTTCATACAAAGGAAAATATTATATATTTTAGGTATAATTTTTTTTATTTATAATATGTATGTGCCGTTTTGATCGATGACTTCTTGCCATCTTGTGGGTAGTGCCATGATCCCATTCCTGTAGAAATTTTGAGAATTTTGATTAAAAAAATCTGACAGGTAGTGTTCACAGTGTTCTTTTGAGGTTAGCTTTATGCTTCCTAAAGAGTTCTGCAATGATCGAAACAGGTGGAAATCTGATGGAGCAAAGTCAGGGCTATACGGAGGATTGATGTATCCTCCGTATAGCATCCCAGCCAAGTTCTCTCAATTTTTGCTGCGTGGCTATAGATGAGTGCGGTCTGGCGTTGTCATGGTTTCTCTCAGTGAGATCATGTGGTACCCAAATGTCAAATTTTTTCTTGTACCCAGACTTTCGTAAATGACGTAAAACTGTTTTATGATCAACATCCAGTTCTTCAGCAATGTATCTACAGATATGTCGATCTTGCTCCACTTTCTCAAAGATGGCACTGATTATATTTGTCCAGAGCGAACCTCATCTTTCACACTAAAACTTCCAGACTTGAAACGCTTGAACCATATTTGTGCTACTCTTATTTATACCGCATTAGGTCCGTAAACCGCACACATTTTATTCGCGGCGTTCGTCTCATTTTTGTAATAAAACTTTAAAATGTACCGAATTTCTTCGTCACATACGTTCTGGCGGGAACTAGTTTTTTTTTATTTATTGCATCTTCAGAATGTCACATTTGATATGGTATTAAAACTAGCCTGTTACATTCAGTACAGCTAAAGAGGTTTGATTACTAATAATACATTCAAAATAGGAAAACACTTTTGCCCCGACCTGGTTGATTTGATGTTGGTGAAGTTTGTTCAATGACCTTGAAATATGTTTGAAATTGAGTGCTTATTCTTATCGAGTGATTTGTTACTTTACAGTTTTAATGTGTTTTTCTTTTTTGCAGAGCGGCTCATAGCTATAATACAAGAAGTAGTAAGGAAGACTCTCATGGGTACTCAGATATGGAGGACTCAATTGCGCATGAAGACTATGACGACGATTATTCCTCTCCGGCAAAAATTTCAAAGACCTCAGAGCCAAAAGGTAATTTTGACTTTTTGGTAATTTTATGTTTGAAGATACAAAATTTTCATGGTAACCAATTTATTTATTTATTGGGCACAAAAACAAGTTACAGTCTTGAAAGATTAATATGACGGCACGTAGATAATATGACGTGAGAGTGATTTATCTTTGTCAACGACAAAGATTGAATCATTTGAGCCATCGACAAAGCGTGCCTTGTCAGTGTCAAAAACATAGAGTGGGTAGTCTTTGTGCGGTACGTGGGGCGATTACATTGGGATTCAGTTCGAATAGAGGTGCCACCAACGCACCGTGTCTGCGACGCTTGGTGTTCGATTTAAGAAGTGATTTATGTATAAAGGGCTTTATATCTAAGTTAAGTGAAATGTACTGTAGTAATTATAATCCATTGTCAGTGAGTGTAGCATTGAGTTTGATTCTCATCACCACGCTCACGATTATCAGGATGAATAATGGTGAAAGGCTCTCCTGCGTTTACAATTATAATAATATAAAAATAGTTATGCGCGGATTATAAATTGACGAGCTGCCAGATATTGCCTTCGAGGAGATGGAGTTGGCCCTCGAATAACTTAAAAATGGAAAAGTCCCAGGCGAAGAGGGAGTTACTTGAGAACTCTTAAAAGTAGGGGGTCGCTCTGTCCTAAAAAGCTCTGCAGAATATTCAAATTCATCTTGCAGAATGGAAGAACTCCTCAGGCATGGATTAGGAGCATAGGCGTCTTATTCCACAAAAAAGTGTCATTACCAATTGACTTGCGCTAAGACTTAACCTCCAGAGCAGGCTGGGTTTCCAGGAGGATTCGGCACCATAGAGCACATTCAAAAAGTGCGGCAGATTATACAGAAAAACAAATGAGTATAATCAGCCCCTGGGCTTAGCGTTTATGGACTATGCGAAGTCTTTAATTCCATTGAAGCCTGGGTTGTCATGGAACCCTTTCAGCGTTGCCAAGTAGATCATCCATACATCGAGGTATCGAGATGTCTATACAACGCCGCTCCGATGTCTGTTCGAGTACAGGGCAGTCAAACTTCAGGGCAAACAAAAAATTCAGTTGGATTGTGGAGTGAGACAGGGGGACGTCATGTCTTCGAAGTTGTTAACTAATGCCTGGAAGAGGTTTTCAAGACGCTAGATCTTGAAAGGACGTGGCAAAAACGTAAACGGACGAAGTACATCTCACACCTACGCTTCGCCGATGATATCGTGATCTTGGAAGAATCGCTACAGGAACTGCAGGAAATGCTGAATAGGTTAAATTAATCCTCTCGACGTGTCGGTTTGACCATGAACTTCAAAAAAACCAAAGTCATGGTCAACGATCATTTGGACCATGACTTTAGTTTTTTATCCATAGGTACCATAACCGACCATCGTCAATAATAAAACTCTCGACTTTGTCCAGGAGTATATCTACCTTGGGCAGGTCATGCGCTTGGGTGGAGACAACTTCGAGAAAGATGCCCATAGAAGGATTCGGCTAAGAAGAACAGGCATACCACAGAGCCTGAAGACAAAACTTCGACCATCTTCTTCTTCTTCTTCGACCAGTGTGTCCTACCTATACTCTCTTACGGTGCCGAAACGTAGACACTAACAGTCCGTCTGTTTTAAAAAGCTCAGTCACGCAGAGAGCTATGCTCGGAGTTTCTCTGGTGGATATGATTCGGAATGAAGAAATCCGCCAGAGAACTAAAGTCACCGACGTAGTCTTTCAAATTAGCAAACTGAAGTGGCGATGGGCTGGTTACGTTTGTTCGCAAACGTAGCGTGGGATGACCCCCGGCTAGATGGTGCGACGATTTGCGCAGGGTGGCTGGCAGAAACTGGAAGCGTGAAGCCAAAGATCGGGCTAGATGGGGCAGGCCTATCAAAATGACTTGACCTGAGCAGAGCGCTAACTAAATTCTTTAGAGAGAATCAACATAAAGTAGTAAAAACTTAATTATTGCCGATACGCCTCGCCAGAAACAGTTATCGCAGCACCTGTCGCATTTTTAAAAAAATACGGCCCGATTATTCCATGGACCGAAAGAGCACACCACACTGTCACTTTTGGGCTATGCAGCGGTCTTTGATGTTTTTGTCTGGGATTGACAACTGACCAAAAGCGATAATTTTGTTAACATTTCCGTTTAAATGGAAATGTGCTTCATCACTCCAAAACACAGTATTCAAAGTGCGAAATCTCTCAATTATTGTCTGGCAAAAACTTTTACGTAAATTGTAGTCATTTTCATTTATTTCTTGCACTATCTGTATTTTATAGGGATGGAATTTCAAATCACGTTTTAAAATCCGCTCTACGGTTGATTTGGTGACGTTTAAAGCCGCTGCTCTTTTGCGTATTGACAAGCGTGGACTGACGAACGCTAGCTGCCACTTCGTTTATTGTTTTTTCCGTCCTTGAAGTTCTGCTTGGGCCCAGACGCGGTTGATTTATAGCGGACCCGAGCTCGAAACTTGATAATCCATTTACGAATCATATTTTCGCTTGGTCCATCGCGTAAACGTCTGATATTGTAGTGAAAACAAAATTGTCTCCGAGCCACAACGTACGATTCTCCACCTGTCAAAAACGCTTCGATAGAAATTTAAAATCCTCACTCTGCCATGAGACACCCTGTATTTGCTTTAAATTGCTCATATTTCGATTTATCTCTAATATCTACCATAGTTTTCTGTGATGTCTAAATAACTCGATATCTCTGTAAAATTATTCGGTTAAAATATCAATCTTCCCTTTGTTATAAAAAAAAGTTTCTCAGTTCAAAGTTTTTTATAAAATACCATTAATTTTGAAAATTAACATTAAATGTATTTGATATCTTAGTAATGATACTTTTTGCTGTACTATTGGCCGTGTGCTTGTTTATTATTTGGTGTAACTATTGTTGCTACAGAGAATTTTAATTAATTAAATATATATAATTATATGCGTTGTATGAGTTTTATGTTTTAAAAGTGTTAACGTATTTATCAATAGATGGCGCTGTATTATATTGTCACAGGCTAAATTACAATATGGTTAATTGATTTGTAAACTGGTATATGTTACTTTTAGAAATAATAAAATAATCTCTGCGTTCCGGGAATATGACCATTCATTTTCCCTGAAAGTCTTTTGGGGGTTACGTGCCAATCCTGTTCATATATTAATCACTTATTTATTCGCGTGTTTTAGCAGCGTAAGTTTTGACTGTCCATCTTAATAACTTACTTATAATTTTTATATTCCAGCGGTACTTACAGCAAATACCAACCTACAGTTTACTGTATCCATCAGAGGCTCTTTACAAGTTATTCTGAATCGATACATATATAATTTGAACTCCACGCAGAACTCCGGAGTAAGGCGATGGCGTTGTATTGACTATCGTAATAACAAGTGCATGGCTTTCCTGGTCACAAAAGGGAACGTAGTTTTAAACAGGTAACATTTTTACAGTAGACAAAAGACAGATGTAGCATGAACAAGACTTATTACTTCTTTACACACACACACACACACACAAACACACACACACACACACACACTTTGTATATCCATTAAGTGAGGGGTCTTTGCATTTTCTTCTAAAAGCTTTAAGACGACTCTTAAATTTTTTTGGAAATATATGAATGAGAAAACTTAATATGTCACGCTGATTAAGCGAAGTCTTGAGTTTTCTTGTTCTATATCCATGTCATTTCTATGTGGACTTAAAAGTTTATTAACTAATGTACATTATCTTTTTCATAGAGCTAATCTTCATAGTCATTCGTACCATGACAAAAAGATTCTCGCAAAGATTGAAAAAAACGCAGTTTTCTCAGCTTTGGACGACGTTGAAACTTATAAGGAAAAGGAATTTAATAAAGACGTTGAAAACACAATTGTCGAAAGTGATGATTATGAATCATTTGAGGTGAGAAGAGACTTGCCCGATTTGACGGGTGTGAAACAGTGATAACGATCAGTCAATTTAAATATTTCCAGAATATGTTTTATTGTCAAATATGTGTTATTGAAAATAAAAGTTTTATTGAATTATCTTTCTTTTTACTACAATTAATTATTAAGTTGAATGCTTATTATCATCATCAACCTACGGCATTTAACTACTGAATATAAACTTACCGCAAGGCGCGCCGCCTGCCCCATCCCTCGGCTACACGGATTAAGTTTTTGCCTACCGTCCTGAGCAGATCGTTGCTCCAGCTAGCCAAGAGGTGTCACACAGTATCTTTGTACGTCTCACCACTAAGCCAAGAAATAATTTGTAGGCGAGTTTGACAGAAATATGTGATTCTAGTTAGAAAAAGTTCTATACAAATCTCCGTTCTATACGTGATTCCTTAAGTGTAGATCTGCATATAAAATGTGAAGCACTTGTTCTCTCAAAGCTGAACTACTGTACCACAATTTACGGCCCCTGTTTGTTGGAAAGATTTCAGAGTTTAACACAACGTGTGCAAAATGCGTGTGCACGCTATTGTTTTAAGATTTCCTCTAGGGCACACGTGACAACTTATCTTAATAAATCGGGATTGCTAAAAATGAAGGACAGGCAAAAATGTACCTAGCTTGTCTTCTTTTCGGTATTGTTAAAATCAGAAAGCCTGAATACTTACGCTCGAAATTGTCATGGTTTTAAAATATATCTAGCCGCCTCCTTCGCTTTTGTGCCAAACCTCTCACAATTTCCAAACGGGTCTGAAGCGTTTCTGGTTAGTTTTAGCTATCGGGCTACGAAGTGTTGGAATGATTGGCCTATGAGAGTTTGAAGACTTGATAGTTTTTTTTATGTAGGAAGGCGAATGAAAATACTAGTAGATCCGTAAATAGTAGGTAAGTAGTCAGTCTCTTCCAATGGACAGACATTAAGCATATCGAAGCTGTAACCAATGCGTTATCTGCTTTTGAAAAACTCGGAAAGGGAGACGTGGTAGAATGAAGAAGCAGAAAAAAGCAATCGAAACATAGCAAACATGTATTAAATAGAAGTCTGTCTTCCACTTTACATTCCCTTCGATCTAAAAATGGCTGTGGTACATCATTTTGCATTAAAAATCAGGTTTTGATGCAAAAATCAGAATGATTATGGTGTCATCAATACATACAATAACAGTCCAGTGTTAAACATTGCACCAGGCGGATAGGGGTCGCAGATTGGTTTTTATTACACAGGTAGAGGTTGCTGCCGTCTATTATAGAACTATTAGCTCCCATAGTCGCTTTTTATGCTTCTAAATGTATAATCATTTTTTGATCAAGTTAGGCTTAACCCATTTGCATCATAAGTGTGTATATTTAACGCTCAATTTTCCTGTTTACTATCACCGGAGCGTATGTATACGCCTCTGCGTTCAGCATTGAATCCAAATATGTGAGTAATAAAATAACACATTTTCAAACAGTATAAGATCACAGATATAAGTACTGATAACTGTTACGCTGCTCGGATGAAATGATGATTTGTTATTTTGCTTCTCTTTGTTATCTCTGAAGTCACTATCGCCGGTATTTTGCACATGCAGAAATTTGTTTGTCACTAAACTTATTCGTAACCTTAAAAATAGAAATGGATGGAATTCAGGAATCTGAAAGCAGTTTTTTTGACTGTGGTGATGTGTGTGGTGATGGGTGTGGTGACACAGAAGAAATACTTGCAAATAATATAGGAAAACTAAGTACACCAAGAAAAACACGAAAAGTTACACCGTCTATATCACACCGACGGTAATATTATCAACTTCGTCAAAACAAGCTCAAAAGTGTTGCGTTGTTTGTTTACAAGAAAAGAAAAGAAACTATTTACCATTGTGAAACAAAATTTTTAACAAATAATGCTGAAAAATTATTTTTTTTACTTTTATGCAACTGTACACCTAAGTGGTAGCCACGCTGAAGACGAAAATTTTGTCATATTATTTGTCTAGCATGAATGTGCCAGCTCGCCTGGAAAAGTACCATACTCCCGCAGAAAACCGCCGTCTGAGTGGTAGCTTAACTCACACGCTTGGTCCAGTGAGCGGTTTAGTTCCGGGACCCAACCCCTTTCCCCTCCCATAATGACACTTAAAGGCCGGCAACGCTTCTGCACTGCCTATGACCACTGCGGATGTTTATGGGCGGTGTTGATTGCTTTCAATCAGGTGACACGCCTGCTCGTTTGCCTTTCTATCCCAAAAAAGTATAAAAAATAAAAAAATTTCGATGATATGGAGCTTTTTTTCATATATCCATATGATGCAAATGGGTTAAAAGTTTAGCGAGACATACATACCTCTATATGGACAGTCAAAAGTTTTACTTAGCTAAGATCCGCGACAAGCAAAACAATAACAGAAAATTAATAATGTGTGTTTTTCCGTTGGGTTTAGTGGATTATTTGGAACTTTAAACCAAAAACTTACCGAAAATCGGCCATCAACTCTCCACCCACCAACCACTATACACAACGCCAAACACACACTATCACTTTTCCATCTTGTACACGACACGTGTTTCGCCCCAACACGAGGCATCTTCAGGTATAGTAGACTCTACGGAAGACAACCGAAAAGTGACCCGCCATTACAACGGGCGCCTTATATAAACAAACCCCCACCCACAATGTAAGAAAACAACATGTGGGCGATACAGGTGTGTCAAAACTTACGTCACCACTTATTATTTAGTAAATATGACAATTCATTTTATTGTATTAAACGAATTTCACACTTTTTTTAAGAGAATATATTCAAAAGAGGGGAATTTACAATATTTATTTGATCGTTCAGTATCTGGGACGAACTTTTCTTGTTCTTTAAGATCTCCAGCTGCTCCAATACACCCAGTCTCAAACCCTTTTCACACATGTGTAAAATATTTGGCGAATGATTGTCGGACAGAGAGTGCCCACAGGTTAGCAGATGGTTAGCAAAATGGGACTTATCGGGATGTTTGTTTCTAAATGCGGCTATATGTTCACTATATCGAGTCTTAAAGCTACGGCCAGTTTGACCAATATAAACTGCGTTACATTCACTACAGATAAGTTTGTAGACACCTGATCTAAGTTGTCGGTCCACTTTATCTTTAACATTAAAAATGTTTTTTACTGCATTATCCGTTCTGAACGCCACTCGGATCCCTTTGTTGTTTAGGGTTTTCGCAATTTTGTCCGAGATAGGACCTATATAAGTCAGACTAGCCACTTGTTTATTCTCGCTTAGACGAGGAACTGAATATAAGGAATTGACACGATGAAGCCTTGGCAACATAAGCTAGCGGCATTTCATTGCTTCATCAATCGTCTAGTCAATGTTCCTTTGTCAGAAAAAGACTACACAAAGGAGTTAAATGTCATTTATCAAATGGTAATATCCAACGGTTACTCTAAAACTTTGATAAACCGTCTAATTTATAAAAAACAAAAGCAATTGACACTCAATTCCTTATATTCAGTTCCTCGTCTAAGCGAGAATAAACAAGTGGCTAGTCTGACTTATATAGGTCCTATCTCGGACAAAATTGCGAAAACCCTAAACAACAAAGGGATCCGAGTGGCGTTCAGAACGGATAATGCAGTAAAAAACATTTTTAATGTTAAAGATAAAGTGGACCGACAACTTAGATCAGGTGTCTACAAACTTATCTGTAGTGAATGTAACGCAGTTTATATTGGTCAAACTGGCCGTAGCTTTAAGACTCGATATAGTGAACATATAGCCGCATTTAGAAACAAACATCCCGATAAGTCCCATTTTGCTAACCATCTGCTAACCTGTGGGCACTCTCTGTCCGACAATCATTCGCCAAATATTTTACACATGTGTGAAAAGGGTTGAGACTGGGTGTATTGGAGCAGCTGGAGATCTTAAAGAACAAGAAAAGTTCGTCCCAGATACTGAACGATCAAATAAATATTGTAAATTCCCCTCTTTTGAATATATTCTCTTAAAAAAAAGTGTGAAATTCGTTTAATACAATAAAATGAATTGTCATATTTACTAAATAATAAGTGGTGACGTAAGTTTTGACACACCTGTATCGCCCACATGTTGTTTTCTTACATTGTGGGTGGGGGTTTGTTTATATAAGGCGCCCGTTGTAATGGCGGGTCACTTTTCGGTTGTCTTCCGTAGAGTCTACTATACCTGAAGATGCCTCGTGTTGGGGCGAAACACGTGTCGTGTACAAGATGGAAAAGTGATAGTGTGTGTTTGGCGTTGTGTATAGTGGTTGGTGGGTGGAGAGTTGATGGCCGATTTTCGGTAAGTTTTTGGTTTAAAGTTCCAAATAATCCACTAAACCCAACGGAAAAACACACATTATTAATTTTCTGTTATTGTTTTGCTTGTCGCGGATCTTAGCTAAGTAAAACTTTTGCCTGTCCATATAGTGATGGATTTCCGCAAAGTAACGCCTGACTCCATTAATAATACATACCTCTGTATATACATGCCTACGTAGCGAGATACTTAACTATGTCGTTCCATTTTGTACATGGCCTATGCTCATCGTTGGATTGTGGAAGGTTACTAATAAAAGTAACATAAATCTGTGTTTTGTAATGTTAATTAACAAAATTTGAATATATGCTTTGTACGAACAGTTGCGGTAAATGCTTCATTTATACCGTTTCATGACCTTATGTAAATAAATAAAATTAAAAATATGTTAATTTAATTAATACAAACGGCTAGGCATCAAAATACTAACTTAAGGTGAGTTGACAATAATATACAACGCAACAATGAGTTTTTTTCTGAAACAAATAGGCATACGAGAAAACGGGGTCACCTCCGGGTAACATCTGAAATACCAAGGGCACTGCAGATACGTTGCCTATCCTAGAGTGAGGATGACAATAATGGGAGGGGAAGGAGGAAGTCATGAGATTAGAAGAAGAAAAAAAAGGAATTGGACCTCCAGATCCCTGCACTCACAGCATAGCCTTCTCTATCGCTCTCTGAGTGGCTTGAAGATTGGAAGAACAGTCAATGTCCTCGTTTTGATAGCGCACGGAAGTAATAGTAAGACTTACACGTTGTTGACAAAGCTTACTAAATATTGCTCAACTCTAGTAAGGCTTAGCCTAAATAAACAATCTGCCCAAGGTAAGGGAAATATATATATATAATTTCTGGAAAACTTCTCTATCTATCTATCTAATTATTGATGATAATTGGTCTTCGGACTTTTTAAAATTTTTTAATCAATGACGACGTTACCGTGTCTTTACTTCATCATTGGCTTATAATGGGCTCGATTGAATGTGGCATACAGGTAATTCAGTCTAGTTGCGTAGCTAATTCACCTTGGAAAAGTGAGGTGGGCCAATGTTTATCCCTTCAAAAGTGGGGGACACCGGTGTCCAGCAGTGCGCCATGTATAGGTTGTGTGAAAAAACCAATTACGAAGAAATATGGCAAAATATGTTTTAAAATTAAGTATTAATCCACATATTAAACTAAATTTGCTCTATAAAATTATTTTATCGGAAATGGTATATGTATATCTCAAAAT
Source organism: Baronia brevicornis (assembly GCA_031353405.1). Taxonomy (NCBI): domain Eukaryota; kingdom Metazoa; phylum Arthropoda; class Insecta; order Lepidoptera; family Papilionidae; genus Baronia; species Baronia brevicornis. Next base: position 16,362 of record JASFAT010004379.1, read on the forward strand.
GCTACATAAGATATATTTCCGGTAAAATAAATAAAACAGTAATTAAATGTATAACAACTACGGGTGATAATGCCGACAATGAGTCCTTATTTAAATATAATATCAACCTTAAAACCGTATAAAACTCATTTGGTTATTAATAAAGACACCGTGAGGTATTCTCCTTAGTAGTTAGTCAAGATAAAATACGGTCTTTTAATAATTCTGACTACAATTTTTATTAATCATCAGTCAGGTTTCAAATACCCATTGCATTATTAAATTAATATGAAATCTACGAATTTTTCACACTTTTTTATAATTTTGAATGCGGTTTTCTGTAACCCAATATCAAATACATTTGTTCAACAAGCGCACAAGGGAAACCGAGCTGTTAAGTTATTACAAGAATATGTTCAGATAAATACAAGCCGAGAGGAAAATATAGGTGAGTACTTTTTTGGAATTATATTTAACTACAATTGAAGCCTAATTAATGACAATTATTTTAAATTTTCGTAAATAAATTACATAATATTTTATTAGTTGAGGATAGTTACAGATTATAAATGAAAATAATAATTTTTGTCAAATGATTTATGCTTATTTGGAAATTTGCCAGAGCGATGTTTTTTTTAAATAAATTTGTTTTTTAATGTTATTATTATATTAATCTTTTATTTTATACAGACTATGTAACTTAAATCATTTTCAGCATTAGTACTCTTAAATGCATTTAGTATTTCAGAGAATCGACATTGAATCCCTTAACTTTGTTATTACTTATTGTTTCTTTAACATTTAAATGATATATGACACAAATAGCTCTTTTATGCAAAGTAAAGATTATATATACCTAATTATAAATAATATTTACATATAACTGTTATGGTTTATTTGATAAGTTTCATTCACAAACTGCCGTGAAACTTGTACATATATATAACCGAAATCAAATTTACTTATACGTAGATATTAATTCAAAACTGAAAGAAATTATTGCCGTGTAATGTAAAAATATAGTAGGTATTGAGATTTGTCAAACGTTTAAAAATATTTTACTATTTGTACCTATTGAATAGATAAATATTAAAACAAAATTAAGTTTGTTCTATTGGCTTCAAGGCCAGTAAAGTACCTATTAACAAAATGTTAATTAATTGAAAATACGTTATATATGTAAATTATTATCTGTTGTTGACAAGTGAACAAATAGGTTTTTTTTTCTAGGCACACTTACTTAAAAATGTTTATTACATAATTATTGTTTTGAAATTACATCGAATAAGAAAATAATAAAGATTTAGATATGATATTACTATTTTAGCTTACTGGCCACTTTGAAATAATATTAAACCTGTATGTAAGTTTTCGCTTGAAAACTACCTATAACATTCTAAATTTGAGTTGAGAAATTACGGCTAACGAACACCGTGCGTTTTACCTCTTTCCTGGGTAACTTTTTTGGTTTAACCACTTTTGTGGTGAAAAGTTCGACTTGAAGAATGAACGACGAGGAAGACCACTACGATAAATAATGATGAATTAAAGGTGGTGGTGAAAGCCGATCCGTATCGAACTACCACGAAATAAGCGACATCGTTTAAAGTTAAAATACCCGCAATATTGACACATTTTCGGCAAATCGGTAAAATTACAAAATTTGAAAAATGGGTGCCTCATGATTTGATTGATCTACAGAATTGCGAGCTTTGAAACTTGCTGTACATTTTTAAACCGTTATAGTTATATATTATAATATTGGAACAATTTGTGACGTGTAACGAAAGGTTTACGATAATCGCAAGCGCGCAACGCAACGCCACAACGCCGCCGCAACGCCCTAAAGGACAGCCCCAACTCGTCAATTGATTATCGAACAATAACGGATAAGCCATTACTGTTTGATGATAACAAATATAAAATAAAATAAAAAAACATTTATTTCAACCTTCACAGGTCATATTTTGTGAGTAGACACATACTAATCTAATGTTAGTAATCTTATTCCTACCTTACTTAAGACAAGCTTGATTTGTCAGCACGTGTACCATTTGACAATGGTCCAGCTACTGACACTCAAACTTATTAAAGAATGCCCGTAAGATGCTATTGGGACTGGTCCGATCCCTGCGCACCAGGGGTCTGCACCGTTTGCGCATGATTGTATAAAAGCATTTTACATGTGCCTTAGCGAATATATCGGACTGAGGTAACCCCATCATTGCTTTCCATTAGGTGACATGCCTGCTCGTTTGCCTTCCTATCCGATAAAAAAAACAATGCCCTGCGCTACGCTCATACATATGTTTATCAAGTTGAACATTAAGCGAACTATCAGATGTACGCATGGAGGTAAGATACACATAAAGTATAAAATATGACAAGCACCTCGGGTAAAGAATGCGGGTCGCATTCTTTGGATAAAACGTAAGACCCAACCGACTACCATTTTTTCAAATTTTCTTTCCAGAATTTAAAACACTCAGTTTGTGGAATCCAGATTCCCGGAGTTCTATGGCAAAGAATAGAATGATCTTCCAACTTTGATGAACCAAATATATTTTATTGTATAATAAGATTTAATTTTTTGGTACGAAACGTAAATTTCGTACTTCCACCCCTATTATTAACTAAAATGTATCATTCTCTAGAAATGAGAGGCCCCGTACTCAGCAGTGCCACATATAGATGGTATGAAATGATATGATGGACTGTATAAAAAAAACAATTATATTAATGGTTAAGTTTGGTTAAGTTATTTTGTTTTTTTATTGTTTTAATGTAGGTAGGCTACTCGTTAATTTAAAACTGGGAAAGGAAAACCATGCAATTTTTTTTTATCCCTTACAAAGAGTGTCCGGTGGCAAAATTACGTTTTCAGCCTTAACTTCTACTTTTTAACAATGATTATTTGACCATATTTATATTAGGTTATAGAAAGGTAAGTATCTAGTATAGAACCGGACACCCATTAGATGATGAGATCACCTCGCTTATGATGAAATATAAAGAAACGATAATAATGATGTCAAGCCTTTTAAACTACGAAAAGCCGATATTTTGAGTAAAAATATTACAAAGTTTTTTTTTAATTACAGAACGGGCGGTAGAATTTTGGAAATTTCTAGCTGCAGAAGTAGGGTTGTCGATTGCTGTGTACAAACCAACAACCAAACCTATTTGTGTAATAACTTGGACTGGCGCTGATCCTACTTTACCCAGCATAATTTTAAACTCTCATATGGATGTAGTGCCTGTTGAAGAAGTAAGAATGAATGAGAATTTGTAGAATACTATAAGCTAAAAATAATGTGGTAATTTACGATTATACAAAATAGTGGGTATAGTTTATTATTACATAATAGTGAAGATTCATACAGGTACTAGATGTTACTCAAGACTTCGTCCGGGTTGATTTTTAAACAGTTAAAGCCACCTTATGTACCACGATTTGTACAAAAAGCGTAATATTTTCTTCTCGCATGATTTCTTTCCTTACTGTAATTGGTAGTGGAATAATGTATTCATACAAAATTACACAAATACATATAATATTTAAAATTTTATATTCTAGGGGGATTGGACGTATGAACCCTTCTCAGGATACATTGACGATGAAGGGAATATGTTCGGTCGTGGTACCCAAGACACGAAGGCTGTTGGCATTCAGTATTTAGAAGCAATTAGGAGAATGAAACAGAACAATGTTACTTTACAACGTACTTTGCATTTAACTCTCATGCCAGGTAATTCAACAAAATTATATAACACAAACTTATTGGGGCTTTCGTTTTCGTACTCGTTACGAAATATGAAAAAAAAAAATTATAAAATAATTGGCTATTTAATATTAACTATATTACTATATTCATAATTCTTTAAGATGAGGAAACTGGCGGTAAAAATGGTATAATACCTTTCGTAGAAACGAAAGAATTTGAAGCTTTAAATTGTGGATTTGTTCTGGATGAGGGAATATCTTCTACGGATGGCACTTTGTTTGCAACGTATGTCGATAAAAGAGCTTGGCGTACGTATTAATATACTTAAAGATTGACTCTTAAAAGTAATGAGGTAAACAATTCACTGATTTTCGCTGAAAATTTAATAATTTTTCCTACAGAAATAAAATTTAGAATTCACGGTGCCGGAGGACATGGTTCATCAACAATAAGTGGCAGTGCAATGGAAAAGGTATATTTAGTATTAAAATATTATATTTTTCTTTTTTATGAAAGGAGCATGCAAACAGGAAAAAAGTACCTCTTGTCTGTTTAATCTTTGAACCTTCCCTACATAATGTTGTTTCCTGATAATCATTTAAAGGTGAATAAATAATTCAACTTTAAATGATGTGTTAAAAAAGACGTTGGAAAAATTTTTTATAGACCTATTCGGCATGAAATGTCTGGCGATCGCTTACTTTCTTTCTAAGTATGACTTTTAGAACTATTCGGACGAGGCCTAGGGTAGGTTCTTCCATAATATGAAAGATATGTTCGTAGTCACCTCAATGAGCCAATTGGATGAGGGCAGAGGCCAGACATCTCGCACCGGTACCACACTACTGCTTGTCACCGACCTAAGAATATAATAATAATTCTTTTATAAAAAGTAAGAAAAGCAATTTCAACTTAAATCTTATCAAATTTATCTTAATCTGGGTATTTATTATTTAATAATTATCTTTTTCGAAAACGCGCCATGGCGGCTCGGTCTCCAATCCCCTAGTCACTCGTTTGGCAGACCTGCCACAAAGTATACCACTCTCGATTCTGATAATACAAACATAAAAAACGTTGCTTCTTGGATATTACGCTGTCTGTAAGGTACTTAGAGGCCAATGATGATGATATCAAAAATCTTGAATGGGAAAATATTTCTAAAGGCATTTGAAGTCTATCAACTCAATTTGGAATATATAACGTTTTGTTTTGTAGTTAACGTACAGGATATAATAAGATTCTTATAATATCCGAGATATACGGAAACAAATAATCTTTGTGTTTTAACTTTTTATCTGCATTTGGTGCAGTCTGCTTATACTTAGAATTAATTATATAATGCCAAATATATTGATATTAACATCGTGCTTTATTATTAATTAATTATAGTCCAATGTCCCGCTGGAGTGTCAAGATATACATTCTGCAACGGTATCAATTGTTTAAAATTTACGCGCTTTATATCCAGTGGAAGATTGTTTAAGAATGATAATAATATAGTTATTATACTCATTAGGTTGATGATGATGATTACGGTACTGTGGTATAGAAGTTGAACACAGTTTTTTTGAGGTTTTTTGGTATACAATTTGTCTCGGTACGCTAACACATGATTTGAAATGTATTTTTAGATGCAAAAATTAATCAACATTTGTATGAGATTCAGAGAGCAACAGTTACAAATTATGGATGCAACAAATGCTACAGATTATGGCGCTTACACCACTCTCAATATCAATATAGTTAATGTAAGAATATAAGTTTTTATATAATATTTTCTAGAAAGACTAGTAAAGTTTTGATATGATTAGAATTTTTGTTAAATTCTCCAACTTAAATACAGTGGACCCGCGATAATCCGAAAAACGTTATGCAGGGCGATGTCGGAAAATCGAATTTATTGTATTATATGTAGTGCGGATTTTTTTGAATAAGAGTACTTTATAATCCGCAATTTTCATCTTATTTACAAATCAAAGAATCTATTTGAACTACGTGCATCATACTATATCATTAAATATGGATCACAATGGAGAGCTAATATTTTATTATAAAAGTAACATCATCAGTGCTATAGAACTTACAAAAAAATAGCAGTGGCGCGTAAAAGTTGCAACCTCATCTAACCATGATTATATTAGTGAAGCGTGTCGGATAACAGGAGGCGCCGGACAAGGCAGGGTCCGGATTACCGCGGTCCACTGTAATATTTCTTGTGCTAGAAGACATTGAAAGAATCCAACCCACAATCATGACTAATCCTCAACTAAGCAATTGCTGCTTAGTCATTATGATTACTGAATTAAGGATTGGAATAATTTCAAACCACCAATTTTGCTTTGCAAATGGGCTTCGTAAAGTCAAGTATGTACAACACGAAGCAGTATGTAAATTTTAGAATTGATACTGATTTTATACCGAAGTGAAGTGATGTCAGACACTCCGCCTGCAAAGCTTTGGGCCACGGCTTCGTATTATACACTGTTGAACAATTGTTGAAACATTTGTAATGTATTTATCTATCTAGTTCGGGTGTTGCAATAGAAACTCGAACACAAAAATAGTATCTTATATATAGCTTTGAGTGAAAGCGTTTTAATATTCCGTCAATTTTTTTTCAGGGAGGTATAGCTCCTAATGTTATCCCCACAAAAGTTACTGTATTAATAGATATGCGATTATCTGTTTCTACAACTGTTAATGATATGGATTCTATGGTACGTACACGAATAAGTAACGGCAAACCGGCAATATATACGCAGAGATTCACTTTAGCGCCATCTACCATTAATAAACTGAAAACTGGCAATAATAATATATAGAAACTATGATAATAAAATTATAATATCCAATTATATTATTATATTTTACATATCCACCTATGTCTTGTAGCTATAACTGAACTGGATCATTTTCTACTTCAACTTTTGCTAATTATAATAGTACTTCTTCGATACGTACCTTCTACGATATAATTCGTACCTTCTATCGAGGAGAAAACGTCGTTCTCCTTAGTACGCTACTGTCTGATCTGACTCAGTCTTTCCGACTTAGTTGTAAATGTCTATGGGCAAACAACGCCGTTCTAAAAAAATGATATTGGTCACAGTTAGTCACAGATAGATCAATCACAGCATTCCATCAAATTTCTCCCAGTCGTTCAGCGCAGATCGTCGCACCACTTAGCCAGGGGGCGTCCCACACTACGATTGCGAAAACGCGTCTCTTTAGCCTTCGTCTATCATAAATCCACCAAATGTGTTTATAAAAGATTAATATGAAATTAAGATATCTAAGGTAAAGTTACTTTGTTTTATAACCTTTGACTTCGTAAGCAATTATACAATTCGGTCAAAAACAGAAATTAGGCTCTGATTGTTTGTTAATATTACGTTTATTTAAACAGTTACAATCATGGCTGACGGAAATAGGAAATGAAACAGAAATAGAATTTATCCGTCGCATCGAAAAGTCGATGGCAACTCGAGTGGACCATTCTAACCCTTATTGGGTGGCTTTTGAAGAAGCTTTAAAGGGATTGTAAGTATTGCGTTCATCAAGGTTTTTTGAAGTGAAAACTTCTATAGCCGCGTTACTCGACTCTGGACAAGGAAAAAATCTATGGGTTCGCGTCAGCGACATGCTAATGCTTAAGGTATATCTATAGCTATGAGGCTATTGATCATAGCTATGAGCTATAGACATACTTTAAAGTTAGTTAATGTACGCCCAGCTGCCTACGCACACGCATCACGACAACACATTCTATATACCCGATTGTATGTGTGTGCGTTGGACGCTTCATAGATGGATAAAGTTTTGTAAGTCGCGTCAGTAACATGCTGTAGTAATAGCAGCATATCTGTAGCCATCACCCTCACGTGTCATATATACCTCATTAGTATTGTGTACATCTATACAAATAAAGTTTAATTTTTTACGTGGAAAGTTCTTTGTGGAAACTTCGTGTATACTTTGCATTGTTCTTTATGTTGTGTTTTAATTTGATTATTTCAATTTTTGAATCGTCAGATCATTGTGCAGTACAACAGTTAGTATGTTTTTACACTTACAAAAATGAATGATATAAAAATTAAAAAACTAAGCATTTATTTTCCTAATTTTTAGCCTTTAAAATATAACGTACAATGAGTATTGCGTAGTACCTTGAGGTTGACCTTACTAGCACGGTAAAACAGATTTGTAGTTTTTTGAGAATATTTTTGGCATGAATTTTAAAATTAAAAAGTCTTAATTATTTTAGATTTATGTTGAATGTGGAAATATTGTTACCAATGCAAAATTATAATTTATTACCCTATATTAAAAAAACTTTTGGTTTACATGTGTTATAGTGTGAGAAAATTTTTAGGAATAATAATTTAGGCTTATAAAATTTTTCTGTGTGGTTCCTGACATATAATAGGGTTATTCCATTTCTTCATGTCGATGTTGTACGAGGCCACTATGGAAGCAAATACCAATAAATAGGTAGCCGATTCTATTTGAGTAATAAAATTATAACACTTAACTCCACACAAATTTTAAAAGAGGTCAATTTTAATAATTGAACTGTTACAGCTGTATTCATGATATAATCAAAGACATGAAATGTGTAATTTGTGTTGTTTTTTGTTTTAGGAACATTCCTATTATGCCCGTTGTATTACCTGCCACATCTGATATGGTTGTGTTACGAAATAAGGGTATTCCAGCGATCGGGTTTGCATATAGACCCTATACCGTATCACGTTTACATGATGTCGACGAGTATTTGAATATGGAAACATTTTTACGTGGAATAGATGTGTTAGAAGAAGTTATCAAAAAACTGGGAGATTGTTAAAAAATGTGACTTCTTATACACAGCGAATTATCATTAATTCAATTTAATAAAAAAAATTGATAAGTATAATCGTTTTTTTATCAGTCCACCAACAATTTACTATAACACTGATTTCCGACCTTGTTTCCGCGGGCGTATCGTCAGAGGTTCGCGAAGAAAATAAATTTTTATAAAATATAATTTTACAATAGCGTGGTCAAGCCTAGATAAAAATAATACAGAAATAGATTAGAAGTAGATTTGAGAATCTAACTGAGCAACTTCAACCCAAATAATATTATGATTTTGGTCGCAAAAAGGCAATACCCACCATATTATTAAAATTAATAAACATGGTTACACCAATATGAGTAAAATAGTGGGTATTTTGTGAGTGGGTATTGTATTGCAAATAAAAATATTAAAAGCGTTTTTTTTTTGAAATCCGGAAATCATGATACGTTTTACGAGAAAGTCACACAAACCTCCCTAAGATACAACCTAGAAAAAAGGGTGCGAAAAGATATATAAGGTAATATATAAGGAGTGTAACATTTATTTTAAATCCAGTCGTACCTATAGGTACAATTTCAATATGATGCTATTAAATATTAATGTTCTTAATAAGCATCTTTCTCTAATCGAAAAGATATCTACATATAATACGTAAATCTGCCTACATCCTCTGTAGCTGTTTCATTTTAACCTGTTAAATTAGGTAATTCATGAAAAATAAATTATAAACGTGTTTAGTCAGTATCCATTTCGAACCCGAAACAGGCCAGGAAATTTAAAAAAAATATATGCATCGTGCAAATATAGGATCCAGCTCAAAATCATGTTTTCTATATTAAAATACTATCTTCATGTTAATGACAAACATTATATTGACAAGTAGTTTCCATGATGTTAAGTAATTAACGAAATGTTGATATGTAAATTTAATTCATGTCCAAGGTTATAGGTAGGTCTGAATAGGAATTTACTTATGTTGAATTCTCATTGTAGATATTATTTTTTATTACTTCTACTGTACCTGGTATGTTACGTAACAAATGTTTGTTAATTTCTTGTTTCCAATGTCATGTAGTTACAGTAATTAAACTATGTCTTTTCATGCATTCTTTTTGACATTAATTATTTTATAACATTGTAACTTTTTTTAGCATCATCATCACGCTACGGTAGTTCACTACTAAACGTAACTTTTCCCCACGACGCGATACCTAGTCTGATCTTCGGTCCCAATTTTCCTATTTCTGCTCTACGCAGATTTTTCCTCTAAATTAATTCTCTGATTATACTCAGATATACACATAGACAACTATTTTTCTAATTAATACCTTAAAGCATTATTTTTTTGTATGGAAGTAAAGAAAACACACGCTAAAGAAAACATTTTGTTAAACATTATTCAATATGTCAAAATAATTTGGTACATTATTGTTTTGATTAGGATGATTAAACTACAAAGTAGAATAAAAATGTATTTGAAATAACGTAAATTTAGACAAGACAAAAAATGCACATGTTATATTAAAACCTGTACGTAAATAAAAAACAATCCTCTGCATCGTTGAATCTACACAATAATTTTTCTTGATTTATTAATTCTTAACTATGTTTTCTTTGCGTCACTATTTTGAAACATGATATATTTTATATAATTTTACCATAAAATTGACAATAGGCCGAATTCGACAATCGCAATAGCAATAATTCTTGTATCATACATTAATAGGTACCTAGGTTAAATCAATAGGTACCTAATTTATTTACTGACAAATATGTTCTTCATTTGAATGCTATTGAAATGTTTTGCTTCATAGATAGTGAAGATAAATACGATGGCACAATTAAATTAACTCTTAATCAAATATGGCCTTTTAATAATGAGTACCGCTTACATGTATCGGTAGCTCAGGTAATTTACATATTACGGCGTTATTATTGATAAGTATAGTGTGTTGAGTATTTAATACTTAGTGAGGTTTTAGGTACAATGGTTGTATTAAGAAATATGAAATGGGCTCAATTTTTGTATTTTCTTATGTTATATAATGTGACCACGAATCCTGTACCAAAGAAGTGTGTCGTACAAGGTTTTCAGGAGAATCGGGCAGTAAGATTACTGCAAGAATACGTTCAGATAGATACAAGTAAAGAGGAGAATATAAGTATGTGTATTTATTATAATAATTTTTTTCTTCTGTTGTATAAATGCAATTGCAAATATAAATTCTTATGTACTCATATTCAAAGGCTTAGGTACATACATATGTCCCTAAACTATAATATATATACTGTATAAACTATAATATATATACTATATACTGTACGCGGAGTTTATATTTATATAATGTTGACCAGGTCTAATATTTTATAGAACACCTTTGATAGTAACTTCACAAATTATCATAATATTTACAGAACGGGCAGTAGAATTCTGGAAACGTCTAGCCACAGATGTAGGCTTGCCAATATCAGTATACACACCAACAACTAAACCAATTTGTGTAATAACATGGTATGGCTCTAATCCTACTTTACCCAGTATCATTTTAAACTCTCATATGGATGTAGTGCCTGTCGAGGAGGTAAGATTATTGTTTAAAATAACTATCACAGTCTAAATTGTTTTCTGGTATGGCTCTAGTTTATATATATATTAAGATAAAAATAATTTGAAATATTAATATATATATTAAGATAAAAATAATTTGAAATTTCGATATTTTACAAATATATATTAAACATTTGATACATTTTAGAGAGATTGGAAATATGGACCTTTCTCGGGTTATATTGATAGTGAAGGTAATATGTTTGGCCGTGGAACTCAAGATACGAAAGCTGTTGGTATACAGTACATAGAAGCAATTCGAAAGATGAAGGAGGACAATGTCACCGTAAAGCGTACGGTACATATAACTGTCATGCCAGGTAATGTAATAAAGTAAGAAATATATGGTAACTCTTTTCTCCACCAAACCGAGATTTTTGCACTCTATTAGTAGTAAATGGAGAAAGTAATATGGAAGTAATAATAAAAATACCTATACAAGGTATAAAACCAAGTGTTTAAATTTTGATATTAAGTACACAACTATGTTCTCGCCGTTTTTTTAAATAAAAATGAAACTTAATTATGCAAAAATGCTTACATATATATTATTCAAAGTATTGCCCATCACTAGCTAAAACACTTGCCCATCTTTATGGCAGAGCGTGAATACCGTTACAATAAAAGTGTTAGTCTTTCGAAATCAAGCCATTTTTTTACAAGTAATAATTGGACGGCGCAATATTTCGGGAATATGGCAAGTGGGGTAGGACTTCCTTTTTTGCCGCTGGAGCAGTTGTTCACAGGCGAAAAAACGATGCTCAATATCCTTTGGCTGCAAATTATAAGGAACCCAAGTTCGGTGCTTTTGAATCATTCCCAACCCATGCAATCGCTTAGAAATGGCTTGGCGGGTAACTCCTAATACTGAATTTTTAAGATGAGGAAACTGGTGGAATGAATGGCATGGTACCTTTTGCAAAAACGGAAGATTTTAAAAGGCTAAATGCTGGCTTCGCTCTGGATGAGGGGATGTCTTCTACGGACGGGACTTTGTATGTGACATATCAAGATAAAAGACCTTGGCGTACGTATTTAATGGAAATGTAGTAATTTTAAAAACACATACTATCTTACTACTTAATTGAAATGAAAAATATTATATTTTTCTATAGAAATAAAGTTTACATTTCATGGTGAAGGAGGGCACGGATCGTCAACAGTAAGTGACAGTGCAATAGAGAAGGTATCGTATCACCATAATTCGTATGTATTTTATTTAACTTTAAGTTAATTAAAAAAAACAAAATTCATTGAATATTTAAATTTTATACATTATCCTACTTCCTACTTATATTATAAATGCGATAGTTTGTGAATATGGATGTATGTTTGTTGCTCTTTTACGAAAAAACTACTGAACGGATTTGGATGAAACTTTACAGTAATATAGATTATACATCGGAATAACATATAGGCTAGAATTTGTAATGATTTGATATAATTTTGGTCGTAATATAAATTTACAATTAAGTAAAAAAAAATATATTTATTTAAAATGATCTTACACGAAACATAATGTGGCAGACCAAATTCCACGCGAGCGAAGCGGCGGGCAAAAGCTAGTATGTATATATGTATACAACAACTAGCGATTAGTTTTGATGGTAGATATAGGAAAACTTAGTGTATAAGTGATGTATACTCTGTACATGTTTACTTTTAACCTATATTTACTAAATATGCCATACCTATTATCTATGTATGTCTGTCTCTGTGTAAGTTTTATGGAACAAATTTGTTAACGAGGAAGCGGGTAATCTAATAGAAAGCGACCACCGTCGCCCATGGAGATCTGTAATACCAAGGACACTGCAAATGCGTTGCCTACCTTAGGATAATGATGTCATTTACCGTAGCATAAACGCGGTAACAATTAAGTGCTATCAATGAAGGTCGATATTAATTAGTAGTATTTTACTGCGATTCCCATTTTCATTCGTGCTACCACTACAAATAATAATGGTAGAGCCATTGTAGCACAAACGGGCCGACTCGATCAGGGAAGTAGATCTCGATGGAGAAGGGAAGAAGAACACCAGCGGTAAGTGGTAGAATTTTCCTGTTACCGTGTTTCATGCGATGACTGTAGGGTTTGGAGGTGCAATTTTCACCTTTCTTTATTTTTTCGCTCACCTAATCCTTCCTTCTTCCGCTCCCACTAAATCCTTTCCCTCCCATTAAATCTTAATGATAATTAATTACATCCACTAAAGTAACGCATCTGCAGTGCCTTTAATAGGTATGTACTATGGCATGCCCGCCGTTCTTCTTCTCGGCGACACCAGGGATGTTTAGGGGGTTTTTATCTTCTAATAAAATTCTTCAAAATTATATTAATTTATTTTTCTTGTTTTATTGTTCATTTATATTATGTTCACACACTTTATAAAAATTATTTAATTGTGTTACGAAAGGCGATACATTGCGATTTGGCGATTACATTCGAGACGTCAGCCGATCGAATGTCTTTTATTTCATATCAAAATTTATATCTTTTTTATTTTAAAAATTAGGAATGTAAAAAAGAAAATAATAAAATATAAAGGTTTTATGCATTAGTGACACATTTATTAATGTATCACTACAGTGCCGCAGACGTTCACGGGAAGCGACTTACTTGCTCGTTTTCCTATTTGTTCCATTAAAAAATATTCTTTATATTTGGTGAAAAATGGTTTCAAAAATTGAACTTTTCCAGGTGCAAAAACTGATTGACATTTCTATGGAGTTTAAAAATCAACAGCTCAAACTCAAAGAGTCTACAAACACTGAAGATTACGGTGCTTACACCACACTTAATATAAATATTATCCATGTAAGCCCTCAGTTTGATAAATCAACTTAAATATTTAGAGATTAAGATTAACGAATTCAACGATAAATACATATAATTAACATAAGATCAAAATTAAATCATAAATCAACATATAAATTTCTATTTTCAGGGTGGTATAGCTGCAAATGTCATACCCAGTAGAATTACAGTGGTAATTGATATGCGATTAGCGGTTTCAACGACACTTAAGGATATGGATTACATGGTACGTACTTCGAAGCCACTAAACGTTTCTTCTAGTGTTAATTTAGTCAATTTAGAGAATTCTATAGTACCTGCCAAGCTTTAAGCCTTTTAAATTATATGCAGTAGTATTATTTAATAGTTATACAACACCAATACAATTATACACTTTAACCACAAATTTTTTAAGCAAAAACTAAATAAACTATAATATCATTGTCTCCATCATTGATTTATATATATATATATATATATATATATATATATATATATATATATATATATATATACATATATATATATATATATATATATATATATATATATATATATATATATATATATATATATATATATATATATATATATATATATATATATGTACATACACAATCACACACATACTTTTATATATTTCCTATACGCTCTGCTTTCAACATCTTTTATGAAACAGATACATTCATGGCTAGCGAAGATTAGCAATAATACAGAAATAGATTTCATCCGACGTGGCGAAGTCTCAGAAGCAACACGGCTTGACAGTTGCAACCCTTACTGGGTTGCCTTTGAAGAGGCTTTGTCAGGGATGTGAGTATATTTTTTTTTTGCGGGCTAAGAAGTCGAATGAGCAGTCGTGTCACCCAATGCAAATCAAAATAATTCTATTGAGCTAAAATAACAGGGAAATGTGGGCAACACTTTACTATGCTTCATGCCTTTACAAAAAATGAGAGGAGAAATATGTAAAATGATTGAACTTACTTCCTTTGGCGCTATACATAAAAATAAAAGCGGTTAATTTTAAGTCCATTTCTCTTCTCTATCAATCCTTATTTATTATCTTAAAATCTAAAGCACATCAGCTTTAGTGTAGTAGGCATAGTATTTAACATAGTATTTAAACTAATATATCAAAAACGTAATGAATTTCTACACCGACGTTTCATTACTTCGAATGTAGTTAGTAGGTACCATTCGCATCTAATGTAGTAGCCAGACGTATGCTATGTATAAACTGGCTGTTTATTTTCTTTCAGGAATCTAACTGTTAAGCCTATTGTAGCGCCAGCAACATCCGATATGCTTGTGCTCCGAAATATGGGTATTCCTGCCATCGGCTTTGCGTACAGACCCTACACAGTGTCTCGTGCGCACGCCGCTGATGAGTATCTGAATATGAAAACATTTTTACGTGGTGTAGAAGTTTACGTAGAAACTATAAGGAATCTTGGAAATTGTTAATAAAATCATACGTTAATGAGTGGGAAGAAAGACGACCGATTGGTTCAGTGGCGGGGTCCTCCGCCCGCGGAGTCAATGTTCGCGGGTTCGGTTCCCGCATAGGAATAAATATATATATGGATTTATAAATGTTTATTCAGAGTCTGGTAACCCACCCAATCCGCATTTCCTTTCCTGCCCTTTCTTTTCTTCTCTATTCTTTCCCTTCCTCTCCGCCAATCCACGGTCTGCCATGCCAATGGATGCGTGGCTAGAGGCGAGCCTAGTCGCAAGCTTGCCGATCGACCCGGGATCGGGCTCCCCCGGGTACTATGGTGCATTACCTCAGCATGCAGGGCTCTGCTGGGGCTGACCTCCATCCTCCCTTGCGGCTCGTGGGATTCACTAAGACAAAATTAATATACCTAATTTGTTGAAAATGACGGCGACGTGGATCATCTTATTGTAAACATTCATTAATCCCTTAAGTTGTTGTGATGTTTAAATAGATGAGGATCTACTAGAAATTCTATTACTTTTGTTAAAGACGTTGACCAGAATACTCCAGTGGGACAAAAATTATTTTCGCCTTGATCTAAATCGCTAAATCAACAAGCTCCACTTTACCGTAATGGATGTCTCCTTTCCGTACGTGCCGCAACATTTTTAAAAGGACTTTTTCGCGCGCCACAGCTTCTTGTTTGCCGAGCGTTGTGGGATTGGAGAATTGTCACGCTTTTAACGGCCAAATGAATTCTCCTGAATAATCGGGATTCACTGTGTAAACCATTTAACGCAGCATTGGTGAAAAATTATGCTTTACGTTATTTAGTGGTGGTTGAATGTTGTTAGGTGTTTTTTTATAGAATCAAGTCATTTTCACAAAGTAGATATAATTAGCTTGTAAAGACTCTTGAAAATTGCTTTTTTATCTTGTTTTAACCAAACCGACGCGTATTTAAGAATTCAATAGAGATCATGAAATGTTTCACATCTTTTTCGAACTTTGAATTAACCTGCAATAGACCATAAAGTGAGAAAAAAAATAAGAAATTCTTGTATGTTACATACACCAAGACATTTTAAGATACATTAAAATATTTTAAAAATGTTCAGAGAAAATCACTGTTTTTTATTTCTGCTCTAACGTAAATCTAGAAATGTAATTATATCCTTTGAAATTAGCAAAAAAATAAAGTGACAATGAAAGTCAAGAGAGCCTTTTGAGAGGGTGTCTGGCTGGGAAATAAAGTGTCAGTAGAAATATTGTTTACGTAAGTTTCAAATATATTATACTTAGCATTATTTTATTTGTACTGTAGCCTCCGGGGTAGGAGTAGGCGTTAATTGAAATAAATTGTCGCGACTCGATGTCGTCGAAACATAAATCAGAGTGCCGCGGGCTACTAAGTGCCAGCCACGCAGACTAGGACCTATATATCGTTAGACATGGCAAAAAATTGTATTTTTAATAGATCCTCAACATATAATATAAAAAAAAAACAATAATAATAGATAACAATGGCTCTCACGACTGTCGCACTATCTCGAAGAAGACAAAGGAGAATAACATGCCAAACACCAAATATAAGGTCGATGGCAGCGAGGAGAGCCCCGCACTTCATGGACCCATCTACACAAAAGTAAATCAAACGCTTAACATATTAAACTGCATACAATACATGTGTAGCAGGAAGGTTGTTAACTGGCTGCTGAGTTTGAATGAGAAGTATACGGAGAGGCTCCTTTCGAAACGATAAATTAAAACATACCACAGAACATTACAGACATACACACACACAAACACACGCATCTGCCACACATACAGATCACATCTTTAATATTTTACTTAATCCCTATTGATAATTTTTATTATCAATAGTGTTTAATCTATTTTTTTTTCTTTGTCTACTCTTTTGATATTTATGTTATAACACTTATGTATTATTTACAAAGAGAAGAGCCTAGTTGTCCACAACACAGGGAATCCTAGTGTGGGATCTAGTGTCCTGTAACATTTGTAAACATTTTAAAAATAAAGATATTATTATTATTATATATAATAAATGAAATAGTGGTATTGTTACGTATGGAGTGATCGGCTCAACCAGGGAAGTACCACAGCATCAGAGAATATCGTCTTTAAGTGAAAGCATTTATCTAGGTTGCCGCGTTTTATTTGGTGAGTGCAAGGGTCCGGAGGCCAACTCCTTTTCCCTTTCTTTATGTCCTTCTACCCCTTCTATTAAATTCTTCTTGCCCAACCATTACTCGCATCCTTACCCTAAATTAGGTAACTTTTTCCCGTTTCTTATTTTTGTATCTCAAAATCATATGATTAATTTTTGTATTTCATTTTGTAATCAGTAGATATTTGAATTACGGAATTTGTTTCTGTTAATGACAGTCTATTCTATGAATATCAGTTTCATATTTAAATTCAACACTTATATATTGTGTCTAAAAATATAGGTATACTTAATAACATAATATAATATTACTACTAGAAAATAATTTTAGAATTATACAAAATATACTCCATGAATGTTAGAAATCTATTTCGTCTTATTCTTAACTCTTCTACAAAGAATGACGCTCTAAGAGACACCGTAAGACGAATTAATTCAACCAAGAGAGGCGAGCGCGGCACGATTTTTACCCTTAGTGCTCATTTGTCACTAGTGCAGGTGTGTATCATCACACCGTTAAAAGCAGGTTGAAGAACCAGGAGGTATATTTGTAAGCTGCTCGGTTGCAGATAATGGATGTGGTATATTTTATAAAACTTTGTACCCCTTTTGTAGGACTTCGTGCACAGTGTGAGTTTTGGCATAAAGTTTCATACAAAAGAGAGCAAAAAGATTAAATAAAAATTTTTACTGAATTACTTTCGACCACTTATTTAACTACAACAAACTACACTACAAAATAACTACAAGTAATTATGAAATAAAAGATATGTGTTTAAATAATACCAAAACATATGCATATGTTAATAACAAAGCATAGTACCCAATACCTGTCTACTTGTAGAAAAAAGTAAATATACCAATTGCTTACACTTAAATAGGTATAATTATAACTTCATTGATACAAAACAATTAAAAAGTATTTTTTATGATTTAATTATATTAATTTTTATGATTAAGTTGTAATAAATGCTGTAATTTAATTTTCTTTTTTTCTTTTTATCAATTTTGTTCATTTTTTTGTAATTTTATTGTATCACTTCCATTATATTTGAATTAGGTGCCTAAAAATTGTCTTACAGAGAATACCTTTTAGTATTAATTCCGCCTAATGTACTTACTGTGAAATTAAATTTAAATAAATAAATTAATAAATAAGTATTTCAACTGAGAAGCATGAGTTAACATATCAAAATCTTTAAAAGATCAATGTACATATTTTACATAACCAAACGTTACCTCTGATGACGCTTAAGGAAGGATAGCGGGTAGTGTCTTGATATTGAATGAGTTGTCATTAGGGTTGTGTGAGTAGAAATGAGGGTAAGTAGTCCTCCTCAGTTGTAATTAATGCATTATCTACAGCAGCAAATCTTCAGATGAGGCCATATTATAATTTAAGTGAATACAAACAGAATTAACAAATTTTTATTTTTACTTTATATTTTATTTTACATAAATTGTACGTGTAAGTAAGTGTACTGGATAATGTCAAGAAAACTTTTAAGATAAATTCACTATATGAATTTACAGAATAAAAGTTATTGTAGTATTTCAATAACAAATGTTTAAAGTACAGTTTAGCAATATTATAAAAAAAATTAGTGAAAGAAATGCTAGAAAAAGAAATAGGTACTCGTATATATTTATGTATTTTAGTCAGCTATTTATTATTGCCGCTAAATATGATTAAAACGATTTTATAAGGCAATACTTATTTTCCAAGGATTTACTCGTGAAAAGAATATGATTTAAAAATAAGTGCCCGTCGCAATAATTTAATTCCCATCACAAGCAGTTTATTGTCCGCACAAATAGGGCTTATGTAAGTACTTGAACCAACAATAGAATGGTCACGCGCACATTATGCCGAGTGTTTGTCCTCCACGCACATGCCCTCGCGTTACCCTTTAACATTTATATCACTCGTGCATATGTTTTCATATAAAATTAACAATCACGGTGACACAATCGAAGAGGCATTTTAAAATAACGTTTCTTTATACATTTTGTTTTGATACTATTTTAATTATTTTTTCAAACACTTTAATTTTAAAAATGTGAGAATTTCACACGGTGTATAGTAAATGAATTTTTAATTATATGTAAATATATGGTATATTACATGACAATTCATTGAAATTGTGCATATATAATTAGGCATACCTACATTGTTTAAAACCTTTCTTTTCACAACAACCGTATAGAATTGAAAATGCTTTCTTTCACTTCCACAGTTGGTAGAACGTCAATACAATAATATTATATAGGTTATTGCTTTTTGTGTACCTGTATATACCTATGATGTCATGTTGCCACCTAGTCCGATCTACGGTTTGATATATTCAGTTTCTACCAACCTTCCTGTGCAGATTTTCACATTATCTATCCGGGGAATGTGCCATGCTATTTGTCATGACGCCGTCCGACGTTGTGTGTTCCGACAAATGTGAAACAATAAATTTCCTATATGTAAATACTAAACAGTAGCTCTGTATTTTAAACTGAAGGATAGTGGTATACTTCTATATGCATCCTAGATGAAGAGAATAAATCGAATAAACAAGACCAACGTTTGTTAGCGGATTATGATATATTCTGAGAGCGCATTTTTAAATCCACATTGTCACGTGTCCGTCCACTTCTAGCGCCCGAGCTTAACGGACCTTCCCTTAAAACTAACAATGCATCTGAACATAATACAATACTAATGATCCCAGACATCCTAAGAGAGTCACGGAGCGGTGAAAGAAACATACGAATTTATTTTTTCTATATAATTTCTAAGGCATTTTAATTTACTAAAATCTTTAATACTTATAAAATATTCACATAAGAAATGTTTGACAAAGCGAGCCGGGGCAGGTAAATGATTTGCGTGTTCTGTGGAAAAGGTGAGAACGAAATTCGACCTCTGCATCCGTAACTTTTAAAGTTTTTCGATTTTCATGTAAGTCCCCAAATTACTGTGGGGTAAAAAGTGGCTTAAACATTTCTTTAGACGGTCTCGCGAAAGTCCTGGTTGAATCGACTTAGTCTTTGCCAAGATTAGTCTGAATATACAAAAGGCATTTAAAGACGGAAAAAAAATTTAATAAACGGTGTTTCGATTATTGGTATTATTCAAATAAAGCATATGAGTTTTTATTATATAACTTGCTCAGTGGTTAAGTTACCGCCTTCGGAGTTCAATTTCCGCATCGGGATAAATATATCAACATACCTATGTACGACATACAAGTATTTATCCTGATTACACACAATTACAATTATTATAATAAATTTAATTATTTACATTGCAAAAAGTATAGTGTAATTCTAAATGAATAAAACATCGATATCGAAATGAAATAGTAAATAAACGGTCAAATGGTAAAACTTTAATTAAATATTATCTGTGATGTATCAGATTCCACCATAATGTTACGTAAATTTATTACTTATAGTATTTGAAATTTTTAATTTTATTTGGTACTAGCTTTTGCCCGCGGCTTCGTTCGCGTGGAATTTGGTCTGCCACGTTAAGTTTCGTGACAGATCATTTTAAATAAATATACTTTTTTTTACTTATCGTTATATTACGACCAAAATGACATAAAATCATTACAAATTGTAGTCTATATGTTATTCCGATGTATAACCTATATAAAGTTTCATACAAATCCGTCCAGTAGTTTTTTCGTGAAAGAGTAACAAACATATATCCATACTCACAAACTTTCACGTTTATAATATTAGTAAGAAAAGGATTAGTAAGAAGTAGGATAGGATATTATATTATTTATATCTGGTATAAAAATTTATATCTGGTACGAAAATGAATATTGAGTATGAGTCACGCAGTGTTGGAGTAAAACTGTAAGTTTTAAAAATACATAATTTTTCATAAGTATACTTACTTATACTTTATTTGTATCAATATAAATAAATATGAAAATAAGACACTTTAAGAATAAGAGCAAATTGAAATTTAATAAGTGCACTTACATTTTTTTTTTATTTTAGGCGATTTTTTATTTGAGAGCATTGCCTTAGAACGGTGTGAGTGTGCAAGTGCAAGGGTATCGTGCACGTGGCGAGTTCGCTTCGTAGCTCGTAGCTCGATTTCAATTCAAAAGGTTTACGCGCCGCCCCCGGCGCGGAGCGGCTTCTCATTGGGCGCCGCTGCCGCCCAGCCAATTTAAGCTTCCTCTCTCATCCCGCGCTCTTACTTGACATTTTAATGTTTACCAGGCTAGTAGTTCGGACGAAGAAAATTATTTACTAGGTTTCTTTTTCTGTTATTTCTATTCTCATGCTGCACAACATTACATTTTAATCCGTATAAATATTGCTTGTAGGTAGGTATATTGATTTATAATATTCTATAGCTATCTAATGGATAGAAACTGTCTAAATAAATCTTAAAAGTAATACTACATAAATTTTCTAAAAAATTGTGTGAAATTCACATTTTATTATTTTTATTTCAAATTGTATTCATTTGTTCTTTTTTATATTTTTAGTCACAATGTCCTATTGGTTTAGTTAGATTACAAATATATAAAACAAAGGAGAACAAATTGTATCCAATTAAATGAAAAAAATTTGGTCCACGTTATCGCTTTATCAGCTGCGAGCCCATTACGTTTGCACGTAATACGGTCAGATTCGGTGCCACTGATGCCCTGACAATGTAGCCTGTGGACCGGGACACAAGATGGGATCACAGCTATCTCTCTCGCTCGCCCCGTCCGTCCCTATTGCTATCCCGTACAGGGGGTGGGACTCGATGTAATCAGGGGATGATGTGACTCGCGATCTCCGCGGCGGCTTCAAAGATCACAATTATCAGACCAGTCTGCCGAAAGCCGCGACTGGGTGGTGAAGTCACATAGAAAAAGTCTCGAGTGGTCGCGTGTAAAATACCATGTTAAAAATTTTAATTCGTTCACTTTAATTTATGTAATTTGAAATAATTTTTCTCCTTAACTACCCATTCGTTTTGTGACTTTTTAAAATTATTAATAATTGTTTTATTTACTCTATATAATGTCAGATTTATAAAAAAATACCTTCCAAATATAGAATCGTCACTATGTGTGTAGACTAAAGTGCATGTGGCAAATATTTTCAAGAAAAAGTTTAAAGCAATAGTCGCGCTGTCTACTTTTTGGGAAAAGCAGCGGGCGCCGGCAACGGCCTTTCGTAGAATGGGAACAGGTGAGGCGACAAAGTGTAATAAAAAGTGAAAGTGTAGGCTATAAAATATTAATAATAAGTTGTTTAGTTAAATAATGTGAGAAACACCTGTGTGAAGTTCCTGACTCTTAATGTTACCTTCATTTCAACTACTACATTTCAACACAACCTGTATCTGAGGAGTTACGGCCCTCTTCCAAAATAACTGTATTAAATAAAAGTAGACAAAATATCAACTATTTTATATCCTAGACATATACATATTGAAAAAATAATATAATAAACTTTAATTTAATAAGAGTTGTGTATGTAGACATATTAGTCTCAAAGTGTATGGGTGTTAACTGTAAGAATAAAAGAAGTTCCGTTTTTTAGTTACTGTAAACGACAAATCGCATTATTATTTTATAATCCTATGGTATGCATTTGTTATTTACCACGTTACATTCGATATTTTAAACCACCGATTAAAGCGACCGCTCCGTGATATCTTTGGCAACCGACAGATCGCGAAATTTTTATCCTTCTTTTTTACATTTATTTTTTATTTAATTTTATTTGTTTAATTTTATAGTATTTCCGGGCGTTTTTAAATTAATATTATATATTATTCTTTAAGCCTGTAACTTGTTTTTGTGCCGAATAAATAAATAATGAAATTGCTATATTTATAAAGAGCATAAGTTAATTTATTATAAAAATTGGTGCCATAAATTCCTACTACCATGTATCAGCCAGATGTATTAAGGCCTCAGCCTTATAAATAATACTGATCACATTATTTTTTGGTACCTAATGATTATAAATCACGACGGTGTTAGTACTGACAGTTATTTTGAACTTTATTTTGATTTTGAAAGGTTGATTGGACTTTGATAAATAGTACACTGCTAAAAAACAGTATCTACCAAGTGGGAAATACCTTAGTCACCATCCTGGACAACTTCATTATGCCTGTCATATTTTCAAAGACATCATTCAAAGGCATTGCTTTTACAATGTCTGTGCTGTTGCAGGTGGCCAAGGGAGCACGTTGATTGCTTTCTGCCAGACGACAGAATAACTTGACTGTTATCCTATCCAATCAAAAAAGGCAATGAATATCTCAAAATAAAAATCACGAACGACAAAAATATATAATGTTGTTAAACAATTTTTTATAAAAACACAAAAAAAATTAATTACGTTTATGTCTGCTGTAGCAAATTGGTGTTAAAACTTATGATTAGAAATAAATAAAATAAAAATAATTGTGCCTAGAATTTGCGATCAGTAAACCTTTATTCTATAATACTCATGTTACCTGCATGTTTGAACGATTGAATCTAATTCAATACGTGTAAAATTAAATGCACATATTGAAATAAATTGTTTTTTTATCCAATATTTATAAATGTGGACAGTCAAACTTTTTATTTGGCTAAGATCCGCGATAAGCAAACAAGACTAGAAAAATAATAATGTGTGGGTTTTTACTGGAGGAAGTGAATTTTCAGGAAACTTAATCTTACCGAAAAACGGCCGTCAGCCACTCTTCACCTCCCAACCATTGACACCAACACAAAACACACATACCAACACTCTTCCACAATGTATGTACATGACACGTATTTCGCCACAACACGAGGCATCATCAGTGAAAGTAGACTCTTCGAAAAACAACCGTTAAGTGACATAATGTGTACACATAATAATAGATTTCCGCAAATTAATGCCTGACTCTATTAATCAGCAATTCCCAAAAACGTTTGTTAAATTATTTATCCTAGTAGGTATTTTATATTATATAAAATAAAGAAATATGTGCAAATTGAGAATTTTATTTTGACTTACTCTATGTATGTACGCTGAGCATATCTCCGACGTAAGCTCTCCATTGTTTGTAGTTACAGTGCAAACAAGATCTCAGGAGGCGAGAGGGACAAGACAAAGGCCGACTCCTCGCAAACGTAACTTAGGGACGGACCCAAAACTATGCTCTCTCTGCGGACTTTAAATACATCATGTCTTTAGTTAAGTGTTGTAGTCCCAAGCATATTTATTTGTTTGAGAGTTTATAAAAATAAACTACTTTCAAACATATGTATTGATTAAACTGAATTGTTTTATACCTTTGATTTAAATTTTCAACTCCTTATATGCCATTTATAAAATATTCCAATAATATTTTGTTCAATACTGATTCAATCAAACAAGTTTTTATATCCCTCTAATTTATAGTTTTGCTTATACTGTTGAATATACATACCTACTACTACTCTATTAAATGAGTTTAGCGATGTAGTATCGGCTTCAGAACTATTACAACTTGGGCTTATATGTTTTTTTTAAAAAAGTGATTGTAATTAAATCATTGTATGTCATTGTCAAATAAATAATTTCCTGAACAATTAACAGTTGAAATTGATTGTTTTTCTTCTTTAGGGAGTTTTAAGTGTCATAAGAAGTGACAAAAATATGTAGAATATAACTAAACGTAAGTCTTAGTTAAAACGCCTTAAATAGTTTAATACCTATCTACATATGATTATGTAATCGTTATCATCGACACATCTCAGCCAGACAAATCAACAAAAGTGTGTTGTTTATGGTACTCATTGCAAAGAGAAAGTCTTTATTTTTAAAACCAAGTAATATTTTTATAGCAGAGCAGACGAATGAGCATGCGGATCACCTGATGATGATGATTACATCCGCATCGTCGGAGTCATCACAAATGCGTTATCGGGCTTTTTCAGACACACAGGCTTATCTCATGAATATCCTATTGTTTGGCAACATTACAGGTGATAGATAGTTTATTAATTGCACCGTTCATGGCAAAAATTGCCACTGCGTCTCGTGGTAATGGACTGCCAACTATCTAGGTAGCGGAATTAAAATTTAATTTGTTTTTACAGGGGGTAATTTGATAGAAAAACTGTACGCGGGTAAGAGGTTATATAATACCTGAAAAATATAATTTCACTACATGACACTGCTAGGCATGGGCCTTCCCATTTCTGAACGGTTTTTTCTCATTATTAACCCCACTCGTTTCTCATTAACCCAACTGATTCGCCCAATGCGGATTGGTATAAATTTGAGAAAATTAGTCTTTATTTTTATAGATCGAAAATTATATGTTTCTTTTAGTTTTACTTAAGTACGTTATCCACTGAGACAATGAACGTTCTAAAGATTAGATCATAACTATTGGGAACTCTAAGCACTCGGAGTCAATTTAAAGCGGTAATTGCTCAATTGTTTAGCGTCCACACTTACGACCTAACTTAATATAATATTACCTACCTATTAACGTTACTAATTGTAGTAATACTAATAGGATATACTGTGTACCGAGTGTCACTCTCTCAATATAACATCTACATTTTTTAAAATTAGTAAGAGATTCAACACTTTAATACATAACAAATAAGATATATATTTAAAGCATGTGTTGGTTTATATGTATATGTAAATAATTTGTATAACTTGTTTTTCTTTGGAAAATTGCCATTAAGTCCGCCTAATGTGGCTTTTGTGCATTATAGCTTTAATAAAAATATATTAGAAAAAATATAGCAATTAAATAGACGGATTTAACAAGAAGTTACAGAAAAATTGTTCTAGTTGCACCTTTCATATATCCATATCAATGGTGCAATTTGTGGTAGATATAATATAAGTGATGAGTGTACGAGTATTTAATTAGATTCAAATTAATGTGTGCGTTGATTCTCACGGCTGTCGAAGTTCGTTACACGTATAGGCGTAGTTCGACGTACTGTAGCTCACAAGCTCTGGCATATGAGAACACCTTAAACCAAGGGTTGCCAAACTTTTTTGATCATCGACTTCTATATAATATTTCAAAAATTCGACCCTCACATAAAAGTAATTTTCATTTATAACAATTAAAATAAAACTAATGTGTTTGTGCATTTATTTTATGATTTTAAAGATTTATTAAAGTAATTTTACATTGTTACATAACAATTTCATGAAAAATATCTTAATATTGAAATTTTAATACCTTAATATTTATTCAATGATAAGTAAAGTAACAACAGATGCTTCTTAATCAATGAGACGGGTGTTCTTATTTCACATATCTTGAAAGTTTCCAATAAAAACTTGTGTTAATTAATAGGAGTCAATTTTTAGACCTCGTCGACCCTCAAAATCAGTTTTCGTTTATGTCGACCCCTGGAAAACCGGTTTTTACTCCAAGGGGTAAATGACCCCTTGGAGTAAAAACCGATCAACCACTTTGGAAATCCCTGTCCTAAAACCGTCGATGATATTATGATGTTTAATGATGAAAGCGGTAATTAGCTAATCAGTAGCTTAGTGACAAGTTAACCTTCGGAGTCAATTGTTACGCGTTCGATTTCCGCAACGAGATTAATATATGAATGTCCTACGGTTATTTATTCCGAATTTGGACATCCCACCAATCTTCCTTAGACTAGCGTGGTAGATTAATGTCCATTCTTTTAGAAATATGTAGTCCCCATGCCTAGTAGTGAGCAATATGTATATAAGGTGAAAAATAATTGTTTTCATAACATAAAATATTATTCTGAAAAAGTGTTGACGTATAATATTTTAGTGATTTATGGATTAGACTTAAGTTTTGCGAAACGCAAACAGACTGAGTTCCTTTATTTGCAATTGATAGTACGACTTTACCGCGCATTTTTGCGGTGAAGGAAATAATTGTGGGAAAACTTGTAAGCTGAAAAACATTTTTAAAAAACATATTATAAAATTTGCTAAATATAACAGCTCATTATGAAAATTGAAGAAAATCGCCTTTTAATTAGTAGCTTGCTACTGTGCTTCCTTTGGTTAGTGTTGAAAGCCGGAGTCCCAACTTCCTTCTGCTTCATGTACTCTTTTAGCCCTCAATTACTTAATTGTTTCTTACCTATTATTCACATTTAACGTTAAGATATCCAAGGGCGATGATCGTAAGGCGAATGATCGCTTACCCTCAAGTGACCCGCTTGCTTGTTTGCTTATATAACTTTTTTTATAATATGATATTATATTTATTTCACGATGCTTGACAAATGATTCCTAAAATCCTCTTTTTAAATGTTACTAGGCATTACAAGTCTTTATCCGAAATAGGATTATCTCGAAAATTCTTTCTGATACGAAAACGCTATTCAAAGCGAAAGGAAAGAAGATAATTACGACACTTCGCGGCTTCTCCCAAAGGCCGAAAGACGATCACTAAAGTCGTATAAGTCCATTTCAGCGAAAAAGAAAACGCTCTTTGAAAAGGATTCATAGCATTAAGAAAGGTCTTCTTTTACACTATATTGTAACAAATATTTGCTTTTAATATTTTCCCCTTTTTTTTCAAGAAATTCTTATAGAGTTATTAAGCGATTATTGCCTAAACCCTAAAGGTAGTTTTCAAAGGCATTTTATATGAAGATAAAGCTTTATTTATTTGCTTTATCTTTAATTCAAAATTATTATTTAATAATTAAATAGTCATTAGTACGTATACCTGATTTCTAATTATGTTCAAGTTCCGGTCAAAGAATAAAAAATTCAAATGTTTATTAATTACATACGGAGGTAAATTTTGTTTCTGTGTTTGTTATATTTCGGACACTGCTTTCGTTTAGTAGCTTATTACTAACTTTGCCGTATCGATTTGACAATTTACCGTGCTTGAATGTACTTGAACGTGCTTGAATGTGCATAGGAAAATGTACTTTACATTCTGCGCCCATTTTGTAGTGTACACATTTCGAATAAAATATCATCTTTCACTGAAAGAGCCAATTGAAATATAATTATATAAAAATAGCAATTTTTTTTGTTTGGAGTTAAGCAGTGATAACTTATATTATAAATTCATAAGTCTCTCGAATTATGTTTCACTACGGTGTAAATGTAGTCCATTGTTAGCGATAAGGAAAAGGGGCAGCTGGAAGGGGAAGGTTTCTGTAAACGGAACAAAAACACCAAGCGTTATTAGCGAGATTGTTGTAATCTGACTAATCTATTTTGGCAAAGGGGGCGCTCGGCGCTACTTAGAAGTGTCAATTAATAGATAAACAATTCTCACAGTATAAAATATCTGTACCATCTTTAAATGTATATCAATTTAGTTATATATTTTAATCTACCTTCATCAATATCATAAAAATTAAAAAGATGTGCAACCCACAATGTAAGGCTTAAGCAAATGATTTCCTTAACACACTATTAGGTATTTATTATGCTACTGATTGTCTAATGGGCTATACCAGTGATTCTCAACCACTGTTCCGCGGCAGTTTTCTGTACCGCCAAATTCCTAAAGTGTGCCGCTAAACTTTAGAAATGTATATACTAAAAATTGTAAGGTTTTTTTCATTATGAATTAAATTTAAATTAAAGAAAAGTACTTACATATGTATATGAACAAGTTAAAATGATTAAATAATATAATTTAAAAATAAAATGTACTTTAATTAACTATTTTAACTTTATAAAAAAATAATGAATTAAATTTATAAAAAAGTATTACTTGTTCTATTATAAACAGATTTTTATGCTTCAGTTCGGCTTACACATGTGTGTACTGTACATTACTCTTTGTGTGCCACTAAATTTTGAAATCGTTAAATGTGTGCCGCACCAAAAACAGGTTGAGAATCACTGGGCTAGACCTCTGGGGAACAGGACTGCGGCGGATTGATTTGTATCTTGGTAACTGTATTAAGCTTAAGAATGATTTCATAATACATGTCACAGAACACAGAAAAGCAAACTATTACGGAATATTGTTGTTATTATTAAAAAAGTAACTGAACACTGTGTGTTTCTAAACCTACCACACTTCAAATTGTTTTATATTGTTACAGGCGACCGCTTGCTGGATATTCCGTGTAATGTTTGCGGAGACAGGAGCTCGGGGAAACACTACGGCATTTATAGTTGTGATGGTAAGTTTAACGCAAACATTATGTAAAACTATGAAAAATAATGCGCTACATTTTAGCAAACACCACTGTATACAGCCCTATTGATACGACGCATAATTAAAATTGTAATGAACTGTAAAACAAATATACTATAATTGTTGAAAAAAATCATGAAACATATTATCCAATATTCATCGGTATTTTAGGAAGAAATAGGGTGGTCTTGTGTTATGTTGGGTACCAGCCTTCGTTGTCATTTAGGAAATGCACTCCTACTTCATCATTTCTCCGTTGTTCCCAGGTTGCTCGGGCTTTTTCAAGCGGTCAATTCACCGGAACCGTGTGTACACCTGCAAGGCGGGTGGGGAGATGAAGGGTCGCTGTCCTGTCGACAAAACGCACAGAAACCAGTGCCGCGCCTGCCGCCTCGCCAAGTGCTTCCAAGCAAACATGAACAAAGATGGTAAGTTTTGGTAATACACTAAATGCCTTGTATACTGTAGTATCTAAAATAAAAAGTTTCATAACCACCATCTGGATGAGTGGCGATATAGATCGATGCGTTTTTCCCGAAACTTTTTTCCACGCACTTCTTTACTACGATACATACAAGAATATTGTAAGGGATCATTATAATTTGTGTATATTGAGTGATTGAAGTATATAGAATTAATTCCTATGTATTTAAGTTGCAGTTATTTAATAGGTTCCCTATAGCTAAGAAGCAATGTCCCCAAATATATACCCGAATATTTTATTGATGCAATATCGTTATTACAAACAATTGTATTTATAACACAATAATAGTTTATCTAATTTTGGATAGTTCTGTTAAGAATTACTTGTACTTAGGACGAGTATACACCAATAGTATTTACTATTACCAACGCAAAGAAACTATTTAAGCCTAGGGGTGGTATAAAGCAAGTGATGTTTTGTAGATACATACTTCGATCACACTCACAGCAGGTTGTTTTGTTCGTCGCTCAAACACTGAAATATTGAGTGAAATAAAACTGGATAGCGGTGCCGATGCCGGCGGCAAGCTCCATTCTCACCGCGGCCTGCGACCCATCTGTCATTACGTCAGCTCCATGTATCCAATATTGAGCTTTGTCCCGACGCCCATTGTCACCGTTATTTATTGCTCGTGTTAATTCTATCGAGCTAGTAAAGAATATCACATTACCTACAACAATAAATAAATATAGTATTTTTATTTTAGTTCATTATGTAGGTATAATATATAAATTTAAACTTGTTAAATTAATTTATCAAAAAATAAATTAATTTAACAAGATTCCTGATTCTCACGAGGGCGAATAGCGACCAATGACGAGCTGTTTCGCTGCGATGAATGGCAGCGGATGGAGCTCTGTGGTCTCTGCCAACCCCTGCGGGGGATAGGCGTGAATATATATATAAAAAAAATTAATTTATAAAATCAAAACAAATATAACTTTTAATTTATTAGCAAAGTTTTGCTTTTAAAGCTTATTTATATTTTGTATAAAGTATGGATATTTGCTATTCAAAGTTTTGCGTTTTCTTCTTTCAAGCTTGAAACCTGATTTTTATATCTTATAATTAGACAAGTAGACAAGACTATTTCTATTTCTATTCTTCAAATACATATGTCATATGTTTTATGACTTAATTTTTCAAAATCAGTGTTTGTTACCTTTCTGTACCGTTACAGTTTAAGGTTGTTCATGAAAAAATGATAGAAAAGATTTCAAGCGCCAGTGATTCAAATAATATAAAGTGTCATCATTTTAATTTAACGTTTATCATTAATGTTTAGCATGTACAGTAAAAGCTCCATATTCGCGCTTCCTTCATTCGCAGATTAAAAAAATAGGACCCAATCCTATATCCGCGGCTAAAAATTTCTTTATTCGCGGATCTAATAAGTACATACATAATAATAAAAGGATTCCAATAGGTATCCAACCCAATATCCTTTGTAAATGACGTCAAATGGACTAATAAAAAAAGTAAAATAGATCTCATTACAACTTTGCCTAAAGTATGTTAAATGATATCGCCGAGGATTTTTTTATTATGAACATTGATCCGTATATGAAACGTTGTCTTAATTTTAAGAGACAAATTGCTAATGCGACTGCTGCGTATCATTCTGAATTGAACGAGTTTTTGCCAAGCAAGAGAAAATTACGAAATTGCCTAAGCCTTAAGATAATTAATCAAAATGTTCAAAAACTTCAATTTAATTGAAATTTTTATATATTTGTTTTTTTTTTATTTTGTCACCTAGGAACGTATCCTCTATAATCCCATATAAATTACCATTCATTATTCACGGTTTTTGTATTCACGGCATATTTATGGAACATATACCCCGCGAATAAAGAGCTTTTACTGTATTTTAGAAACGCTTAAAATCTGTTTAATAAATGAGTATAAATTACCTCTTATTTTATTTAAACTATAACATATACATACACATGTATCTGGTTATGTCTTATATGTAGATAGATATCTAATGTTTACCAAGACTGAATAGTATAAATCTGGGGAGATTTATAGTATTCAGTTTTAGTCAAAATTATGTAAATTGCATTGGGTATATTTAACTAACTTCGGGATTTTCCATCGCAACACCTAAAATTATGCTCATAATTACAATTTATGAATTTTTATTTTGTTGTGAATCAGCGTAACCTTATAATATAAAAATACTACTACCTAAAAATATTTATAAATACTAACTGCCACATAAATTAGTTTCTATATAACTAGGAATCTGTTAAATTTATGAAATCTAAGTAATTGAATATTCATTACGTCCCATGTCCGCCACAAGTCGGGCCGCCATTCCTCAACATGTGACAAAGCCTTTAGAGTCCCATATTAAGTTATATTCTCATCTTAGGGGTGTCATCGGTTTAGTTTTTATTTACACAAGATGTGGTCGTACGACTTAGACTTCAGATCGTAAGATACGTAAACCAAGGTGATCCTTTAATTATATTTGTTACGTAATAAAATAATTCTATATAATCCCCTGCTGAATGGAGCGACGGTCTTCCCAAGGCGGCTGGCAGGCACTGGATGCGTGCAGACTGGCGCGCTTTGTATTATTTTAGATCAGCTATTTTTATTAGGTCAGCTTCATATACTAATACTTAAGGATGTGTATGAGTAGCGGTGATCAATTACCACCAGTTTATCCGTATGTCCGGTTGTCCGCTCTGAAATAAAAGAAAAAGTTATTCTTCTTCCTACCCTGTGGTCGCAGTTATCATTTCCGGTGGGCACGCTTCACAATCCGTTCCCGTTTTCGTCAGTACCTACGTTTCGCGTAGGTACTGACGCCTCTTCATGCACACGTTTTTGGATCCGTTAAACGCAGCCTTTATTTTTTTTTGAACAAAGACTAGCAAAGTTTTGAATGTTACTTAAATTATCCTGAACGATTACAACTAAGCTGTTGCTAATGCTTGTGCTCCTAGCACGGTTTACATCAATAGTCTAATAAACAATAAGTATTTATAACATTAGATCGAAGAGCGACGATTACCAACTGAGCTATTGCAGTTTAACATATAATGGAATGTTCCTCCCTTGCGGCTCGTGGGATTTACTAAGACGAATTTAATATACCTAATTTGTCGAAAATATATATAAAAAAAAATGGAATGTTAATAATTCTGAAATAAAATGAATCACATGTTTTGTGATTCATTTTATTTCAGAACTATTTATTAGATTATTAATATAGTTTAGAACTTAACTAAAAAATATAATAGGTACATACTGCGTTCTTATAGGTACTGTGTTCAAAGTTGTAAGCGACGCGAAGCCCTCGCGGCGGAGAGCTGCGGTCTCGCCGCAGGTGCTCCGTCGCTGAATAATTCACGAGCATCACTTTGTGCCGCCGCGACCCGGATTACCTTTATATGTTTACTCGCTCGTAATTATACGCCCTCACGAAACTTAAACGCGGCACAATCGACCCCGTGACGTACCTACTTCTACCTACAATAGCGTCCTACGTAACTTATAACTTGATTACTACGGAATGCTAAATTAGCATGTTCTCGTACTATAAATAACAATACACCGCTATCAGCCTACGACAATTCACTTTTGGACATAGAACTCTTACAATGCGCACCACCTAGCCCGTCTATGCATATCGTCACTTCATTTACCCAGGGGCGTCCCACACTTCGTTTGCCCACTTGCAGTCTCTACTTGCTTCCATGCACGTATTCAGTCCATTATCGATTCAGTTTACTAATTTTGAATAGCTGTAACGGTGCTATTCTCCGTTTTCCTCATTCCGAATCATATACCAACATCATTAAAACCCTCTCTTCGGATCTCCGAATCATATACCTACATCAGAAAAGTTCTCGTCTTCAGAATCGTATGCATGGTGACAAGTACCATTGCCTTAATACAGATGATATTGTTGGTTACCATCAGGTGACCTGCAAACTCGTACACCTATCTTTTCCATATACAAAACTACAATTAGTAACAATCAAATTATAATTTTTGTTTTAAATTGACGACCGATTGGCTCAGTAGCGGGGCCCCCCACCCACGGAGTCAGTGTTCGCGGGTTCGATCCCCGCATCGCAATAAATATATGTATGGCCTACAGATATTTATTCCGAGTCTGGTAATCCTGCCAAACCACATTAGACAAGCGTGGCAGGTTAACGTCCATTCCTTCAGAAATGGAGAGTCCCGTGCTCAGCAGTGGGACATATATGGGTTGTGAAAAAGAAACATATAATTTACTTAAAAAACTCTTTTTGAAGATTTGGAATTCTAAAAACGAGAAGCATGTATTTTAATTGATCCTTTTTATATATAATATAAATAATGTTCTCGATAAACATGGATAGCGCGTCAACGTTGCATGAATGTTGCTCAATATTTTATAAAATCGCACTTTGATTAAGTAAGTAACAATGTAACGTGTCGAATGACAAGTTCGGCTGCTAGCGGAGTAAGCCGGTGCCGATTTATTATTCATGCATTTTCACTTCGACTAGGTCGCTTACCGGCCGCAACCGCAGAATAATGGATTAACTCGATACATTAATCAAAGATACGCTAGCTTTTGTTCAATTATATATTATTAAAAACCTGTGGAAGAATATCTAATTTTAAAATTTGAAACTTCTGAAAAAAGTAATTTATTTTAAAAAATGAATATGAAATTTATAATAAATATCTTCCGTTTGTTTACCTATAATTATATACATAAATGTACTTAATTAGTCAAACTTCTTTATTATCTGTACATTTTTAAATTTATCTTTATAAATCTAATATACTTTGAGCAAATGTTACTCGTATTGTTCATCGTGATACCTCTGACTAAAGAGGTCAATGTCTGTACTTACTTTCAATAAATTTAAATATGATCTGAACTCATAATTTCAAAGTACACATTGTCATATAAATTAAATTTTAGATATATAGAATATATAAACACGTCTGGGATAAAACAACAAGGTCTATTTACTGAGTACCAGTGCAAACAACAGACAATTTTCTAACGCCGCTCTTTCGATCAAGGAAATCGACGTAATCTCCAATTTAACTTTAGAAAATTGTATTAAAATCAGTAGAACAGCGAGCAAGCCAGATGCCACTTTGAGTTGTTAGTACTTTTGAAATTCACTGAAAAAGTTAAAGGATTGATATCGAAAAGCTTTTACTTGCTCCCACTTTCGGAAAATTAATCCTTTGTTTTTAAAATCTGTCTTTAATAATAAAATCTTCAATATTTTTAAAGTTCTTGTTTTCAATTTCAATTTCTTCATGGTCACACGTAATTTACATTTTTTATTAGGGCTTTAGTCATTTTGTTATAAAACTACAAACAATCACAATTACAAGCGTAAAAGTCCACTACTGAACATTGAACTCCCCTATATAAATTAAAAGGTGTTGCCATAATCTACATGCTTAGTGGATTTGTGATTGCGAATTGGTGTTTAATACTCAGGTAGATGCTGCTACCACCTAATGGTATTGGTATATACTTTCATATTTAGCTGATACGACATCCACGACAAGAAATGGGGTGGCCCTATCCTATGCCTGAAATTATATATAAATATACACTAATAATAATAATAGATAAAAATATAAATTTAATGGATTTCTTAGTAACTTCTATGATTTTCGATATCGAAAACTATCATATTTATATACATATTAAAGTAGCCTAAGCATCGTTTTATGTAATACATTTATTTTTTTAGTAATATTTACAAACGTGAATGATTTATTATTGAAATATGATTCCATAAAAATGACTACGTATAAAGCTCACATTAACGCAGATTTATATACAATGTCACACACATATGTAGCTACGCATACGTTCACACACATATATTTTTATGTTATGAACAGTACATTATTAAAACAGAAGTCTGAAATAGTGGTGAATAGGTGAAAGGCTTGTGATCTAAGATACAGCCTTATCCTTAATTCAGGCACCAACCCGCTACAAAATAATAATTTCTTCTGTAAGTAACGTACGTAACTTGGGATGTCATTATAAATAATTATTATTATTTGGTAGGACTATACTTTTTATGACTGTATTTATTATACTTAAAAGTTATGTAATTTAAAATATCAATATAAATACAGTATGTACAAATGTCATGAATTGTTTCTTGAAAATCAAGCGTCGCGAAGATGCGTAGCCGTCGGTGGCGCTCCGGCCGACAAGGGGCAAACTTTTCAATTACCGCTATGTCGTGTTACCCCGCAGCGGGTTAAATTAATTCTCTCCACTTCACAAAAAGATTCACCTTACCCCACACCACCCCTGTGAACTGACAGCGGCTACTCTGACGTTTTTCGATTTTTCCCCGATATTTCCCGGCCCGTCCCTAACATGCTGACGTTTCGCAATATTTATTTTTAATTTAACGGTTCGCGCGCAAGATTTGTGTTCTACGGTGAGCTTACCTTTTTGAAGACTTTTTGTGTTACAAAAAGGCATTTAGAATGTAATGAAGCAGAACCCAACTTGGAATGGCCTATTTGAATTACTTTTCAATTAATCGATTTATGAATCTGGTACTCATACTCTTTATGATTGTGTATTTTTAGAATATATGGTTAAAATTTCATGACAGTCGGTCAACTGGTTTTGTAAAAACATCCGAAGAATATTTTGTTTCGCGGAAAACATGTATAAAGTTTTTTTTTATTAAAACGAAAGGATATCTATTCTATAATACATGTTTAATCTGTTTGTATCATTTCCTCTAATACGACCTCATTAAATCAATAGTGAAATTACGGCTTTCGTACTCAATGGTCGCGGGTTGGAGTTCCACATCGGGATAAATATTTACAGGCGTACAAGTATTTACTAGTAAAATTCTTAAAAACTTACACATAAAATTATTACTTACACATACTTATATATACCTTGATGCTTAGACGCAACAAAATAGAATTATAGATTTAAGTAAAAATAGTTTTGAGATTCCTTCGTTATAGTACTGCCTTAATTGTATTATCTAAATTTTGAAATAAACGATAACTTACAAGATTAGAAATATAATTTAGAAACGTGTATGAAAAATCCATTACGATTTTGTAATGAAGGTATCGAAATTGTCTAAAACACCGTTTCGAGGAACACCTCAAACCAAAGAGTTTCAATGAATATTGCTATGGAGTAGGTTCAGAAGTTGACTTTTATATTTGTTTTAAAGAATTTTATTTATAACCCATATATATATATATATATCCCATTACTGGGAACAAGGCCACTCCATTGCTGAAGGAATGGACAATATCCAAAGAGGATTGGCGGGGCATATATACTCGGAAATATTCTAATTAATTTCAGAAACCTGTAGGCCATACATATATTTATTTTAATGGAGGAATCGAACTCACGACTACCGCCTCCAACGGCGTTAACTCTGAGCCATTTAGGATTGTATAATTTTAACATGAAATAGTATTTTCTTATAACACTTTACCGTTATCAAACCTTTCCCGTGAATAATGATACATTTATTTTATTGTCATTTTTCACGGTAACCCATTATTGAGTGCAGCACTCTACAAACTAAAGCGTAACAAATTGAATAGATCGCATCTCCTGGGATCATTTTAGGATCACTAACACGTGTTCAACACCTATTGGTCTCCTGGGCGCGTCGAGAGGGGTGCGCCGACCGAGGGTCATCTGAATTGCACCATAATAGTGGAATTAGTCATGCTTATAGAAATGTAATTGAATATTAATGTGCTTTTCTATTCATGTTGTGAGTAGTTTACGTGAACTACAATTAAATTTGACAAGCATACGTTATAATACTCTTCTTAACTACGCGTTAAGGTATACACAAATACTGTTAAATTTAATACTAATTTGTCGTGGGAATTTTATTTGTTTTGCAAACAAATGCTGACTGTCTATATCTATAAAAAGTCCTTTGTTGTATATGTTACTATAAACAAGTTATATATTATGTTTATTTTTATAATTTATTTATCTTATTGGAAAAAATAAAGGGGGGAAGAAAAGAGAATTAGAAGAAAGTTTTTTAACCAATTATGTAAGAAAAAAGCAAAAAAAGAAACATAGTAGTAATTAGCTTCTCGATTCACTTAAGATATTAATGTATAGGTAAAATATTTTACCTGCGGAATTTCTTTCGTCTATTTATTTTTCGTTTAGATTAATCTCATTACGAAGTCAGTTTTAAGATAGCCTTAAGATTTCTTTAGCTAAACGTCGCTTCACTGACAGGTACCTAATTATCGCATAAATATAATGAGCATACTCGTACAACAAAAAAGCACATTGAAAAATAAATTTAGTTTGTGGATATTATAAATAATAGGTTAGAAAGTAATTTAGAGACTTTCACAATTATTCTTAAATTTTAATGTCGTTGCAGAAATCTTTTAATCACAGGCAGATATTAGATAGTTATTTTGGCAACTGAATTTATGTAAGAGAAACCATTTTCTTAAAATCATTTAATTTAAAAAGGGCCATTTAATTATTCAAAATTTGAATGCATCTTTATTATTTACGGAGATAAAAATGTTAAAATAAACATTTAAAAGTTGTCTAGCACTTTTATATGAGCTCTTATTTAACGATAAAAAAGGTTCACAAAAACAATTTGTATACTTTGTATTGAG
The DNA here is from genome assembly GCA_031353405.1 of Baronia brevicornis. Lineage (NCBI taxonomy): Eukaryota > Metazoa > Arthropoda > Insecta > Lepidoptera > Papilionidae > Baronia > Baronia brevicornis. The sequence continues at coordinate 55,227 of JASFAT010004379.1, forward strand.
GTAGATTTTATATAAATAATAACATCTAATGTAATAAAACTATTTTGATTTTATTATTTAAATTACTTATTTCCTCTACACTCATCTATCTTTTTGTCCATCCTTCCTCTCACATTCAGTATAGGGAAACGGCTCTCCGTTAGTTACTTCTCGCCCTCGTGGATGTGGCGGTGGTTGGCAACCACCTCGCCGTCATTTTGTAACAAATTCGCCTCAAGGGATTCGCCGCGCATTCGAGCCTCAAGGGAGGATAGAAGTCAGCCCCAACAGAGCCCCGCATGCTGAGGTAAGGCACTGTAGTACCGGGGGAGACCGATCCCGGGACGGTCGGCAAGCTTGCGACTAAGCTCGCCGCTAGCCACGCACCCATTGGCACGGCAGACCGTGGATTGGCGGAGAGGTAGGGAAAATGATAGAGAATAAAGGAAAGGGCAGGGGAAAGGAAATAAAATTAGACAGAATGATAGGGATATGTTACTACCGCAACGAAAGACAAGGATACAAAAAAGATGGATTTAGGCTTAATTATTAATAATAATTTATATGAATATATACTAATAAAACACATGCACTTTAACATCTTGAACCGATCAAAACCTAAAAGATTTCCTTTATATATTCGAAACCTAAAAGAAATCGCTCGATCGGATTAAGTGATTTATTCACCGCTTTACCGGTGTCCTCCCAGCTATCTGAAATATTACCTCTATTTTGACAGGAACAGATTCAACCCTCGCCCTCGGTCACAAAACTCGCCCGCCTAATTTCATTTTAATGTCTTGCGTGAACAAATTATTGCATTGTCATAGCCAATAAAACAAAATGTTTACAACACCGTTCGAACGCTGCATCTGCTCCAATGATTTTTTGTCTTAGTTCGTGTGATTCTTAATTAAGTTTCGCATCGAGGTAGGGGTTCAATTATATATTATGCATGAGTGGATTTATTGAGATTTAGGCCCCATGAATTTACTGATAAATTAATACTTATTTAAATTTTGATTCTGTTATGATAATGAATTCTATTATATTTAATCTAATATATTATTATTATATTTTGTTGTTGTACACTTATTTCTATCCTCACAGCTTTTCTTATCTCTCTTTCACTCCTGGGTTTGCTGGAAGAAAACTCAATTTTGAGTTAAGCTCGCCCTTGTACATCTTCTTTCCTTTTAATTCTTGTATTTCCTGTTTTGTGTACAATAAAGTATTAAATAAATAAATAGAATTATAACGATTGCATTTTCAACTTAAATATTTCTGTCATAATTTCATTCCATCTAAAGTTTTTATTTGTCACTGTTAAGGTAATTATTACTCCATAATCATAATGTTAATGAATATTTTAATATTATGTTCAAAATAAAAATTGACAATGTACTATTTTCCTTCTAATCATTAAATGAGGAGTGTTCCAAGAAATTATTTGAAATAATTCATGCCGTTGAATTCCACTACCGTACAACTCGTCACAGAGAAAAGTTTCAACTTCATCATATAGACGAATGACGATACAATACGGTGCATTTTTTTCGACAAAAAAAATCTATACATTGGTACTCTATGAAATTAGCTACCTCCAGCGGTATTACCGAACGGATACGACATTGGAACCTTCAAAAATAAACCTACACATCTCTTTATGGTCAGCAACGCGTCTGCCATGCCTTCGGAGTTGCGGATGTCTAATGGCAGCGTTGATTGGTTTCCATCAGGCGATACGCTTGCTCGTTTGTCTTCATACCTCTAAAAAAATATAATAAAACATACTAACATCATATATAACTATAGTAATAAAATTATACTCATACATATACTGGCTCAGTGGTGAAGTTACTGCTTTCGGAGTCAATGCTCGTAAGTTTCATCCAAGAATTGGCTACAATATCGACTACAATACACAACATCCTAATTACTTAAAGGTTAAATAAAATTTTCCTTTCCTTTAATAAAATTATTCCCTTTATTAAATTAAAAAAGTGAAAATCTATATAATCAACTTTTCTCTACTTTTATTTTATTACATGGATAGAAAAAGGTTCCATAAAACGCAAAACCTTTTTAAACCATTTTTTTCTTTTGTTTTAAATGATTATCAAAAAATGGTTAAAAATAAATTTAAACGTTGGAAAGAAACATTTTGGTCTTGAAATTGATGACTAATGGACACTATCGCAGACCGTCGGTCACCAGGGCTTGGGCACGCTTCGCCGAGCGGAAGGTGAATAAAAACCTGGATATTTTTCATATTTATGTCTACACTCGAAAATATTCCATAAGATAGGTAGGAGAGCTGTAGAGAGATGTGTTCTCTAGAAGTAATAGCGGTAAGGAGTAATTTCGTGCGCAGGTGTGCCGTAGCGTGGGATGCTGCCACCTGGCGCACCCCCTCTGCCTCTTCGCTGCCCTTCGCCCTCTCTGGCTCGTTAATGATGATGTGCTCAGCCAGCAGACTATTTCACTTCTGAATACATCTTTCTCACTTTTGATCCTCCTACCTCTTCACACTCGTACAACATTCTCTCTGCGTCCTTTTCGGCCAAGTTCACTCGATCTCATCCACCTAGTCAACTCGGCAAACGCGTATCTACTTTGTGTCGGAAATGTAATGGAACAAATGCGGCTGGAATTAACGTCAGAACGAATGTCGGCCCACGGGGTCGCTCTCTCATCGGATATTTTCCACGCGATGATTTTGATGCGCATCTATGGAGCGGTAACGTTCACGACGACATATTAGTAATTATATATTGAATATCAATATAATTGTGTTGTAATTTAAGTTACGTCAAGAGTACATATTGAAAAACAATGACAAATATTATTATATTTATATAAATATATCTAAATTTGTATAGGTATATGGTATTAAAACTTTTTTTAAAAAATTGCCTTTAATAAACTTTCGAAGCTGGATATTGATAATTCACATAATATATAAAAAATTCACAGGATACCGCGAAATTACTGCCTCCGAAAATTCGAAAGCTAAAATCGTACTCTGCAACTTCTTATATAATTTTATCATCTTAATAGAATAGCTTAATATAAAATTCCAAAATTGATAAAACATTGCTTATACTTATATTTTTTTAAATAGGTATGTCATATTGTTAGACTTTTTTAAAAATACCTAGGTTTTTTTTACTATCACTTACACACAATCTTACATTTTTAACTATTGCCATGAATAATCTTTTAATTAACTCATTACTAATTTAATTGGATAATGTTTTTAAAAAATCACTAGTGTATTGAACTGTCATTTTGCTTCACTTTGTACACTTACATCGTGCGGGAAAAACACGCTGAAGTGTTGAAACTTTAAACACTGTATTTAAGTTGTGACTGAAACTTCAGAAACTTCACAGGCTTCAGGCCAGTCAGCAGAATATTGTGCGGCTGCTTGTACCATGTATTGAGTAAGAAAACCGAGGCAATAAGGAATGTGTTAAATAAAAGTTTTAGTAAAATCTGAGTAGGTACTTGAACATAATTATAACATATAAATTCCCTAGTTATATTCGAACAAGCAACATCGATATCGAAAATTGTTACCTAATTCGTTAGTTTAAATTTCGTTGGGTTCGCTTCTACGTACTGTTGGAATTTTGACATTTACGTGACTTTTTAAAAACAATTTTCGTTAGAAGATTTTTTTAATTTAAAAGTAAAATGATAAAGTTAGGTTACATATATAAATTGTTTCATTTATGGAAATTTATATAAGGAAATACCTACGTATACATATGTATATAATAATAAATAAAAAATGCACCGTGCCCTATTCTAGTCTAATTGTGCTTTTTGCTATTCTTTATTATTTTATTTGTGTCGCACTTACAGTCATTGGCTTTACTATCGATAATATTAATATTTACGGGTATAAATTTTACGGGTATAATGAAATTAAGGCTACGAGTATTTTTATGGTACTTTAATAAAAAAAAAAGATATTAAAAAATTACAATTAATAACGAGTATGACCTCCGCTTGCAGCAATTACGGAATATTATCGTCTTGACATGCTCCACCAGGTATTTGATGGTGTCCTGTGGAATGTGCTGATAAGTATTCATTGTAGTAAGCATTGTTAATTTACGTAAATTACAAAAAAAATACCAATACATAGGCAACAAAGTAAAAAAATAGTAGAATCCTCAGTCTGCCTGCTAAGAGTTAGGATTATAGAACTACCTCAGAATTTTCAAGGACTCCAATGTCTAGTCGACCAGTGTGTCCTACCTGTACTCTCTTACGGCGCCGAAACGTGGACGCTGACAGTCCGTCTGCTTCACAAGCTCAGAGACGCTCAGAGAGCTATGGTCGGAGTTTTTCTGGTAGATATGATTCGGAATGAACAGATCCGTCAGAGAACTAAAGTCACCGACATAGCCTTTCGAATTAGCACACTAAAGTGGCAATGGGCTGGTCACGTTTGTCGGAGATCCGATAATCGTTGGAGCAAACGAGTACAGGAGCGGAGACCGCGCTCACATCATGATGATGATGATTTTCCTATAATAAACACTCTATAAATAGATAGAAGATTAATATATCTATTGTTGACGAAATATAAGATTTGAATTTCCAAAAATCTGAAACCAATTCGAACGAAAATGGATCTGTAGAAGTGTATTTGTAGGATATCGTGGAGGAAATCGGCGAGTCATGCTTAGTAGACTTGTGTCATTTACAAAATATGAAGACGTTCGCCTCGAGGTCTTCCGTCAACAATATTGAGCAGTAGGTATATTATTGTAATTTACTCATGAATATGTTTACAAGCGGATAATTTGCAACTTCCCATTACTACTGCAAACAAGTACGCAGTAAGTAATGCATATTACTTTAGTTTTTATTAATTTATTTATTTATAATTATCATTTTTCATTAATAATAGTCATATATTTTTATCATCATATATTTTTATTTAGACGACCGATTGGCTCAGTGGCGGAACCCTCCGCCCACGGAGTCAATGGTCGCGGGTTCGATTCCCGCATCGGCATATATATATATATATATATATATATATATATATATATATATATATATATATATATATATATATATATGGATTTATAAATATACATGGCTAAGGGAGAGCTTAGTCGCAAGCGTGCCGACCGTCCCGGGATCGGGCTCCCCCGGGTACTATGGTGCCTTATCTCAGCATGCAGGGCTCTGCTGGGACTGACCTCCATCCTCCCTTGCGACTCGTGGGATTCACTAAGACAAAATTAATATACCTAATTTGTTGAAAAATGATGGCGACGTGGTTCGCCACCCGTCACGTCCTGATTCTCACGAGGGCGAGAAGTGACCAATGTTGAGGCGTTTCGCTGCGATGAATAGTAGCGGATAGAGCTCTGTGGTCTCTGTCAACCCCTGCGGGGGATAGGCGAGTGGATGCGGTGAATATATAAAAAGAAAAAAAATCATCATTTTTAACATTTAAATCTCACATACAACCGAAACTATTAATTTATTTTGATCAACGTATTAGCAACATACAAGTAGGTAATAGGTAATAGCGACATGACCTTTGTTTACTTCTGGGCAAAGATCTTTCCGATTACACATTTAATATAACATATCTCTTCCTCTTGTATCGTGTAACACAACTTATGTTTTAGTAATTTTCTTAAGCAAAATGTTCTTACTTGAAGTAATTTTGTGTTCTTTATTATTTAACTCGCTCCACAAAGCATTAACATCTTGTGCTTGTTCGTCAGTCAATAAACCTTTTGACCATTCACCAATTCGGCTTCGTGAAGCTTTCATAGGCTAGGCGGCCAGCGGCTGGGATTATTGGGTCATTAATCACTACCCACGCCGACGTGATGCGGCCGGTCTCCGCCTTGCTCGCCGCCCGAGCTTGGATGTGCACCGCCACTTGTGCAGATATCGATAAAACAGTTTTAATTGTGTAACGTTCTAAGTATGAAATGTTTGGAACGAGATTTGTAACTTCTATTACGGTTTATCGTCAAACATTATAGCTATAGCAGTCCATTGCTCGATATCAGGCTCCTTTAGAATGGAGAGTTGTCACCGAAAGCATCAGGTGGATTGAGGATTGCCGATTGCTTTCTATCTTATTACTCGAATAGACGTTACTAGACCTATTTACTGGTTTTACTCCCATAGTCAGTAGTACTACACCCATGGGAAGAAATGGTGTGTAGCCCTATTTTATGATGGAACTGCACAAAAGTTACATTATATAACAGTTTAACTTACAGTCGCACTCAATGAGTGACATTATTTATCAGTATACAGAAGGTATAATATATTTAAGGAATATATCTATTAAAATTGTCTAATTAAGTCTCCTTTCAATAGGAATATTTTTTTGCGTGACTTAAAATAAATTTGCAGTTATGTGTACAATTAAAATATGTTTATAGTTAAAAATTTATTTTTAATAAAATATGAGGCAAACAAGGAAGTGCGTCGTCTGATGGTGAACAATCTTTGCTGCTCACGGATACCTGCAACACCAGGTGCCTACACGTGTGATGTTGTCATTTTAGAAACACGTTTCTTTAAAGCTGAAGTATCGTATTGGTTTAATAAGGCTAAAAGAAAGTAGATCGAGAAGAATTAGAATAGAGATGTCATGCTTGGAAGTTCCTTAAGAAACTCATTAAACTAGACTGAATGAATTTTTTGTTTATGATATGTCGTGCGATATTTGAATTCAGTGGTAGAAATCATTTCGAACAACACCTAAGAAATTCTGAAAAGGAAGTAGAAATATTGAGTCCGCATTCTTAGAAGACTAAAAGTTGCTAAGATTATTCTTAAAAATTATGCGATTTATCGATATTCATTAAAACAAGTGCATCACTGGCGTATCGACCGCAAAGCTCAATTTACACGGGCAGCAAGATTGTATGTACTCTGGCCAACCCAACTCCCACCTCCCAAGGAAGCTGGTGTGGGTTACTTTACAACACTAACGATTCGTCGACGCCCTCACTCGTCTGCAAAACTCCTTACGAAACTAATCCTCGTAAGGTGAAAGACTTCTCAACCATTGTGTATATGTTAGGTGATCTTAACATAATTGTTTTATATAAATGTTAAGATTTTGCATTTTTTCAAGCTTATGATTTGTGGGACATTAAGCTTACTCGTATACAATTCCATAAATATTTTTTCTATAGCCCATATATGCTACTGCTGGGCATCAGACTTCCCATTTCTTGATAAATGGACGTTTAAATAAAGTTTATATTCTAAAATCATTCGGTAAACATTGTGAGGAAATCATTCAATCAAGAATATATTTTTATTAAATTTACATCAATTCCAATAACTGATAAACAATAACCACCATAGTGCTGATAATAGTATGGTTTTACTTATATATTTATTTAAATAAATAATTCAGAACCTAAGAAATTATTAATGTAAAAAAATCGTATTATTTGACATTGACAAGCAAAATATCTTAGTAATAACAATTATTGTTCCAAAAGTAGTTTAAAAAAGGAACAATTTAAAACCTCCCAACTTTGCATAGTACATGCGTGTACTAACTACTACATCGCGTAACTTTTTGTGCTTCACACACCTTTTCAAAAATACACTTTGTTTACTTTCAATTCAAAGTAACGAGGGGTTTCTGGCTGATAGATGTTTGAAGTTAAATCTCCCTTTTAAACGGTTGAAATGTGATTCAGTGAACGCCTTTTTGAAGAGGCTTTATCGACTGAGACTTAAACGTGAGCGTTTACGCTTTCAGTTAAGATGTGGGATCTATATTCTTTGAACATTAATATAACAATATAACTATATTATACAAAAAATAGTGAATATGTTTCTTGAAATAAAATTTATAGGAAATATTATGTTGCTATATTTTGAGTGCTTGTAACAAGGGCAAATTATTTATCTCAATCATTTTTTAAATTCCTACCTTCTTTTTTAATTCCTTTGTTAGTTCACACTCTCTTTATACATCTTGTTCAAATTTTCAACCAACCAATATTAATTCATTCATTACATTCAATCAATAGTAGGAGTTGACTGTAATTTTTTTTATAACTTGCATATGAAATAAATAGGACAAAATGCAAGCGGGTCCCATGATAATAAATAAACAACGCCGCCCATCACGGACATCCTTAATGTTAAGACAACATCATATGTGCTGACTATTTAAAGTATAGATGTGATTAATGGGAGGGGAAAAAAATTTCAACTTTATGCATCCTATAATAAAATAATTGTTTTAAATTTAGGGTCTAAGTATTGTACAATATAAATATAATATTGAAAACGATATTACTTTCCAAATCAATATATCGAAACAAATAAAAAAAATAATGTCATTCGTAGAAGTTAAAATGAAGACCACCAAAGTCAATACAGAATCTTAATTTTCTTTTAATGTAATTAAAACCATTCCACCATAGTTTCAGTGGAGTTTACCCTAGATTGTCCATAGCTTAAATGACCCTTCAAATCATTCATTAAGCCAAAATAAGCTTTACTTTAAAGACTTAGAGTGAATAATTGAAAATAAGCTATTTTGTAAGGGAGGCGATGAAGCCGAGAAAAAAGCACGTGTTCTATTTGGGATTACACGCACCCCATAAACAAAAGGTTAACATTGCAGTTTTAACTTTAACTATATTTGACAATATACAACAAAAATAAAGAATATGCAACTAAGTTTCAAGAAAAGCTAAACTATTATAGGTATATTAAACATTTTTACTACGGCAGTCACAATTATAGAGTTAGCCCTCTAAAGTAAATGAAGATAAGTTTGAGAGAAAACTTTGACACTGGCAAAAAGTTATCAGCTGACGCCATAAAATAATAAACAAAAAAGTTTGAGAGAAGTATCTTAACTAATACTCTAACTTAATAATAATTAAATGCTGATAATAGTAGTTTTCTAAGTGAAAAAAATTAGCTCAAATAGTATGCAGAACGAGTAGTTCAGAAATACAGAGTCAGGCTTTTGATTGCCTTCCATCAGGCGACATTCTTGCTCGTCTGCTCTCCTATCCCATAAAAAAAGGTATCAAGTAGTTAGGTACTGTGGCGTGCGAGCCGTTCTGCTACGGCGACACTTAGGATCTTTACGGGGTTTTATCTTCGATGTAATTTAAAGTCTTCCAAGATAAATTAATTTATTTTTCTATTCATTGTACATTTATATAATATCTTATTCACACTTTTAACTTTACATTTTATATCGCAATATATATAATTTCAATTTTTTATGCTGGACGGGATGACATGTCTATCCAAAAGACGTCAGTTGAACTAATACTTTTGTTTTAATGTAAAACAATTTATTTTAAATTTGAAATAACGAATTTAAAAAGAAGTAATATAAAAGGTTTTAATATATTCAAATAACTAGTTTTATTACATTAGTGATACATTTATCAATGTATCACTACAGCTGTAGTGATACATTGATCAATGTATCACTAATGTAATAAAACTTTATAGTTTAATATTTTAAAACTTTTTATATTATATTATTTCTTTTCAAAATCATAATTTAAAATAAAAAAGAAGTAAATTGTTTAATAAAAATAAAAAAGATTCGACTGACGTCTTTGGATAGATATGTCACCCGTCCGGCATAAGAAATGGAGATATAAAATGTAAATTGATTAAGTGTGAATAAAGTATGAATAAGATAAAAATGTACAGGGAATAGAAAAATAAACTAATTTCACTGGGAAGAATTTCAATAACATCGAAGATAAAATCCCCTAAAGATCCCGTGTGTCGCCGAAGCGGTACGGCTGGCGGCACGCTGCATGGTAGATAGAAGGCCAGGTAGATAGAAGACCGCGTAGATAGACGACTATGCATAATAAGACTGTATAAGCAAAGCAGAACACTATGCGATTGAGAAGATGCGATATTGAGAAGACGTCATTGTAACGAGAAAAGTGATGTTGCTGCGACTAAAGGAAAATGTAGAAATGTTTTGAGTAGTACAGAATTCGAATTCTATACTTCTCAAAACATTTCTACATTTCTCTATCAAACTTCATCTATCAAACCTGCGGTAGGTTAATGTATAGGACATAGGCCTTCCTCAATTCGCGTACCATTACCCGATTTTCGGCTTCACACATTCACTTTCTGCCAGCCTTCCTGCGCAGATTGTCGCACCAATACAAATTATACATCTCAATGTTATATTCCGATAATTTTATTTGGCGCAATAAAAATGTCTCAATTTATTAAAAATTACATGTTTATTCGTTTTTTGCTAACATAACCTCTCTCTCTATTAGTACCAATTCGTATTTGTAAAAATGGCTTAAGATGTGAATTGCACTTATATCGAATATCCTTGAAATTCCTTTAACATGCCGGCATGTCCTCTATTTATTGTATAATAAAATCATATCTAGGTAAATAATAAAGTAAAAATTAATATTTTAATAAGTAAGAAAGAAAATATGAGTTATAAATACAATTTTAACATTTTCTGAAATACATAAAGTTTCAAAACGTTTCTTTGTTTTTACTGAGCCTTTGAAACGGGAGGTTGACGACTCCTAGTCTCATAAAGACAGTCCTAAACGTTCGCACCCTCTACTGCATAGATTTAAGCCGATGTGCACCGTCCAGTGTCAGTATTCACGGCTTCACTTTAAGCCGGGTACAGTAGCGTGGCGAGCGGGGCGCGAGAACGAGCGTATGCGCCGACATGTGCGGACACAATGGCCGCATTCTCATGGACTCAGCCGCGGTAAGCTGATTGCGTGACGTCATTACAGCCCTAGGGCAGTTGCACATTGAACGCGTAATTGCAAAACTGTTTAACTTCCCGGTGAACGCTATTTTTGCAACTCGCTTTTTATTTGTATACTTTTGATCTCACGCTATTGTCTAACTAACTTTGTTGGAGTAGCGACCCAATATGGATCTTGGCCTCCGAACATATTTTACACCACCGTGCCTGTCCTGTGCCATCTCCTGCCAGTTGTAGATTTGAATGTTGCATAAGTCATCCTCAACATACCTCTCCAGCGGTACCTGGGGCGCCCCACAGGACGTCGTCCAGTTTGGCGACCTACATATGCTCTCTTGATTGTGCGATCCTCCCCCATCCTCTTTACGTGGCCCAGCCAACGAAGTCGGTGAGCCTTAGTCACTCCTATTACATTGGGTTGGGCTACCAGATGCTCCATTTTGGCATTTTTTCGATTTCGCCAACTGCCATCATCACTTTTGGTTGGGCCCAACTAGAAGTTTCATCTCTTCCTTTAGCATTAGTGTCCAAGTTTCACAGCCATACGTTAGAACGGACGTCTAACTAAAGTTAAGACAAATATATTGTAAAATATTTTGCTTGGTCTAAGTCTCAATTGGTCTCTTGATAGAACCTCGTCTACGGTATTACAGGACAAGCGGCATCTAAATTGCATGATGGTAGAGACGAGAAGATTTAGTTACATCTCCTTTAGTTTCTTTTCAGACTGATGATTAGAAGCAGTTTTAGATATTTTTAATAATCTACATCATTTTTTATATGTTTTATAATATACAGTTCATTATTAGAATTATTTTAATCAAATCAAAACTTTAGAATTTAACTTACTTACTTTAGAATTTTCTTTGGGCGATTTTAGAAACTGAGCATTTTTAAAAAGTAATTACAATTTAAAAGATGTTTAAACTTTTTAAAAGATGTTTATATTTAAATAACTATAGAAAAAGAATAAATATATTTTTTATATTTCTACTTGAAAGATAATTAATATACCTACCTACCTATTTATGATGTTTTTATTATTTAAATAATATAATTATTGTGTTTGAATACGTAGATACAAATATTACCTTATCTATATTTTTGTAAGGTGTATATAAATTATATGTAAAAACAATTGTCAGGCATTATGCGCACCCCCTAACTTAATACAGTTTGTAGGTGTTGCGATCTCGGCTTACTGGGGATCGCCCGCGAATAATCGTTTCACGACTGTATAATCCTACATGTAAAACAATGCCCGGGCTACATACGAGCCAAAAAGGTCTTTTATATGAAGACTTTTATACAGCAAATACATTTATATAAAAGCTTACTTTTGTAAAATATACCTAAGGATTATATACATATATTATATATATCCTTCCTATTATATTATAAATATATTATTCATCTTTGACAATAAATTATTTTTCTACAGCCTCTTTCAACTCTTTCTTGAGAAATAAACATTAACCCATCACGCTTATCTAAGGCGGATAGACGGGATACCCACACTCGGAATAAATATCTATAGGTTATACATATATGTATCCCGATGCGGAAATGGAACCCTGGACATGGACTCGGAAGGCAGTAGCTCTTAAGAAGTAGATAGCACACACTTAAGAAGTAGTAATTAAACTAACGTTTTTTACTTAAAATCCGTTCAGGAAGTGCCTAAGATGCCAATACTTACAACACATACATACCTATTTTTTGATAATAGTTTGGATTTTCTTCTAATGCACGCTTTTTAATTAAGAATTATAATACTTAAGGATTACCATTAAAAAACATGATTATATTGTATCTGAAGAGCACGGAGTAATTATCATTACATTTATTTAAGGGTTAATTTGTATAGTGATTAATACAACGGCTCGGTCTCTACCGTTTGCTCACGGCCAAGCGTAAGTGATTCTTTATATAGTTAAGTGGAGGATAGCGTAGACAGAATCGAGACGTAGTAATGTAAAACTCCCTCATACAGCAGTTCAACATGAACGGGGACCGCGTAAGCCGAAGATACACTCGAGCGTTATGGGCGCACTAGCCCCGCCCAATCTTGCGCACACGCACAAACCACACCCCCTCAAGCTATCGCCACCGTCGCCGTATGCGCCACTACCGCAACCGTTTAGTTTTCAAGTAAGATTTATTACTCTAACTTTATTATTTATAATTATTGAATTATTGTTTATATAATAATAGCTATGAAAATATACAATAAAATAAAGCTATTTTATTTATCCATTATAACCACAAAATCAAATGACTTCATAGTTCTTTAATTCTCTAGTTTTTACCTACTGTTGATTTTGTAAAGATCAACAGCATAAATTCCTTGACCGTCCGAAATGATAAAAATATAATCTTTAAATTAAATGATGTAATGGTTGTTTGTTGGATTGGGTATAGTCGTGGGCGTAACACTCGCATCTGAATCTTGATAAATATTTTTATGACCTATATAATTTTAGGTGTTTTTCTTAGCCATTTATGCATTTATAATAGTACCCATGGCGCAGGGAATGCTGAGTGGCTATGAAGGTAAACCGTTTCTTTTTTAATTATATTTTATTTTATAATACAGTTCAGTATAAGTGGTATGAGCGACACAGCACCATTAAGTACGGCATCGTCGGCCGGTTCGAGCGGCGCAGGTGGCGCTGGGGCTGTCAGCCCGCTGACACTTCTCCCAGAACCGTTCCTGGCGCCACCACCACCTGGACTTCTACACATGCTCATGTCTTCAGATAAATGTCAGGTACAAGATTAGATACCAAATTGCCGAAGTTTTTAAGAAAGGCCAGGTCAAGAGTACCCTTAACCTTGCATGAAGAGAGTGATGAGTGTGGAGGAAGCAAGAAAAGTGCGCCAATACGGAGCAGATCTATGGTCTCTGCCTACCCCTACGGGAAACAGGCATGACGATATGTATGTACAAAATTAGATGTGAACCGGCACTTTTGCCGCCAATTTACGTAAATGATGTATTTTAAAACCATTTTCAGTTATTATCAGTAGGTATATCATTTTATTCTGACGGCCTATTGTTCAATGTAGCTCAGAAATGAATCGAAATTAAATAAATGGGTGTATCGCGACATTAGATTGACTGATATCTTATTTTATCAAAAGCTATAGTAGACTGGATACTACACGTATCTAGTCTACCCTACGCTCCGACTAGACTGGGCTAAGAAGGCGGCTAGATGGTAAACTTGTGCTGAATATGTTTGAATTATACAAACTGCAGTGAATTTCATTAGTACATTTTTAAAATATCTTCATATACCTATCAACTGTGTGAAAATAATATTTCCATTCTTTTTTTCTTATGAAAAAATCTGTTATTAATATTTTATTTCAAATACCAGTATAAACTAAGATAACAGTGTTGTCTTAAAATTTTTAACTGAACAAGCAGTATGGACTTACCAAATAAGTCTATTGAATCGTACCGTGCCGTACTCTGACAGAATTATTACTTATTAAATTAATTTGTTTCATTCAGGAACTTATGTGGAGTGCAAAACAGTTGCAGCTGCAAGGAGATCCAACGTTACTTCGCCCGCCACCAAGTGCTTTTGGAGCCCCACTAGCTCCCACTTGGGAACTTTTACAAGTAAATATATTCGTTGTTTAATTATGTTCCAATAATTTGCCTCGTTTAATTATTATTATGCTGAAACGTGAACTTAGTTATCCTTCTCTACGAACTCAATCAATATAAAATAATCAATTCGAACACTTGACAGTCTGTCTGACAGTGGCTGATGATGAATTCAGGCATATATCTACTGTTGCGGCTATATAGCCTTAAATAGTTGCCCGGGACCCACACAGGTGCCACAGTCGCCTCCCATCCCATTAGATCCGGGGCTGTGCCTAAGAAAACACTTGCGCAAAAAAAAATTATTTGACCATGGGTACTCTAATTCAATAAAGTTCACTTAGCAAAGAAGTTGTATAAAGATCTATTTATAAAGCGTCCAATTTTTCACGTTCGTTTTACTCCTAAAATACCTTCATTCATGAAAACTTTCAAAAATTCTTACTAACTTGGGGTTTATGTAATAAATATATACCGTAAAGGGGTGTGTACATCGGAAGGTGGCTTTTTGACTCGGAGGGCGGTGCGGACGGCGATTGGACGACCGAGGGGTGACTTTTCGCCTTAACTTGACTTCCTCTGCCAATTGGAACGCGATACGAATGGTGACAATACATTACACGCCTACGAACATTGTTACAGTACAAGTGCTTATAGTAGATATATACATATATCTGTTAATAATTGTTAAAATAAATCTAGTTTAGAAAATACAACCATTATATTTGACCAAATAAAAGAAACTGTTTGAAACATATTTTTCCCTATACTTTAATATTACATTAAAATTAAGTTTATTATAACCTGCACCTATTTCTTATCTATCTTATCTTATATAAAAATCGAGAACAATTTTTTTTAGTCTCGCTAAAACTTAATAACAGTTCGACCGATGTGAATATTTTTGTTTTTGATGAAAACCTAAAATCTTCCTTTTACTTCCAATTAATTTCAATAGATATCGTTCGTGACGGCTTTATCGCCTAACGGACGTTTTGTTATAGAAAACTGTCGTTTCTTTTGTGTGATTTTGAAAAGTATTACATACCTACTAACATACCAGGAGAAGATTAGCCTACCAGGAGATATAAGTTTAGTCAATTTGAATTTAATAAATTGTAGAAATAGAAAAACTTTATTTATGACACCATTTTTTTACAATTACCAAAATTAAATCCTTAATAATATTCTATATACAAATAAAAACACAAAACAAAAAGAAAATAATTTTAATCTAACGAGTGTCATAAAATGGTTCTTGCTCAGCATATGCTGGGCGCACTATTGGACCACCCGGCGCTGGTTTTCATCAAGAACCAACGTGGTCAGATCGCGGACCACAGTGACGACATTCATACTGACACACTCGTACATACAAATACATCCATATATATAACTACTCATACTCATATACACATACACATAAATACACGTACAGTACAATGGAATTAAAAAACACAAAGTCATGTACTAAATTCACCGCGTCCAAAAGAACAAGTTCCTGACTGCATACTTAAAATTAGATTTTTGTATTTTTTTTAAATATATTTATTGTATGCAAGTCACAAAGAGGTGGTGGCAAGTTGTTCCAACATTTGGTTGCGGCGTATTTAAAGCTACCACGAAACGCAGCTAAGCAGTGGCGAGGAACAACCAGCAATAACCTAGGCGCTCTGGTATCGCCAGCATAGGAGTAACGAAGTTCATTGAGTCATTTAGTTCGATATAAAATTTAGAAACATTTTCAAAAAGTTAGACTTCACGTTATCATATACATGATACATACATATTATAGACATCGGTATTACCTATATACATACGTACCTACTTAGTGCACCGTTACAGAATGTCGGCGTTATAAGTGCTTATCGTGTGGTGAGTATCTACAGGGATCTGAAGGCCTAATCCCTTTCCTTTATTCATTCTCTCCTCCCATTATTCGCATCCTAGACGTAACGTAGACGATGCATTTGCAGTTTCTGCAGTGTTCGTAGTATTGCGTATGTCCATGGAAGGACGGTGCTGGTTGCTTACAATGTGTGTGCTTGCTCGTTTGCCTATTTACTCCATAAAAAAATACCATTTAAAAAAAGGAAATACACATTTCAACAAAATTTCAATCTGTTTTTGGCTCGTTTGTTTTTTACCATAACCACTTTATGCAAAGATATCTATCGTATAAAAGAAACATAAAAACGAATGAACTGTCTGAGTACTAAATCGAGGGAAGTATAAAAGACAACAATCAGAAACAGAATCATTAACATAGATGAAAATGAGTTCTAATTATCAAACCCATCTTGAATGTACCCATTATTACACCTAATATTTGTTTTTAATTATTCTCTCAAACGTACTAACTCAACATAAATATGTATGTGTGGACCAAGGCTCGTCCAAAATGATATGAGAGAAATCTTTTGATAAGTAGGTATGAGATAAAAATAATATTTCTTTTACGTCTTCGTAATGCTTTTTGTAAATTTTCTTTAAGTAGGTAAACCTTTTTAAAGTAAGTAAAAAAATCATTTAGTTATTCACGTAAAATAATTCTAATACGGAAATTGTCTATTTAAAATAAATAACGTTTTTCAAAGTAAGATTTTAAAATTTTTATTTTATCATTTTCTTTGAAATTTATTGTATTAATAAGCTTGTATCAAATGTGAACAATCCGCATTTGTGTTTAAGAAGGTTATTGTATGCATAAATATACCTATTTATGTAATACATAAATATACCGTTTATTCAAGTAGACTTTAATGATTTATTTTGTTATTCACCATACCATTCTACAACACAGGAAACCAATGTAAAACACAAGAAAGGGATAGAAAAATGTAAAGTCCAACAGAACTTGAACCTGCGTCCTACATAATATTGTTGAGAATGCTTAGAAATTTGGCGTCCGCCAAGCCTTTACTAGCAGCATTTTTGTAAAATATTTTTATTTTTAAATAATTCTTATTTATGTGTGTGTAGTTTATGATAGCAATTTTGGCATGTAAATAATTAATTAATTAAAACAACAATGAGCAGGAAAATGAATTTTGAAGGCATAAACCTACGAAATTATTACATAGTGAGGAGCACCGTACTGAATGAATCTATAATACCTATATATCTCGGGTCTTAAAAACATTGTACATTTGTTGGCTTAAAATTACTTAATGAATATGCAGGAAACGAGCGCTCGACTCCTCTTCATGGCAGTGCGGTGGGTGAGATGCTTGGCTCCATTTCAAGCATTGGCGCCGGCAGACCAATTAGTACTCCTGCGCGCCGCGTGGAAAGACTTGTTCCTGCTGCACTTGGCGCAGTGGTCGGCACCCTGGGACCTCGCACCGCTGCTCGCAGCGCCAACGGCGCGAGCACGTCTGCCACCTGATCCGCTTGCAGATCTCGAACTTAATACATTACAAGTAAAATCAACTATTTCCATTGTAATCAATGTATAATTTATTAAATTTATAGTGATCAATTTAGATATACTTATATAGGTTAGGAAGGGTTAGGAATTACGTTTTCAACATTAACTACCACTTTCAAACAAGGATTATTCGACCTAACCTAATATAAATATAGTCGAATACTCCTTGCTTGAAAATAATAGATAAGTAGTTAAGGTTGAAATCCTAATTCTGCTATAGGACAGTCATTATTATACTTCTCGGGACCCTTAAGAAACATAATACAATAATAGATTATCTTATACATACCTACCTAATGAGTTTCTTGTTCAAATAAATCTGTCCCGTAATCAGACCCCACTAGGCTTTGGATTATTCAACATACTGGTAAACCTACTAACTGAAGCTAAAATTGGAACATTATAACAAATATTTACTTTTATTTATTATAATAAAGGTGTTATTTAATATTTTCAGGAAATCCTATGTCGGTTTCGTCAGATAGCGCCAGATGGGAGTGAGTGCGGTTGTATGAAAGCTATCGTTCTGTTTTCGCCAGGTAAAAATATCCTTTATGATTATGCTGCTTTTAGTACCTACTTTATATTTTTATTTTTTATATATTAACGCCTATCCCCCGCAGGGGTTGGCAGAGACCACAGAGCTCCATCCGCTATCATTCATCGCAGTGAACGCAGACAAAAAGTATAAGATATATTTTTTTTTGCTGATGCGAAGTAGTCAGCGCCGCCCTGAACATTCACGCCTATGTTATTTAATAAGGTTTACAGAGACTGCATGAGCTTTAGAAGATGATTTTGTTCTTTAATGTTGTTGTACTATATATACATATAAATACTCTCCATTCACAATACTTCCATTGTCGTCTCTAATTATAGTCAGCTCTGAGGTAGATGTTAGGCCCCTTGCTGATCTAATGGATTTCTAGGACAGCTTTATATTTGCTCGGAAATCATTAGACAACTTCCTATCAAACTTATTTTTCGTTTGTATATTTGGGGTCATTGTTTACAAGAGATGGAAAATGTAAAGGTGACATTGAAAGGCGAGTGAAAACTGGTAATAAAGTAAGAATGTGTCTAAAATTGCACGACTGGCGGTTCATCAGGGGGTGCTTGTTTCGTCTCTAATATACGGTAATGAAAGTTGGGTTTGGCAGAAGAGTCATGAAAACAGACTGAATGCGGTGGAAATGAGAGCATTAAGAAGTATACGTGGCGTAACTTTGAATGATAGAATAAGAAATGAAGATATAAGAGTGTGGTACCTCTTTTAAGGTCTATGTAACTGCATTTGCGGTTCCTCTACCCCCATGTCCCTAAAAAGCGTTAGTCTCGTGGTTGTGTGTAACGTTTTCTTCTGAACTTTGCCTTCTCTGAACGGAACCTGTCTCTTGGTATCGAGCCCAGGTTCCTCATTTGTGGTTCCTCTACCCCCATGTCCCTAAAAAGCGTTAGTCTCATGGTTGTGTGTAACGTTTTCTTCTGAACTTTGCCTTCTCTGAACGGAAACTGTATCGAGCTGCTCTTGGTATCGAGCCCAGGTTCTTTGAACGGTTGCGCAACTCACGTTTAACCGCTGTGAGATGTTACATTGGCTACACTCCTTTTTCAGCAGCGCTATGATTTTACTAGCTCTTATTACCTTTACATTTCTCCCATTTCAATAGAGGCAAAAATATCCATTTTAAGTTACAATAAGGCAGGATGATGCGACAAACGTAAATTATTCTACTAAAAATAACAAAAAGTTAGGTTTAGTTGCCTGGTAACCTTCTACAACAAACCCAAAAAAGTTAGTAAAAAGTCACGAACTAAAAAAGGAATAATTAAAAAAAAAACAAAAGTTTTGACTTTGGAATTAACTTTTTTCATACCCAAACCTTACTTACCATCTTCTTTACAACTTCAGTGCCAGTAACATAGTTTGGCTATTAAAACTCTTTAGAACTAAATTATTACCAATAATCCAGAAAAATCAAAACGACCCTTTTTTTTTTTCAAAGTATGGTATATAGATAATATATATTCAACTCGTCTTGCTATGTCTAGGAGAAAATTATTACGAGCCAATAATGATTACATTTTATACTTCAGGTTTTTCGTCTTTATTCATTTCACAGATACTTCGGGGCTAACCGAAACACAACCAGTGGAGATGCTGCAAGACCAAGCACAGTGCATATTAGCCGACTACGTCCGAACCAGATATACTCGTCAACCGACAAGGTAACCAAAAGAAATGTCGCAAGACGAGGAAATGACAAATCTATCAAATCTAACAACTGTGCTACTTGATGGTAAGTATGTCGGTGTTTACTTGCCTACCATCAGGTAATATGGTTGTTTGTTTACTTAGGCAACTAACTGCTCCATGCAGAAATAAGCTGCTTGTGATATGTGAGCTTGGGTAGGCAGGGACTAAAAAAAATAAACAGAGCAATTAAAAATACTTTTATATCTGTGAACGCTTGTTTTTTTTACTATCATAGTCGTCTTATTAATGATACTGGGTTGGTTGACGGAAAATAATCACATACAAACACTTTGCTTTAGTTTATTATGGCAATTGTTATCTGTTCTGAAAAATTTTGAGCCAGAAAAAGCAAAACCAATCATTTAATAAGTATAGTTAAAATAATGGCAAAAAAATGGAGTTCTATACCTTTTATTATTATACATATATTACACACACACACATAAATATACAATTATTTATTTATTTTTATTATTAATATAATTAAAATATAATCAGATTTGGTCGCTTGCTTCTCCTTCTGCCATCACTGCGTGCCGTGCGCGCTCGCTCGATCGAGTTGCTCCTGTTCCGGGAGACTGTGGGCGACGTCTCAGTGGCCACACTTCTACACGACATGTACAGAATGCAGCCAGCGCCAGCGTCCGCACCGCCGTACTCACACCCACCGACATCCACAGAACATTGCTCTTCGCCATAACTCATTGATTCAATACTCAATTGCTAGTCTAATTACTAGACCCGTAGACAGTTGAAGTATAGACCACGGTTATATACACAGATCTTACACCAACAGTAATGAGAGTACATCAGCTTAATAGTACAGCTATTCTTTTCAGTTTAGAGCCGCCAGAGGCACGATGATTGATGGCTATGTTGTGCGACGAAGACAAGACAGCATTCTGTCTCTTTTGTGTCTTTTAATATAACGAATTATAACAAAACGAATAAAGCGATAAACCAATCGAACAAGTCGCTCATAGTCGCTTGTCACTCAACCGGCGTACACCCATCGATAGCAAGTACGTACATGCGACGGACGTACGCGAAAGAAAAATTAGGACACGATCACACTAATCTCTTACCACTGAAATTGGGCTTCGTCGCAAGACCTGTCTATAAGACCGTGGTATCGACGATATTATTTATAATATATGATAATGTTTATGTGTACCTTACGCTGCTGTTATGGTCTCTAATACCCCTACATCTACTCAGTTGTATAAAGAAAAATATTCATGTTTTTTTTTAATAATCGTATCAAGATAAACATTAACCCTTTTAGTACTATTATTTGTAGAGCAAAGACGATCGCTCGTCTTTTAATATGAGACGAGCGCGATAGCGCTCGCGAAATCAATAGCTGTTTAGTGCGCAGGGGGGTCGATCGCATGTATCACTAATTTTGAGTGATAGCAACAATTATTTTGCTGATACGATGATATTTGAAATGGGCGTCACAAGATTTCTTTGGCATTTTTAAGTATATATAGAGTAAAAAACGATGATACTAAAAGAGTTAATCAAGTACATTTAAACTAATTAGTTAGTATTTAGTTTATACTTAATATAAACTCCTTTGCAAAAAAACGGGCACCTTATAGTCATTGGCGACGAATATCGACCTCTTGCATATAGGCATCTTCACCAATTACAGTCAGTTGCGCATGTTAACAAAGGATTTCTTTTATGTGCCTTTGCGCATTTAGTGAGCCATTTTCAATGAATACTATCTTGGTACGATAGCTGAAAGTTATGCCCGCCCAAAACAACAAACCCTCCACTATAAGGAGTCATTTCTTCAAAACCCACGTCAGCATAGTGTTACCCTCTTCCCGTCTTCATAACACTCGCCGATGTCGGTTCTCACCATGCAGACAAATTCATCATCGGAGAAGAGTACACTTCTGCAGTTACCTAGTGTCCAAGATAGGCAAGTTCAAGCGAACCTCAATCGAGCAATCCGATGCTCACGGAGTAACATGCTGGTCGTCGACTGCGTATATCTGCCGCTAAAAGTCTCCTCCTCACAGTCCATAGGCTAACTTATGCTCCTCGTACTTCTTCAAGGTATCTTTTGTGGTCTATGAAATTGCATTTGCGGTTCCTTAGCGTGGTTTTGTGCAAGTTTTCTCCTAGAACCTTACCTTCTCTGAACGGAACCTGTCTCTTGGTATCGAATCCAGGTTTTTTGGGCGGTTTAACGACTCACGTTAAACCACTGTGAGACGTAACTTTGGCTACCTTTCTTCCAGCAGCGCTATAATTTTACTAGCTCTTATTGCTTTTTCTGCCATTAGACACAAAAATATCTATTTCAAGGCACAATCCTTATTGTGCCTTGAAACAGATATTTTTGTAGAATAATTTATGTTGATATTATATTTATTATATGTTATTATTTTTTAGTAGAATAATTTATGTTGGTCGCAGGATGATGCGAACAACATAAATTATTCCACTAAAAATAACAAGAAGCTATTTTTAGTTGCGTGATAACCTTCTAACAAAAAACCCACGAAAAGTATGTAAAAAGTCACAAACTAAAAAGGGATTTATTTTTTAAAAACAAAACCTTCGAATTAAGAATTAACTTTTTTCATACCCACTCTTTATTAAATGCCAGTAACATAGTTTGGCTATTAAAACCTCTTTAGAACTAAATTATAACATAAATATAAATAATATTATAAAATTAGAAAAATCAAAACCACCCTTTTTTTTTGCAAAGGAATGTATATGTATAAAGACTTAATTACACCAGCGTGTGAAATCAATTGATTTTTATGAAAAATAAATCATTCTAGTCTGTTCTAGTCATATCTGTTAACATTCCAAAATGTAAATTTTACTATAAATTAGTTATAAGTATTTAAATTTGAAAAAATGTAGCCCATTAAATTTTGTAAACATAAAAATACTTATTGACCTTGATGAGATGCTGCGGATGGTCATGACGAATAATCCGTTACTAATTATTCGCTTTTTTCATGACGAATTAATAGCCACAAATATTCGCTGTTAAGACAACATCATATTTGTATGATATAATTTGTCACTAGAAGTCTTGTATCAATGTTCTGTGGTATTTTCTTTCAAAATGTTGTTCAATTATTCGCACTTGTCAAATATTGCAAAATGGTGACTAACCACAGCATCTCAGACTTTTTGTGTAAATATTTTTGTGACTTATCAATATTTAAAGGTAAAACCACTGAAGCTGTTAATAAAAGATTATGTTAAATTGCAGTTTTATTCAAATAGCATGTACATAATAATTGAAGCACATTGCATTTGAAATATTGGAAAAGTCAATACATTTAATTGCACCAAGTATTTTTATTCTATAAAAGAATTTTGTAAATAAAATTAATTTAAACAGATGTAATGTAAAATTCTTAGTAAAAAATATCCATTCATTTTCATCAGCCAGACAAATTTACTTTACTTATAGGATATACAGCTTCTACTGAAGATAAATCTACTGAGTCATCCTTCTCCTCCTCTTGTATTGTGGTTGGTTCTGGTTCCTTTTTGGGTTCGTCTCTTGGAAAGTCCAGTTTACCCCATGCACCAGGTTCTGCTTTTTTTAGTTTAATCTCCACTTTTGTTCCCAACATAGAAGCGCTACTTTTATTCACATCTATCACCTGAAAATAATTACATACAAACATATTGTCACGCCTTTTTCCCGTAGGGGTAGGCAGTAGGTAGATCTTCATCCGCTGCAATCCCGTTATTCCTATACCTTCTTTGCTTTCTCCACACTTATCCATCTTTCCCCTCACATTCATCGTAGCGAAACGGCTCTCCGTTAGTCGCTTCTAGCCCCTCTCGCCATTTTTTAACAAATTAGGTATATTAAAATCCCATGAGCCGCAAGGGAAGATGGAGGTCTGCCCCCAGCAGAGCCCCGCATGCTGAGATAAAGCACAATAGTACCCAGGGGAGAAATACCAGGTAGGTCGACACGCTTGCGACTAAGCTCGCCCCAGCCACGTATCCATTGGCACGGCAGACAGTGGATTGGCGGAGGGGAAGGGAAAAGGATAGAGAAGAATGAAGCGGCTAGGCAAAGATACTCCCTGACCTTAATAATTACAAAATAATAGAATAGGATAAACAATGTTGCCAGAGAAGTGGAGTTGTAAAATCAGCTAAACATTATAGTTTTACTACTATACTTGATTGATATAATAGTAACAGAAATAATAGATCGGAGCAAAAGTATTTTCGTATTTTGAATGTATTATTAGTAATCAAACCTCTTTGGTTGTACTGAATGTAACTGGCTGATTTTAACACCATATTAAATGTGACATTCTAAAGATGCAATAAATAAAAAAAAAACTAGTTCCCGCCATTATTCAATTGTTTTTCAAGCAAGCAAAATGAACGTATGTGACGAAGAAATTCGGTACATTTTAAAATTTTATTACAAAAAAGGTAAAAATGCGACGAATGCCGCGAATAAAATTTGTGCGGTTTACGGACCTAATGCAGTATCAATAAGAGTAGTATAAATGTGGTTCAGGCGTTTCAAGTCTGGAAATTTTAATGTGAAAGATGAGGTTCGCTCTGGACTCTGTCACAGATAAAATCAGTGCCATCTTTGAGAAAGTGGAGCAAGATCGACACATTAGTAGCTACGACATTGCTGAAGAACTGAATGTTGATCATAAAACAGTTTTACGTCATTTACGAAAGTCTGGGTACAAGAAAAAACTTGACATTTGGGTACCACATGTTCTCACTGAGAGAAACCGTGACAACGCCAGACCGCACTCATCTATAGCCACGCAGCAAAAATTGAGAGAGCTTGGCTGGGATGTGTAAATGCATCCTCAGTATAGCCCTGACCTTGCTCCATCAGATTTCCACCTGTTTCAGTCATTGCAGAACTCTTTAGGCTTAAAGCTAAGCTCAAAAGAACACTGAACACTACCTGTTAGATTTTTTAATCAAAAATCTCAACATTTCTATAGGAGGGATCATGGCACTACCCACAAAATGGCAACAAGTCATCGATCAAAACGGCACATACATATTATAAATAAATAAAAAATTATACCTAAAAAAAATATTTTCCTTTGTATGAACAATATGAAAATACTTTTGCCCCGATCTAATATAATGGGGTCTGATTATGACAAGAAAATGTATATTTTTTAATTATTCTAAATTAAAAACCAGTCAACTGAGGAACTTTATCTAGGGACAAGGGTTTGCCCGGTTATTAGCTGCATCTTTAAAAATACAAAAATTTTGCAAAGAAGCGACTCGTCGACTTCACATCGTCTCTGAATGTGATCGTGTTTTAATCGGTCTTCGAGTTCATTGTTTATCCCGAATTCACTAAAGGGAGGGATGGCAACTGGAAGATTCCTCGTGGATGTGGTCGGAACTAGTCTATACATTGTTTTAATATGATAAATTATAGTGTAGTAGTGTAAAGTGATAAATAATACCTATTTTTTATTTTTCAATAAAGCACTGATCTTTATTTGCCATTTACGTTTTGAAAAACCTATCATAAAGATTTATATAACATAGACATCACTGGTCATTATTATTTTTTCTGTAGTGGTAGAGCCAGGCTGCACACAAATACTTTGTCAAGAACTGCATATTATTTGTTTGGCCCGGGGAAGTACCACACTCCCGCAGAAAACCGGCGTCTGAATTACCATTCAACTCTACCGAGTTCCGGAGCAGTTGAGTTCCGGAGGCCCAAGCCCCATCCCCCCTTCCATAATGACACTTTTCTTAAAGGCCTGCAACAATTTTGCACTGCCTATGGCACTGCCGATGTTTATGGGCGGCGTTGATAACTTTCCATCAGGTGACACGCCTGCTCATTTGCCTTCCTAACTCATAAAAAAAAACAAATAATTACAAAAATAAAGTACTCACTCCCCTTAACTCCAAGTCCAATTCAAAGCTTGCATTACCCTCCTCATGAAAAGTCAATTTAGTGTTTAATCGAATCGGATTTAACTTAACATAGCTTAGAATTGGGTCATATTTCTTAGCATACACACTAACAATAACATAATCGGGAGTTTGATGCCAGTCCCAACGACACTTTACAGTTCCAGCAGGATTGCCCTGAAATACAGGAATTTTATTATTTATTCCATCATTTTCACTAAGTTTAGTCTTGTTTAAAAAAAACACTTAGCTCAGTTGGAAAAGTTAAATGTACAGCAGAGTAATGTCATAGTAGTTATATGGAATTCCTATTGTCTTCAATCATGAACATTCATGGAACATACAGACATAGAAAAATGTTTACCTCTTTAAACCACTTGTGTGTTCCTGTTGTGCATCCAGGTTGCGCCAGAAAAGTATTAAAGTCTGTTGTCCTTCTCTGGCAACAGGACCAGAATTTCAAACCTTCATGGAAAATTGGACAGCCAGGGTGATATGTGCAAATGGAATCATTTGTTTGTGGACCTTCATATGACATATTACATCCTCCATTTTTACATGTTGTTCCAACTTCTACTGAACTATGCAGAAATAAAAAATTCTATATAGCTAGCTAGATTTAGCTAAACAATGTATTACATATTTGTAGAGAAATTTAAATACAATTGCATCCGGTTATACATGCATGCAAATGCAGTTATATAGACCTCAAAAGAAACCTTGAAGAGGTATGAGGAGCATAAGTTAGCCTATAGAATGTGAGAGGGAGTCCTGAAGCCCCCCAACTTACTCCGTGAGCACCGGATTGAGGTTCTGGTGAGGGTGGATGTGTTGTTTTGCGCGGGCACAACTTTGAGCTATCATACCAAGATAGTATTCATTGGAAATGGCTCACTAAATGCGCAATGGTACATAACAGAATTGCTTTGTCAACATGCACAACCCGCACTGACTGTAATTGGTGAAGATGCCATTTACATGGATGATAATGCTTGTCCCACTATTCTAATGACATTGATGCTTATATGCAAGGGGTTGGTATTCGTTGTTTGGACTGGCCAGCGCGGAGCTTCGACCTTAACCCCATTAGCTAGTCTGGGACCTCCTAAAAAGGCAATTACAATCAGTACAATTACCGCCACAAAACATCAGGGAACTTAAATGTGTGATCACCGCTAAGTGAGAATACATTCTATAGGACACCATCAAAAGCCTGGTGGAAAGCATGCCAAGATGATTACATGCTGTAATTGCTGCAAGGGGAGGTTATATTCGTTATTAATTTTTATTTTTATAATGTCTTTTTTATTAAATATGACTATTTTTCCATATCCATAGAAAAGCTATGATGCCCATTTTTTTGCAAAGGAGTATGTATGGATATTTATGTTAGTGTGTATATGTATGTTTGTATATGTATATATGTATTATATGTAGTCAAACTTATGTAAGTAATTTTTAGCTTATTTTATTTCAAGTTGCACCACCTCCAAACCAATTTTCTCTGTTTCACCTGCAGGTTGTCTGGTAGAGAATGCTGTGCACTTCTTGTGATAATTAAAATAAATAGAAATAAAGGCCTTTTTCACAGTGATGGGAGATGTATAGAAATAATTGAATTTATAGTTAATTAATAGCATGGTGGAAAATGGCCAGTTGTCTCAGTAGTGGGGCTACTGTCTACAAAATCAATGGTCACAGCTTCGATACCACATCAGAAATGACCTGCAGATATTTATTCCGAGTCTGGTTATCCTGCCACTCCTTCTCCAGAAATAGAGGGGCTCATGCCCAACTGTGGGACATTCATGGGCTGCGAAAAATAATATGATGGGAGATATGACTTATGGATGACTTTTAAAAATTCATCAATATTTATCATCATTACCCTTACATATTCCAATGCTGGATGAAGACCCCTTTCTAAGATGAAATGACATCTTCAGGCAGATTAATTCTGGACAGGCAGATTGACAACAGCATAGTCAGGTTTTATGCTGTTTACAACTGTTAATAATTTGTTTAGCCTTTATTTAAGGATGCTTATAATACTAATGACTAAAAGTCAGTAAGTAGAGCATCCTTTACCTATCAACAGGATATGTAGTATCAATGAGGTAAAAAGTTATCTTGCAATACAATATCCATAAGTATGACTGATGTCAAAATCGGATAGATAGCTTTTTAAAAAAAGTTTTTATTTAAACCAACCAAACATATAACATTTTATATAAACTCTTACCCATCAGTGTTAGGTATTGTCTTTTGTGCACTTTTCTGTACGGAGTTTTTCAAAGAATCAGCAATGTGTGGTTCTAATGAAATCATTGGAGAATCAAATGGGGGTCTTGGCAGTTGAGGCCCAACAACAGGAGCTCTCACTTCAATTATTTCTTTCTTATCCAATTCTTTATCTAAAACTTTCTTTTCTGGTTCTGGTGGTTTCTATAAAAGAAGTGTTAATATACTTAAATTCCCAGTTTACCTTTTGATAGAAGCAAAGACTGTTAGAATGTTATTACATCACACAGAGTTCCAGAGGCCCAACACCCTCCCCCTCACTCCCATAATGACATTTTCCTTTAATGTCAGCAACATTTCCGTACTGCCTATGGTGCTGCAGATGTCTATGAGCAGCATTGATTGCTTTCCATCAGCTGACACGCCTGCTTGTTTGCCTTCCTATCCTATAAAAAAACTTCTATTTTACATAAATAATTTAGTTTAAAGTGCAGCCCATGTATACCTATACATGCAAAGATGTAGAGAAAATTTATATTAATTTATGAAAAATCCATTATAAACATCAACATTCACATGATAAGTACATTTTTACTTCACATACATGATTTTACCTACTCTTAGGTTTGATAATCCAAAAATACAATTTTAAAAATAATAAAAAAAAAAATATGGTGTAGAGTACAACAATTACATATTGTGATTTCTACTACATCTTAATAATGTTAACTCTTCATAATGTTAACTCAAAAACAACAAATCTATTCCAAGGTATCTTCTATCTTTAACTGCTTCTTCCACAGTATGGGAACAAGTAGCAGAACCAACAGTAAGAGACAGTTAGTTCTATAATCACTATCTGTCTATTCAAGATAATGTGCAAATCCTTCCTATTTGGGAGACACTAGTGTCCAGACCTCTATAGGGTGTTAAAGTGTTAAATACATACAAAATATTAACATAGGTATTTCTAACACTTTCATTATATTAACTTTAGAATACATACCACATTAGAGTGCTTTGATATAGTGCAACCTTTGATGTTAAGAAATTCAGTAAAATCCACACTTTTTTTATTACAACATGACCATCCTTTATAGGCATCATGAAATACAGGAGCTCCAGGATGGTGACAACACTCCTCTGTTGCAATGAAACGAATCTTTAAAAATACTTATATATAATTAAAACACTTTTTTAAACATTGAAATATATGCAGTCATTGAAATTGTTTCGGTACAGTAAAAGCACATTTTAGTCCATTAAATATTGTCAGCAAGTTTTCCAGAATATTATTCTAGAACAGTCGTACATACCTTTATCATTTTTATTAGGATCAAATAATTGACCACAGCCACGATTATAACACTGAACTAAACTTTTGTTTTCAGGCATTTCTAGTGTTGAGTTTTTGGCTAAAAATAATTTTTTCATAAATAACTCACGTGTATATAACAGAAAGTGGAACCGACTTTAGGCAGACTGACAATGAAAGAAAGGTGACAATGACAATGCATTGCAAATGACAATTACCCAACGTAATTTATATTTTTCATGGACAAATTAATGAAAGACAGTTTTACCAGTAATTAAACTATCTTCTAAAGTGTATTGTTTTAAAATAGAACCGAAAATAAAAAACGTCGTAAATTTTACTAAATTAAATTATATATGTTGGCGCACCATGAATTTAAGTTGTAAGAACGCCATCTGCTGAACATGGAACTTTGCTATTCAGACCAAACAGCAATGCGCTCGCGTTTGATGATTCGGAAAAGCCATTTGTTTAGCTGACAGTTTGCAGGCCCAGTATATCATCTTCACCCAATCGTTTGATCTTGTCCAAACTACGTACGCGGACGCCAAGTTCGCGTGCTACATCACAGTACTACCAACGGACGAACTATTGGCACCCGTGTCACTCGACGAAATTAACACATCCTAGAAGGTACAACCCAGCGCAGAGCTGTAAACACGGGAGAACTTTTCTTCGACGTGGCTAAGGCCTTCGACAAGGTCTGGCACAACTGTTTGTTATACAAACTATACCAAATGGGTGTGCCCAATAGACTCGTACACATCATACGAGCATTCCTTAGGAATTGAAGCTTCCGATACCGCGTTGAAGGAAGACGTTGCCCTGAACGGGGGTCCCATAGGGATCTTGTCTGTCACCTCTACTGTTCTCTCTCTTCATCGCCGATGTCTCTAAGTACGCATACGTACTGCTCGCCCTATTCGCGGACTACACCACCCTCTATACCTCGACAGACCTAAACCTCGACAGACCTATACCTCGACAGACCTATTACTTGAAATAAGTTTTCAAGTATCACTCTCGATATCTACTTAAATTTCACAAAACATATTCAAAATGCTCGTTCTAAAGTGACCTTTGTCTTAGGTCACCTCCACCTTCTAATTAACGCCTGCAGCACACTGTTCCTCGTACACAAGCTGCTCCTATACAAAACATGCGTCCGACCGATCTTTTCTTACGCTAGTGTCGCCGTTGCGCACGTGCTTAAGCATAAAATTACTACAACCGATACAAAACCGCTACGTTCGTCGAGTCACCGGTCCGGAGTGCTTCCAGCGCAACATCGATCTCCACTGCAACCTGAATTTGCCGAGCATCAAGGAATATTTTAAAAACCTTTCAAAAAAACTTTTCGAGAGATCTGATTCCCATCCCACTCCACTGGTGGTACACTCAGTCAATTACTCGCTCGATAGAAACGCGACTCCGAAAAGTAGGCGCCCACATAACGTTCTACGGACGATCCAGACGACGAAACGGCGTTATTCGGATCTGTTCACGACACCAACACTCAAACGCAGCCCGGTACCAGCCGAGCACGGTAAAGTAGGTAACAATTCTACTCCGGCCGCTTAAACAAGATTCTCTCACGTACCCGGCCGCATCACTGTCAGTCAATTAAAATCACATAAACCATCATTATTAATTCTATCGTTGTTTACATTTTATTTTCATTCCGATTTAATTCGGGTACTTTTTATTGATAATGTTAAGTTATAATAACTAAACGAATTTGTTACTAAATTTGTTGCTTTTGATGCTAAAAATATTTTTGTCTAAAAATAGTAGATTGGTTACAGGAACAGAATCTATCAAAAAATTATTATTTTGTGCAATTTACTATTGATAGTAATCTGTGGTTTTGGTTTGTATTGGTATTGACAGAATAGAATTGTGAATGTGGGTGTGCAGCACAATGAAAAAACGCTATAAGTTAGAAAAAAAATTATAAATATAAATGTTTAACTTATTTTATTCACGTAAATTATTATGAACAAGGATTTAGAAAACCCTTGGCCATATTTAATCTAAAACACGTCAGCAGATATTTATTTTAGTATAGATAGATAATTTGTGTAATATGTATCTTGATTCAGATATTGTAATATACAACTTTGCACGTTCCCTTTAATTGAGAACAATGTTTTATTCTTTAATCTGATATCTTTTATCCTGAGTAACCACAATGAATTTGATGCGGAAATTACGGGGTGCTTCGGCTTCCACTTCTTCGGATACATCAGAGAATTCGAGCTCGTCATCTCACATTCAACTAGGCTTAATGCACCTAAAAAAGCTATTTGCCGAGTATACGCATCCTCCGCAGTCTCTTACAGATGCTGAAAAGGATGATAAACTGTACAACATGTTACCTCTTTTTTGTAAGGTAAGCAAATTTTTTTTTATAAGGTATACTTACAATAATATTTTTATTATTTTATTAATATTCATATATTTTATATCGTTATATTAATTTTATATTTAAAGAAAAAATATGTATAGATATTGAATATGTATATTTATAATATGTATATTTTGTGCCTTCTATATTGTGGAAGAAATTTTATTTAAACCTATACAATTTTTCGTACTAATTTAAGTTTACAATATGTATTTTTATTTTATATATTTATATCTAAACTTCATAAAACAGGTTTTTGGAACAAGTCCATCTAGTGAAATGAATGAAAAATTTTGGGATATTCTATCGTTTTGTCAGCAAGTATCAAAATTAATGGTATCAGAAATAAGAAAAAGAGCCAGCAATCAAAGCACAGAGGCTGCTAGTTGTGCAATAGCAAAATTTTTAGAGATAGAGAATTCAGAAGAATCTAGCAATGGTTGGATGTTACTGTCAACATTAAATCTATTAGCTGCAGGTGACCAGTCCTTGATACAGGTAAGTTTATGTGGAAAACTACAAATACATATTCATATATTTCTCTAACAAGTGTTATTGCTTCAATATATTTTGAATGCAAATTTCTGAAGTACTCTCATTATTTAACTATACTTGTATTTAGTCCAATAATTAGTTGATTCAGAGGTATCAAATGTGAAATCAAATAGAGTTTAAAATTTTATAAGCAAAATTCAATAATAATAAAAATCCCATTATTAGTTGTCAAGTTTTTATTACATGTAAAGTAGTAAGAAAGTACAAATAGTGTTAAGATTTGTTCTACTCATTGGGAGAGAACAGTTATAGATATAATCTTAAGTGATAGAATAGTTATAGAATCACACTAGTGCTTGTGTTAGTCAAGACCAAATAGAATCTCAGAGAAAAAAGTGATGGAAGATATGAAATTTCAGGTAGACTGGGGTAATGTTAGTCTTATCAGGGTTAAGTTTACTAAAACTCAAGTTTGTTTTTAACTGCTATAAAGATTCTATTAATCTTTACTCCAAATTTCCAGAATAAATCCATGGGTATTGACAATCGACTGAAAAGTAAATTATTGTTTTCCAACAAATTTTTTTTTCATTTCATTTTCTACACAGGTCATGACAACGGCAGCAATACCTTCAACGTTAGTTAAATGTCTGTACCTGTTCTTTGATTTACCTGAGATTCCTGATTCAGAGGCAGACATTCAGGATGCTAACAGTGATTTCACTCCTAGAGAGAGACGAATACTTCTCCAGAAAATATTTGTACAGGTTGTAATATATTATAATAAAAAATATAAAAATTTGGGTAATATTATTCATTGAGATACTTTTGTTATGACATTCATATTATTTAAATATATGAATTGTAAAAATTTATTTGGTAAAAAAAAATATGTGATAATTATATATGAGATAGCCTAATTGGCTTAGTGGTGAAGCTACTGCTTTTGGAGTCAATGATCACAGGTTTGATTTCCACATTGGGATAAATACTACAGATATACTACTACAACTATAGATTTTTATTCCAAATCTAGACGCCCCTTAAGTTTGCTTTAGATAAGCATGGTGGGTTAATGGCCATTCCTTCAGAAATCGAGAGAACTGTACCCAGATGTGGGACATATATGGGCTGTGAAAATAAGATAAATAAAATATGTCCTATGGATATTTGTGGTTAACCTTCAGAATTATAGTAAACTATTTTGTATAGTTTTAATTATTTATTTTAGTTATAGTAAGTGCAAATAGGCCTCAATCGCTTATGAAGTCTGAAATCATTTTATTATCTGGAAAACATTTCATACTAATCATTAATATTTTGTACTTAAAAAGTATTTATATGTGTTATATATGTTAATCCTCAGGTACTGGTCAGATTATGTAGCCATCCCTTTCCGTGTGAGGAACTTGCAAGAAAGGATGACTTAAGCCTTTTATTTTCTGCTATCACATCATGGTGTGCCCCCCACAACATTATGTGGAGGAAATCGGCTGCTGAAGTACTAATGACATTATCCAGGCATGGACTGACACAATCTGTTGTTCAATATATACACAGTATGTATATTTATATTCAACATTGTATTCATATACTTAAAATGAACATATTAATTATCACTTATTTTTTTAAAAAAAGGAGAAAAGTGTACCTTTTCATATATATGGATTTTTTTGATAAACTTATTATTTACCTTTAAGGGAGCCTTGTAATTTAAGTAAAGTGAGAATTTGGATGTTTAGCTGAAAAACAAGCTAGATGACCTTGAGGAGAGCCTGTATCCAGCATTGGACTACCACAGACTGATAATAATAATGTGTTTATTGTGATTATCACAAGCTCGGGATAATATATATATACAAAATATGTATGATAATTATAATGCTAGACCTTGGATATTTATTATTAATTCTTATAAGTTAATGAGAATAAAACTATGTACTCAGTGTAAAAGAGAAATAAAAAGCATAATTCACTCTGCTACAACAACTGTTGTTGACATATAACATTTAAGTATTTTTATATTTTAGATAAGGGATGTGTGGCTCTTTGCATTGAGAATATGCAAAGAATACCGGAGTTGACACCATTAGAGGTATGCAAATAATTTGGTACACATTGCTGTTTACTGTAGTTTATGATTAACCATTATAAAAAATATTATTACCATTATAAAATATATTTAAGAATACATTACACTTGTCATATTGGAGAAAATACTGTATTAGCATATTGTTTGATGATAATCTCTATAGAAAACATGTGGCATCATTTCAGGCACTGATGTAAAATTCAAGTCTTTCTTTGCTTTATCTAAGTCACATGTGCTTTGTTGCCACAGTATTATGTATATACACCATGTGAAATTACAGTATAATTTAATCTTGGAAAACAATGTACCATATCTAGTTGTGGATAAGAGTTCTACCAATGAATTACTTGCAATATGAAATTTCTTTATTTATATTCATACAGTCATATGTTCAGATCCCATAACCCATATTCAAGGTTTTAAAAGAACTTTATTAATTAATCACATTTAACCTAGATTTTGTCCTTTATCTGAATGGCTCGCTAATATACATTAATTTGTTAAGTATTCACATTACTATATTACTTATTTCTATATAACTGTATAATAAAAAAATGCATATGACCATTTTTTTGCTATTTGGTGTGATTTTCTTATAAAAGAATCAAAATATTTATAACTTATGATGGATAAATTTATAAATTATGGTTGAACTTATATGGATATTATCCAAAATATGTTGTTAATTTATAACGGTCGTAAATTAAGAGCATACAAACTTTTTCCCACAATAACATTGATTTTTGATGTCATTTAGGTTGTGGAGATGTTTGTGGCGGTGTTTTGTTTTCTAAAAGATTCAAGTGATGTTAGTCAATTATTACTGGACGATTTTCGCTCTTCCCAAGGATACCTATTTCTATCGGAGTTTCTTCTGAAGTGAGTAAAAAATATATATATCTTAATGCAGGTAAATGTAGACGAAATATCTCATTTGAATCACTTTTTGTTTTGGCTTGAATTTTTGTTTTTTATTTTTTACAAACACAATTTTCTTTATATTTTTACTTTTATTACCACAGACATGAGAGACAAGATGTGCCCGATTATTTGACATCTGGGTAAGCACTGTTTTTTGTAATAAAACAACTACAAAACGACATTTTGATGCATATATCAGAAAAACTTACACTACCAATAACTAATATAATCATGATTTAATAAATTTTTGCTTATTTTGGAATGTTTTTTTAAAGTGAAATAAAAGACCCTCACCTTTGCGTATACTTTACTTTCAATGTATTAAACTGCAAATTTGCCGGTAACGCATTTTTTTCGCCTCTGGCGCTGCGGATGTTTATGGGCGAAGGTGATTATCATCAGATGATCCGCATGTTCGTTTGCTTATTCTGCTATGAAGATATTATAGATCGTTAGATATAAGGTAATTGACTATAAATAATAAATAGTGAAAGGAAAAAATATAAACGTCTTACAATCATTACTATCCACGCCGTCAAAACGCCGTTTGCTGAGTAAGGGATAAATATCTTAAATTCAGTATTGTGAAAAATTGGTAATTTAATTTTTTTTTGTGGTGATTCTGCTTTGTTTTAATACTTGTGAATGTGTTAGAAGAGGTAAACAAACAGTTGCAATTGAGATGCAAATCTCGAGCACAAAATCAATGTAACCATTATTGATTAAAATGCAGTAATTTTATATAGACTTTTGTGTCTTTAAAAACCGCTTACAATAATGTCATTTTATGAATCAAGTGTCTTAAATGTAGGTTAGAAGAGGAACGCGTGAGTGGAACAGAGGCTAGAGCAGCTCTAAGGAACCTCGTGTTAATGGTGTCGTCACTGTGTGCGTGTGGCTTTTCTGAGCTTCGTCCAACACGGGCCAACACGGAACTATTCCAGTTGCAGGGATTTGTACTTCCGCAGCCATCTACTCCTGGCCAGGCTGTGAGGAATGTCCAAGCTTTTCAGGTATTGTTTTTTATTTCATATAATCACCCGCCTGTGGCAGTCCATTGCTTCATATAATGGTCTTAATTATACTGGTGTTCTCATATCAGTGAAAAAAAAATATCCACTTGTACTTTCTCCCAAAAGCAATATCTTTTATTTTACAAAATATCGTTTTTAACATGTATTTTGTTTTTTCATACAAACTTAGAAATATTGTTCCATACTATTACAAAGGTGGGGACAACCTATCGTGGCCGTACCAATTAACCTCACCATGCTGCTGTTTTAGAGGTCATTGAACCCTATACTTACGTCATACGTTCGAGATGTTGAGTTCAACGTTGACACATCTTGATTTTGAGGAATTAATTTTTTACCAGTTGTTCATATTTAGAAAACAATATTAAATAAATAGTTATAAAACAAACAAAGAACTTTATCTATGTATTGTTTTTTGTACGAGAAAAAATTCTGCTTATACCTTTATATGACAATATATACCGTGACTTTTTAATTACCCGAGAAAACTAAAATTCGCGTTTGTAAAAATATGTCTGTCAGTATCATAATCAAATATTATAGCGTTCATACAAAAATATTGTTCTATGGGACTTCAAAGAAATCCTGTAAATATTACGCGACCAAATTAGGTTGGTTTGGGTGCAGTTCATATTGGAATGATAATGATATCTATTTGAATTAGCAAGATTTTTTGTTGTATAATTTTTTAATAAATATGTTAATAAATTTAAAAAAAAAATTTCTTCGCCAAATTTAATGTATATCGATAACTGAATATATTACTTAATTTTCTCGGGTAATTAAAAAGTCACGGTGTATATGTGTAACTTGTATTCCGATGAAACACATTTATATTGCGAAAACATATTTTATTGTATTTTTAATATCAATTTTAATATAAAACATGGTTATTCTATTCCTATGTGCTGATAATGAGAAAAAAATATTTTTTATTCATTATATAGAATTTATATAAAATGGAATTGTTTTAACCGCATTTCAATAATGAATATTTTAGTGCTTATAAAATAATAATAATTTTTTTCTTAATACACAATGTGCGGAATTATTAACAGTGGACACTCCAGCAGTTATGACCTTAAAATGCCCACTATTGGGCTCGAGCTTTCCTATATCTGGAGAAATGAAGATTAACTTACCACACTTGCCCAAGATCAATTGGCGGTGCACCCGGGCTCGGAATAAAGACCTGAAGGCCATACATATATTTACCCCGATTCGGGAATCGAACCCGCTACCATTGATTCCCGAAGCAGTAGCGTTGCACTAATCCATTTAGATCGTTATAGTAAATAACATAATAAAGTATTTGTGTAGACGAGTCAGTGACCGTGTGATTATAAAAAAATGAAAGATGTATTAAGCACTTTTATACTCTTCAATTTAAGCTCGGCAACGCAGACAAGTTCTGTAGTGCCTCTGGTATTGTAGATATCTACAGGTGGCGTTTCTTACAGTTCATTAGGTGACACACATACATACATTACATATCGTCACGCCTGTTTCCCGTAGGGGTAGGCAGACACAACAGATCTCCATCTGCTACGATCTTGGCATGCCTTTTTGCTTCCATTCATCATTCTTCTTGTGCAAGCTCGCCGGCTATGGGTACTCTTGACTTCGCCTTTTCTAAAGACATGCTTGCTCATTTGCCTATGCCTTGCAATATGTGAATTAATAACATTAAGGTTAAATTATAAAATATGTACCGATAACTTTTACAGGTACTGCAATCGGTATTTATAAAATCCAATTCGTCGGCGCTTTGCTGTACAATATTAGATGCAATTTCGAGTGTGTACCACGCCGACAACGCTAACTATTTCATATTAGAAAATCAAAACACTTTGAGCCAATTCTCAGAGAGAATACACACGAAGAACGCTGAAATTCAAGAAAAATTCTTTGAATTGCTAGAATTTATAGTGTTCCAACTGAACTTTGTGCCATGTAAGGAATTGATATCACTTTCATTGTTATTGAAAGCAAATAAGTCGAGAAGCTGTAGTATTCTATGCATGAAAACATTACTTAATATATTAAAGTAAGTATTTATCATTCAGAAATAGATGGTTGAAAGTTGTTACGTTAATTATATTAAAATTTGTATTCTAGGCACAATGCAATCTTCAAAGACGTTTATCGAGAAGTAGGAATGTTAGAAGTATTTGTTACTTGCTTATCCCGTTATGCTGCCTTCTTAAAAGATAAACAGATACTAGAAGAAGAGAAAAGCAAAAAAGAAGAGACGACGTCTAATGGATCCCCTGTGGCGCCCGAAAGGAGGAAAAGGTTATCGTCTAAACAGGACTCTTTGATAAAAGACCCTAATTTAGATGAGGATGAAGAAGAATTGGGCGCGTTATTAATGGAAGGATTAACGGCCTTGTTGAATGGTAACACAAATAACTGTAATGTGTTCAGAGATTGCGGCGGTGCCAAATGCGTACATGGCATGGTCGTGCACGAATCTTGCAGGAACAAGGCGTTAGGTGAGTTATTGTGAAACTTACACAAATCTAATTATTAACAACTTCCAATATGAAAATTTTAATTACGAAATATTATTGCATTAATAATACATCTTAATTGAGAGGTACGAGTTCAAATAGTATGTGTAAATTAAAACTTTGCATAAATAAATGCTAAGCTCACATCTCAAAAACATTGGATTTTCTCGATATAAATTATTATTATTGTATGGATCTAGCATCGAATAGGACTGCCCCGCAAAAATTAATTGCTAAACACTGCCCTGTTTATATGAGTATAAAAAGTAGGCTGTGATTGCCAACTCTACCACCAAGCGTGGAGATAAAGTGGGAGGCTAATTTTTAGCAGTGGACTGTGGTGGTGATATTGATTAGTTGATAGTTTCTTAAAAATTTACTAGTCTAAATTTTCTTGGGTAAATATTTACGATCGCGATTTCTGCGAAAATTTGCTCCAATTTTTTTTTCTGACTATTAATATTTTTAAAAAAAGATTTTTCATATTATATTAAGGAGGGATTTAAAAAAAGATTTTTCATATTATATTAAGACTGCTAATCCTATAAAACGCTATAAACTACAAATATGAAACTCACAGTCGTCGCTAGTGATTAATCACTTTACATATCAGGAATATTCTAGACTGCTCAGACTTCATACAGTCCTACCACTTATTGTTCGTTTACCAATTTTTGTCTTATTTTTAATTTTTTTACATTCGAAGACTTCTCCCTCCTCAATATTGCATGAATATCATTCATTATTGATTTATTATTATTATCTAATTATTATTATCGAATATATATATGATATTATTATCTAATTAACCAACTACCTCCAGTGGTGTTTCCGAACCGGTACGACATTGGAATCTTAAGAAAACAAGCCTACGCCTTTCTTCAAGACCGGCAACGCTTTTGCAATGTCTATGGCACTGCGGATGTCTATAGGCGGCGTTAATTGCTTTCCATCAGGTGACACGTCTGCTCGTTTGCCTTCCTATTCCATAAAAAAAAAATATATGCGCGTAGGTGTCTAGTGTATGTTTCGTTGTCTTCACTTAAATTCGTGTAGTTCTCATCGTTGGGCAACGTGAACATATCTAATTAAACTTATCATCGATTCGTTCCCAGTGTGGCCCGCGCTTAATGATTTAATCAAAATTTCTGTTACGTCAGGTGTAATTAGGGAACTGATTGTGAGTGGTTCGGGCGAAGAGGATATGTCTGCATTACTCTGCGGCATGCATGCAGCACCCAATGATGCACTGCGACTCAAGTTACATATTCTGAAAGCTTTACTCACATGCTTGCGCGATTCCCACCGTACACGGACTATTTTTCGGAAGGTACATTGAAATAACAAACTAAATATAAAAAGTCTAGAAGCAGCAATAGCCCAGATGGTTAGGACTCCTCATACGATCTGAGGTCGTGGGTTGGATTTTTTTATTGGATTATGAATATGAACTTGCTTAGCACACTTCTAACTCAATTGGAATGGTTAACAAGAATTCCACCTATATTTAATCACTGCATTGAATTTAAGTGTAACAATATTAACATTGAAGATTTTTCAATTGATATGGAGATTTTTATGTAGACTTCTAATTAGTGGTTTTTCTACTGCGCTTCGTTCGATGAACGTGGAAAACGATCGAATTTCTCTCCTCTTTCTTGATACTTCCGTTACGAAAAAATTTTATGTATTTATGTTTGGAAGATTGTCTTTTAACTTTATTGTACACTTACATAATATCGATTCCTATATTATTGGATTATCATATAAGTTCGATCGTATTTTGGCGCGCAGATATTGACGTCTATTAGAAGGAAAATATTTAGGTGAATATTTGGGGAAAATATTTTCGTAACGTTAGTTGTAACAACGTCACTTGTTGCAGTAACGTCACTTGTGGGTACATTTTAGTGTAAAAATTGTATTTGCTACTTACTTTGTGACCTTGTCTATAGAAAAATGCAAGAATAAAATGAGCATTTTCGGCATATTATGTTGTATTCTTGTTGAAATTGGAAAAATGCAACCCAAGCAGCGAAAAAAATAAAAATGTCTACAAGGCATCTGCAGTTACCGATCGCATCGTACAAAAATTGCGAGATTAAAGATTGCGAGCGCTCTGGACGGCCTGTAACAACTGACAGGGCCACGATATTGTTTGTGGTGAACGAAAATCCATATTTTATACTGCGTGAGATAGCGGACGCCATGAATGTGTCGCATAGTACCGTTCAAAGACACCACCAGTCATGCTGGTGTGTGGATTCCGCATAATTTGAATGAGCGCCAGCTGATGTAACGTATGCTTGTTTGTGATCAGCTCATTAAAAATAACCAGGAAGAATCATTTCTTTAGAATTTCAATACTGGCGACAAACAATGGATACTATACGACAATGTTGTGCATTTTAATTTTTTTTCTATTACTTTTTTCATAATTTGTAGTGTAACAATGAATGTATGTATTTCTAAGGTAAGCGGTTTTGTGTACGTCACAAGTGTATTGGTATCACTTGAAGGCCAGCTGAAAGGAGAGGAGTTTATGGATAAAGACATGCTGCAGTTAATCCACATTGTTTTCTATACAATAAGTACAGCCATGAGATTCGAACCGGCGAACGCAAAATTTTTCCACCATGAGGTTTGTATACAAATAGACATTTGTTAAGTAAGCATATGACTTTTCCCGCCAATTTACATCATTGACGTGTGTTTTGATTTAAATTTCGTAATCTGTTGTTAATATCAATTATATTATTTAAGTAGCTGCCCACCCGGCTTCGCACGGGTGGTGTATCTTAATTCAATGAGACAACCCTCAGAGGAAAGAATAGCATGAAGCACAGAAACAAAGTTTTGCTTTTGTAATACAAAAGAAAGGAAAATGAAATGAATGTCAATCTATCAATACTGACATTTATTTTGTTAATCATATTAATAGCGCCATCATAATAAAGGCGATGTAAAATGACTGAACAGAGACAATTTGTAGAGTCTTTCCGTACAATTTTTTGAAAAGTATATTTTATAGAAACCTTGTACTGATAATAATAAACATAAAAGAATAATTATCTAACTTGGTGCAGTCGTTCTGAAGTTATGCGTGTATATACATTTCAGTGTTTTGGTGGTATTATTTAAGTTACTGGTGGAGTTTCTTACAATATAGCTCTGTTAAGCCGTATAGATTGAATGAAATGACACCACTAATGCGTGTATCGTGACTTTTTATGACTTCAAAAGTCCTTAGAAGGTTTTAGTAGAATGGCCACCATTATATCAATATGAAACCTGACTCGTGCCGAGCTTGTGCCTTTCAAGATAGTTGTTGTTATTATATTAAACTTGATACTAGCGCAACAAATATAGCTAATTGCCATCAAGGAACAAGTAGAATTGAATGATTTTGGTAATACATATATCATGTACCTTAGGAATCATTATGAAACCATATTTTGATAGTTCGATATCGCAGGAAATTATATAGTAGGATTAGATCATCATCATCCACAGACAAACATAGGTCTCCCCCAAGAAATGCTAGGATTAGATATATCTGTTAAATTAATTTTAATAAAAAGCTGTCGGTTTAGGGTATTGCTCACATTGATTCCAGACTTTTTGCGGAACGGACGTATATTTTGTGAAAGTGTATTTTTATGTTTTAGTTTCTCAATAATTTCATATGAGTTATTTAGATTGTACATGTTGGTTATTTACGATTCTAATTCAAATCCGCTTCTGATTGCTAAATATATAATCACCTTTTAGATATGCATGACAACACTATGCGAAACCATACGTCTATTGGGTTGCTTTTCTGAAGACACTGAATTGCTGAATGATTCAGAAGCGGGACATCCAGACTTATACGAAGTAATCCACGAGATATTTACTGGAAACATATTGGAAATGAGGTTCGTATTTTTTATAACCGGAGTATTGACAAGGTATTGCAATATTTTTAAAGATTGAAAATTCGTGAGGACTTTATTTTCTTGCGTAATATCTTAACTAAAATTATTTATTTGTTTACCCTTTATTATCCTATACCTATTGTTAAAAATGTTAACATAGGTCTATTGGCATTCTTGGGTGTGGCAGGTGCAATATAAATAATAATACTTTTAAATATATTGTGATTTGCATTGAATAACTTAATCTGTAAACAGTGCTTTTACTATAGTTA
Source organism: Baronia brevicornis (assembly GCA_031353405.1). Lineage (NCBI taxonomy): Eukaryota > Metazoa > Arthropoda > Insecta > Lepidoptera > Papilionidae > Baronia > Baronia brevicornis. Next base: position 98,424 of record JASFAT010004379.1, read on the forward strand.
ATGAAAGGTAAAAATCTTTTAATATTATATTATTGTAATTTTTGTCAACCACAAAAACTAGACTTGAAATGTCAGTGCATAGACAATACTGTAAAATGCATTTATATAATGCATATAAAATTTAAGTAACAATGATAATAAAAATACTGGAATTACGAGTTTCATGCTTAATATAACTAACTAAAAACTTTCGTGCTTAAAAAACTAAAATCTTAGACCCATCAATTCAAATGAATGAAGGAATAATAAGTTGTGATGCACATAGCCTAGTTCTTCTCCTTCAAAATACATTGCATTATGATTTAAACGCTGAAGTTTAGTAATATGGACTTTGTTTTATAAATTAATTTAATAAGTCGAAGTTTCAGCTTTCCACCCCAAGTACCCGTTATTTTTGTCCACGCGTGCATACTATTGAGATTATTATATGATGTCGCCTTGGATTCTTTCGACAAGCCAACCTTTTGTGGGTCGCTTAATGTGAAATCTCCAAGTTTGACACGACAGAGCTCTGCTATCAACGAGGTAATATTTGTTTCATAATAGTTTGTTAACAACCAATTGGCTCACTGGCGCATTCCTTGCCCACAGAGTCAATGGTCGCGGGTTCGATCCCCGTATCGGAATAAATACATGTATGGTATGCAGATATTTATTCCGAGTCTAGTTAATCCGCCAATTTGTATTGGACAAGCTTTGACGGATTAACGTCCGTTCCTCCAGGAATGGAAAGGCCTGTGCTCAGCATTAATACATATATGGGCTGTGAAAAAAAAAATAGTTTGTTAAATGGAATTCTGTATTCAATTATTTTGAAATTGCACATTTTCGTTCTGTGTAATAACACAGGTTATGTCACCTTTTTGCTTTGGAAGTAGGAGGATTGAAGTGAATTGACAAAATTTGTGCTAAATATCTTGACGTGTTTTTAAATATCAAGCTTTTTACATAAAAAGTTAACACACTTGTTTATAAAAGTAAACAAATAGTCTCTACTAGATAAATAGAATATTATATAGATATTTATCAATCAAAGAAACGAAGCCAAAAACATTGGCTCAGAAAGCGATCACTGCGCTTTGTGCGTCGTCTGCATATAGAAGGAACTGCAAAAATAGTTTTTAAAAATTAACAAACAAACTTTTTGGTGTTATTTCGTTTATATTGTTATTAATGGAAGTCCATTTATCTCTGTTATCATTTTAAATAGATTATAAGCTACTTAGAACTTAATCAGAATATGTCATAATATTGAAATTTCTTTTATGGGATAGTTCATCCAAAGGAAAGCAATCAACGCCGCACATAGGCAGTGCCATAGCAGTTTGCAGAAGCGTTGCCGTCCTTTAAGGAAAGTTTAAGCTTGTTTTTTTAAGGTTCCAATGTCGTATTGGTTCGGAAACAACGCTGGAGGTAGCTGGTTCCACAGGGTAGTGGAGCGTGGAAAGAAGTTTCTTGAAAAACGCGCCGTACTGGAACGCTACTCATCCAAATAATAGGGATGGAACTTTTTCTTGTGGCAAGTTATACGGTAGTGGAATTCAGCGGCTGGAATTATTCCAAACAATTCCTCGGAGCACTCCCCATTGTAATATTGATAGATCCTGAATTTAGCCTAGAAGTGATTTTAATTTTACAGAATAAACCAGCAGGCCGCGCTGCGCCGTTGAATTTATCCGTAGGAAGTTCGACTGGCGAGGCGTGGGTGGTGCATTCGGGTGTAGTCATAGTATTAGCAAAACTTTTACCTGCTCTACCACGGCCTGAGAAACATGAAGACTATGCTCGGGCAATACGAGACTACCTTGCCCACGTGTTGAAGTCTCTTGTTAGGAGGTAAATAAGCATAATAGAAAACTGGAAAAACAAACTATATGAACAGACCCCTAGTTCATATAATGTAATACATCTATCATACTATCTCCCTATTTACACGGTACCTATTTTACACGATTGCGCTTTTACACATAAAAATCAACATGCTACGTAAATATTGTAAATACTTTCAAATTGTTAAGGAAATAAAGGGCTTTATTACTATAATTATTATGTTGTAATTGTTCTCACTGCACAGGCAGTCACATTATAATTTCTGTTTGTCGCCAGCGAGCGAAACCAGCAAGTGATGTGCGGCGCGGGTCTCGCGGGGGTGGTTCTGCGTGTCTGCGGCGCAGCGCTGCGCGCTGAGAGGCATCCGCTGCACGCGCCCGCCATGTACATGCTTGAACGGCTTGCTGCGCACTCGCTACGGCCTATAGAGTTACGGTAAGCGTACTTACAATATACATTTATTACTTTTTATTTGTGAACCATCAACAGGTGTTACGTTTTACATTATTCTAAATAGTTCGTCTGGCTACGATCTGTAATGGCCTACGTGGAGATCCCTTAACAGACTCTGAACACAGGTGGGTCGTTGCAGGTATAAAATGAGGAAAATGGGGTTATACCGTACCATAGTGTGAGGGGTGTGATTGTGGAGTCGCAAGTCAGTCCATGGAGTCACTTTCACATTCCAAAATCTTATCGCGGTGTATGCTGCTGTCATTGCGGTGGCGAATTATTGGCCCGGAAAAATATAGGTCGAACCACTAACACGAAAAGAAGAAGATTCTTTTTGAGCATATTATTTTACCTCTTTTAATGAAAATATACCTATATTATACTCGTATTCTTATCATTGACAGAATAATGCAAAGCTTCGGCTTATCGTTTCTTTTTTCTATTTACATTTTGTGTTTGTATTTCTTTAGTATGAATAATATAAAATGATATCTAATAAATTGTTGGTAATTTAATTTACTTCTACATAATTTTCATAACATCTATTACATTATTATAATAATATGCAAAAAAATCGTTTTAGTGAATTTCTACGGATGGGAAACCCCTTGAACTGTCTAGCACCCGAACCAGGACAAGTATGCAAACCGGGCGGTCCCGTGCCCCTGACAAGGATAAAGACTCTTGTGTCTATGACAACTCCACGAGACTACAGGTCGGTATAAATTTGATTCGATGTTTTGCGTTACAAATTAGTTTTTTCTGTAAATTTTAAATATAATAATAACAAGTAATATAAAAACTACTTTTAAATCCTGCTAAATATATTATTAGTGGCGCAACTAAGTTCTCGCTGTTTGTCATTAGATGGCTCCAGCATTAAGTGTTGGCCGATTTTGACATATCCAAAACGTCGTGAATCAAGCTTAGACATATGGTAAACAAACCTCTGACACGCTAGTGATATTATTTTGAACCATACTTTTAGTTGTATGAAAATGTTTGATTTTGTGCCAAATATTTTTTTTATGGGATAGGAAGGCAAACGAGCAGTCGTGTCACCTGATGAAAAGCAATCAACGCCACCCATGACTTTCGCAGCGACAAAGGTAGTGCGGAAGCGTTGCCGACCTTTAAGGAAAGTGTCATTATGGGAATCGGAACGGGAGGGGGAGGGATAGAGCTCAGCTACTACTCAGACGCCAGTTTTCTGCGGGAGTGTGATACTTCCCGGGCCTGCCCATTCATGCTACAGAAAAATAATATGCTTTTGTTGACAAAGTATTCGTCTGTAGCGTGGCTCTACCACTAGTAAACACTATCACTACTGTTAATAGTTCGCATTCATTTTTTCTAAAAATGAACATTAAAAAATCCTTAGTTTTTCTTTATCTACAGGAAACTCTCTTATAATGCGGTAGGTTGGTTCTGCGTTATAGGAAATCGCGGTATACGAGTGATCATTGAATGTATCATCAATATTCCTAAGACTCAAATACTAGTAACAAATACTTAATAAAATAATTAAATTTTATAAGAACAAGATCTGCAAATGTAACAAAGTGGTATTAACTTGTATGAAATAAAAAGTAATGTTGATTATGAATTGTCAAATCATTATAAGTTTCACAGTACACATATATGACTTGGGAAATCCCCGCGTTATGCGAGGGGAAAAAACGTGTTATACGAAGGACATGAAAACTCATTATAAGAGTACCGCGTTATAGGAGGGTTCATAATATTTTTATAAGTATGTCATTCCAGTTATTTTACTAATAGCGTAAGGTTTTCAGGTCGCAAAACTCTTGCACACTGCCACCATTTGTGGAATTCGACATGTCAGCCGAGGGTTTCGGCTGTCTTTATCTGCCTAGTATAGCCCCACAGTCTGCGAACTTGAACGCTCTTGGTACTCAAGACACCACTACTTTGGGTGGCATTGGTTCCGGTATATATTTTATAACATTTTTTTTAAACAGAAATAATAACATGAGTAATGTTTGAATATATTATAGGTAGAACATACATAAAGAATACAGCACATATAGCGAAACAAAAAAAATAGTTAAAATGAGCTCAGTCTACGTATTATTAAGAATTTAATGTCATATTTTATAAATTTTATACAATGGTACAGTGGAGTTTTTACGCAGATAAATTAGTCGGATGGAAAGTGGAATTGGGAAAAGTCTACAGTTGATATTACTCAACAAATAAAAATAGTTAAAAATGAGCTCAGTCCATTTATTATTTAGAATTTAATACAAATTCATTTTCAATTTTTATATTATATATTTTAGAATAACAAACTTTTATACAATAGACCAATGGAATTTTTACGCAGAGATATTGGGCAGGTGAAATCAAAATTGTGAAAGTCCTTGAGTGAACTCATTTTTCAGCCCATGTCAATTGGGAAAACCACATATTTATTGCATAAGCGTTTTATTGTAATCTCACCAATTTTATCTATATTATATTATAAATAACCAAAATTGTAGGTTATTATTAGTCAGTCTAGAGATATTTCTTAACACATTTCCAACGAGAAATGAGATTTCTTGTTTTTTTAAAAAAAATACGTAGACATCGTAATGTGTAAAAATACTTTATTCGTAATACGCAATATTTCACATCAATCAATCAACAAAAAAGTTTAAAAAAAAAATAACGAAAAACCTGATTAAGTTCAACTTCAAAAATCATGTCAATCATCAATATCAATCGTTGTCATCTGTATTGAAATCTTCTATGTAAAACAATAGAAAACGAGCGTTCACTTTGATGACATTTGAAATCTAAGACTGAATCATAACAATAATAACCGCGGATTTATTTCACACGTCGAAATATTTTAATTTCATAAAATACTCCGATTTATAAGCAAGTTTGAGCAATAAGGTAATTAACAATAAAGTTTATTGGGCTCATATGTATTTTAATATAATATTATACTTTCTATCAATTAAATAAATAAAAAAAAATATAAGTACTTCATAGTTGATGTTTTTATTAGGTGATAGAGTGTTTCCCCCGCAAACGGGTCTAACATATTCCACGTGGATATGTGTGGAGAAGTATTCGGACCCGCGCACTGACCCACATTGCGTGCGCTTACTCACGCTGGTGAGGAACATCAGCAACAGTCGAGACGAGCACCTGGTATGCCTCACCGTCGTCCTGTCCGCGAGGGACAAAGCTATTATCGTATCGACGCAGGAGACGCTTGTGCCCCATAGTGAGTATGATTAATTATACATTCAACCCTTTGGCGGCGCGCCTTTTGGTGCTCAACTATAGCCTCTCTCTCTCTCTCTGAGCGAGCAATACATACAACAAGAGACACCTACTGTTAAGTAGTTCTGAATTAGATTCTGAAAACATTAGAGTGTTCTCCGTCACGCCGGCCGCTTAGCCGCAATTCATTTCTGCACCGCCAAAAGGTTAAATTTACGTTATAAATATATTTTGATCATCAAGCATCGTCATCAGTAGCCTGCGACATATTACTGGACATCGACCTTTCTTAAGCCGCACCACCTAACCCCATCTTTGTCTTCACAAATATACATTCTACCAGTCGCCCTGTGATATATTTATGTGATGACTAAAGATTTTTGTTTAAGATAATTTTCTTTTTCACAGCCCGTATATGACCCACTGCTGATCATGAGCCTCCTCATTACTGGAGGAACGGACATTAACCCACCACGCTAGTCTAATGTTGATTGACGGGATTGCCATACACATGGATATTTATTCCGATCCGGGGATCAAAACCGCGACCATTAGCTCGTAGAATAATTTATTGAGAATTCTACAAATTTTTAATCACATTTTTTTTATTTACATGTTCATTTCTGTTTTATAGAAACTTATTCCAATTGAGAGCTTTAAATATAATATTTACAACAGATGTGGGAGAATGGGAGCCAGAAGGATCTGGAGAATGTGGAGCGCGTGTATGGTGCCCTGATCTTCAGCACGAGGGACAGTGGCATCATCTTGTTCTAGTATTAAATAGAGCTGTGCTTAAGAATTCATCGTTTTCCTTGTATTTAGATGGTAAGATGGTCTCATTCTTGAAATTAAAAATCAAAAATGTTTTTTATTTATTAGATATAAACTTCACAGAGTGTGATATGCTAACACATACAATTTTGCAGGAGCTAGCTATGGATTTGTATTTTGATTAAATTAAATAAACTTATATAATGATTATATACAGATTCGTTGATTATATTTAAAATATATACATTACTAATACAAGCGTTTATATATCTATATATAATATGTTGTGTATGCGTGTAGGTGTGTGTGTGTAGTTATGAATGTAATATTTTATTTATTACATTCATAATTGTTCCATAATAATAACTTTTTTTAATGTAAAATCTACGAAAAAATATCGATTTACGATTAACGATATATATCTCGTGTAAAATAATATAATCTCGTGAAAAAAATATATACGCTCTTCGTATATGAATGGTCATTCTTCGAGGGCGTATATATACGCCCGTTCAAGCGAAAGAGTTAAATATACCAAATATTGGTGACCTTACAAACCCTGTGGCAGTTTCAATAGATTTTTCCTTTGTTTTTATAGGCCAGCATATGCATTCAGGCAAACTGCACTACGTGAGTGCGAACCCTGGGGGCGGGGCGGCCACGCTGTCCGGTGCGTCGAGCGTGTACTGCGTGTTGGGAACGCCGCCGCAGTGGCGTCGCTACTCGCGGCTGTTGTGGAGGCAAGGGCCCGCGATGTTGCTCGAAGACGTACGTAAATACTACTACATAACTCCTCAAGTAAATTTAAAATAAACGCCCAAAAATTATTGTGAGATTTTTTCCGTGACAATGTTTTTTTATGGTATACGAAGGCAAACGAGCAGGCGTGTCACCTGCAGTGACGTTCGCATCCACATGTGACATCCGCAGTGTTTCAGGCATTGCAGAAGCGTTGTTTGATTAATGCTCAATTATTGGTATATACCACAGATTTCCGCGTCGATTTCCATCTAGATCTGTAAGCATCGCTGCCCGTAGTCATGTGAAATACTAAAATTTCTAGATGCATTGCGTGTTTTAGGAAATATGATATATACTGGAAAAGGAAGGGTGATTGAAGAACAGTAGCAAAGCAACTACTCAGATTTTGATTTTTAGAGATAGAGTGGTACTTCTCTAGACGAGCTCTGAAAACAATATTTTAATAAATTAAATAATGAATTGAAAATTCTTCAATTGCAAAGATTTTGTTAAATTAATTTAGATAATTTTTTAAGTATGCTTTAAAGTAGAGATTCCCAAAGTATTCCGAGGGGTCAAAATAAACGATAACTGATTTTAGGGGTCGACGAGGTCTAAAAATCGACCCCCATTAATTAATACAAGTTCTTATTTGAAACTTTCAAGATACATGAAACAAGAAAAACCAGGCATACCATTGATTAAGAATCAAAAAATCTGTTGTTACTTTACTTATTATTATTAATTGCTATTTAATAAAAATTAAAGTATTTTTATTTCAACATTAAGATATTGTTTATAAATCTAATATAGCAATGTAAAATTACTATATACTTAAAATAAAATTAGATAGTTTTATTTTAATTCAATGAAAATTACTTCCCCTCCCCAAGTAATTTTTATTTAATCGATGGAGTTTTTGAAAAATTATATAGGGATAGATGATCAAAAAAGTTTTGCAACCCTTGCTTTAAAGTTTCTAATATTATTTCTAGCTAGCACTGATTAATTCTAATTATGCTTACATAATGTGTCATAAGTCATCTCCTATTTCATACACACACTTCTGAGTATTGGCCACAGATCGCGCTTGGGATTCCCTAAGCATTAACATTTTAATGTTACACACAACCACCCCCACATTATTAATAAAAACTCTTTTGTGGAAACTGTGTTTAATTTTCGGGTAGTGCTTAACACCGATTACACTAGTAGTTGTTTAAGAGAAACCTCAGTGTGGAAACGATCTGCAATGGACTACGTGGAGATCTCTTAACAGACTCCGTACACAGGTGGGTCATTGCTGACATAACATGAGCAAATGGGGCTATACCGCACCGCAGTGTGAGGGGTGTGATTGTGAGGTCGCAAGTCAGTCCATGGAGCAAATGTTCGAGTGTTCACTGTGTCCTAACACCTGCACGTTCCAAGATTTTATCGAGGCGAACGTTGCTGCCATTGAGGTAGCGAATTACTGGGCCGGAAAAATATAGGTCGAACCACTGATTCGAAAAGAAGTTTAAATTGTTGAAAATTCTTTTTTTTATTCCAGGTACTGTCAGCACAAACAGTGTCAATAATCTATCAACTAGGCCCGCATTATGTTGGCACATTACAAGCGCCGTTGGCTCCGGGTCAAAATCAAGAGCCAATGTCACCGCTGGTAGCAGAGGAAAAAGTTGTGTTTGGTATTAATGCTCGCGCTATGTCTCAACTCACCTTAGCAAAGATACGTAAAGTGTACAGCAAGAACGATAACAAAGCTATAGCAAAACAACTGGGTATGTCGTCTCATGAGAATGCGACTCCTATTAGAATACTACACAATTCTGCCGGACACCTGATGGGTCCTGCGAGATGTTTGGGTGGCACGGTTGTTGGTTATTTAGGTGTAAGAGTATTTTGCCCCAAGCCAGCGGCAATTATGGTGAGTTGGCGCAATAAATATATACTAATTTATGTATTATCGTTTATAACATTTTAGATTATAGATATATAAAACATAGAGAGGATGGATGAAAGACGACTGGCAAAAGAAATTCACCTTCAAATTTTTCTGACCTTCACCATTTTACGCCTGTTTATATAAATTTAGTTTATTTATATTTTTATATCAGTGAATTTATAGCTTAAATTTAATTATTCATAATTAATTATTCACAAGATTATCTTCTTTTAAGATCGACACGGTTGGCGGTTGTTCTGTATTACTTGGCCTAATTGCTATGGCTCAGGACGTAGAATGTTTATATGCTGGAGTAAAAGCGTTAGTTTGTGTCGTCCGCTCTAATAAAGCAGCACAAGCAGAGATGGACCGACGGAAAGGATATCAAACTCTCGCCATGCTGCTAAAGAGGAAGAAACAGTTGCTAAATTCACACATACTGCATCTCATATTTGGTTTGGTGGGGACAGTGGATAGTCAAAAAGAAACTTCTTCCATACCCAACCTGACTGCTTTCCAGGTAAAGTATTGCGTCACTATTATTGTTATATGTTCTGTTTACTTTAGTTACGAGTGCAGGCCTGAGTCTTCTATTGAACATTGGTTTGTGTCAAATATGAAGAGTGTAGCTGTAATTTCTGTGCTTGGCTAGCGGATTAAGAATCTAAGATTAATTTTTTACGAGGTATATTCTTGTGTTTGTTCTTAATTTGCTACCATCAGCACCTCGTAAAATATTCACGGAGAGAATTGGGGTAAGCCTATCCTTCACACAAAAAATTACAAAATCAAATTTCTAAATACGATGTGCTTTATTGTTTTTAGACAAATTTCAAATTAAAGAATCTATTTAAACTAAGAATCATACTACATAATAATGTATATAATATGAATTTGGAATTTTTAGTAAATTAAACATCACATTGGAGAGCTAATATTTTATTCTAGAAAGAACATCATCAATGCTATAGAACTTACAAAAACAATAGTGGTGGCGCGCATGTATTATATTAGTGAAGATTTGCCCAAATTATTATGTATAATCAACAATGACAGGCGTGTCGGATTACAGGGGGCGCCGGATAAGACAGGGTCTGGATTACCGCGGGTCCACTGTGTTGTTTTAATACTGGCCTTACATAAATACAGTAGTAATATTTAACATGTTATGTAATCTCAATCACTTTTAATTTTTCAGGATCTAATTTGCGAATTAGAAGTCTGGCTCGGAGCCCCCGGTGGATTGATCAAATCTCTTCTCGAGCACTTACTAGAGCTCGCCACAGAAACCGCACACCGCACGCACAACCTACGGACAATGCGGGAGCTTCAACTCGTATCCAAGCTCCTTTATATTATCAATGACGTCAAAGTCGTAAGCACGAAGAACGTACTGATACAGTTACTGGCCGCGTTATTGGGAGGACAGCCCCGTCCGAATGATTTGTTATGTCTCGGACAATTCATGGCCTATACTCTGCCACTGCCATCGCAGACGGAGCAAGGGTTAAATTTAAAAGAAAGTGATAATGAAAAAGAATGCGAAGGAGAGCAGGTCATATTGCGAAATAAATGTTTCAATGTTTTACACGGCTTGCTGTTTACGGCGAGGAATCTTGTGAATACTATTGTTTGCGAGGAAATATCACGCGTGCTCGGGATGGATTGGCTACTGAGCTTTATGCAAGAGAACGTCCACCCGTCGACAGTTCTGTGGGCGTTAAGAATACTAGTCGTTCTTTGTTCTGGGCAAGGTCAACAGTCAGCTATTATGCAAAGGTGTGTGTTCAATAAATGCTATGCTATATTTATGAATTATTATTATAATGATAACAAAAATTCTTTTTTAACTTATTTTCTGAAATATGTATCTTCCCTATTTTTAAAACTTGTCGTATCATATGAACATTTGAATACCGAATAATAATGATTTAAGATTCCGCGAGGGTGTCGGAAATGGAGGATGGCTGCGGCATACAGAGATAATAGCGTCAACGCAACAAGCTGCCATGGTGCTAGCCACTACGGTGCAGTCACATTCACATCTGCATATGAGTCTCTTACATACTTCCGGGTTTACGCTTCTAGCCTGGTAAGTGTTATATAAAAGAATAAATAGGGCGAAGATATCTAGCTCACATACATCTCTTTTTATACGTTTCAAATCACTGTAATAACTCGCAATTAACATTATTAGTCTTATTGTTAATACACCTTACATACTATTATATATATTTTTTACTGCTTAAGAACATAACATACAAACACATAAAGTAAACGATAAATCCAAATATTATATGTCTAAATCTCACGACTCATCAATGTGTGGTGAGATTTATAAATAGGTACACGGTGGTTGTGTACCGCTACCCTAAACAGTAACAACGTCGCTCTAAAGGCCGCTTTACATCAGACGAGCGAATGCTCATTGTATTCCCACTTTATCAAATTATTTTAGTGTAAACAGGCGTAAACGTTATTTACGCCTGATAACACTAATTTAGTTTACGTTAATTTGTGTAAACAGGTGTTTTTTCTGCATTCATAAAGATTCTATGGAACAGTCTAAGAATGCTCGCTCGCTTGATGTAAACGGTACTAGAGCGTGTGAACTAGATGCTTAGAGCGTTCTTGCGTGTTCGGTCGTGCTCGCTCCCCGGAGCAGTCTCTTTAAAGTGTTCTTGTGTTCGAGCGATCTCAATCACTGAGCATTCGTTTGGCTGATCTAAACATCTATCGTGCAAGAATTCTACTTCTTTGCCAATTTGATATTTTGGTGTAAACGATCTTTCGTTTACACAAATATCGAGAAAGAAAGCTCTTGTTCTAGCTCTGTTTGTTTAGTATAAACCCGCCCTAAGATGTCAATTTCAATTTCTTTGCAGGCTAGTTTTGTCACACCTGGAAATCCCTGAGCTGTACTATCTGTTATTCGGTCTGACGCTCGGGCAGCCAATGCGTAGCTTGTGTTCGGAGCGCGTCGTATCGGTGGAGCGTGTTTGGGCGGCGGCATGGAGCGCGGCCGCGCCTGCGCGCCAGTCGCCCGCCGCACTCGCCGCACGCATCACGCTATGCCGCGAGGCGGTCGTCATTCTTCTTGCGGCCGTGCGCGCACTTGTCCACGCCCAACCGCGTCCGCCGCCCGACTGGCTCGACGACCATCCCGTTGCTATCGTTCAGGTATACATTATTTATCAAAACAATATAATAATAACTCGTAGGTTTATATGTGGGACTCATGGGTCTCAAGTTGCGCTACAATGCATTTTCGTGAGGGTCGGGCGGTGGCAGAAAATCAGTTATTTTTGCTCAATGAGTGGAGATTTTGAGTAAGCCATCGCCCAATCCCAACTGTATCTGTTGATTATGTAATAATTTAATGTGTATACATGTGTGTTGCTGCAGAGGGAAATAAATTATTCTATCTATCTATCGATATTTGTCACTGTTGTCTCATAATTGTCACAAAAATCTTAAGACGTGATAGCACTGCAAGTGTGAGTGAGTGCGATTAGCGACGAGAAAAAAAAAGATATGGCCATACAAATTCAAAATCGTCATTTATGGGCCGATTTCGCTGAAATTTGGCAAAAGCTCGAAACGCTCTCGTAGCCCTGAGGAGCCGCCGCAGTCGGGCCTCACAAAGCTAGTCTATATATAAAACCCCGTTATTAGGTAACTACTGGCAGATCGGTGGCCACAACTGGCGGATATACGAAATCAATAAGTTCATCTTGGTGAGGATGCTACTTGACAATCATCCCTGTCTTAGACTCATCATCAAGGCATTACATCTGCAGGTGGGCCTTAGCCTGGTTCAGTTAATTTTTCAAGTCGGAACTTCGTTTAGCTTTTTCCCTCCAGCCCCTCACACCGATTGCCTTTAAGTCGTCCTCGACTCCATCTAGCCATCTGAGCTTAGGCCTTCCGCGGCTTCTACGACCATCTGATTTACCGTCGAGTAGACGTTTGGGTAATCTAGCCTCGTTCATTCATACCACGTGCCCAGTCCAATTTTAGTGGTTTTGATGACGTTCGGCTCATTGTACAGCTCTTATAGCTCGTGGTTATGAAGTGTACGCCATCGCTCATTTTCCAACACAGGACCAAAGATACACCTTAAAATTGTTCTCTCAAAGGTAGGTAGAGATTTTTCGCCTTCTTTAATCCCTGTCTTAGACTAGTAGTCTTAATTAACGAAAGTTATTTTTATCTACCTAACAGGTATTGTTTTCGTTGTACAATACGTTGCCAGACTTTGTTACAATTATGATGACTGCTGAGGTGCTTACTGCGTTGGCATCCACACTCTTTCCACCTAATACCTCTGACGACATTCACCTGCGTAAGTATTTGAACTACATCGTTGATATTGACACCATAAATATTATATACGCCCGACTCTCGATAATTCAAAGTTGAAGGGACCTTTCTAATACTTCGAATTACTAAGAGTTCGAAACGTTTAGAGGTTCGTAATACCAAGAGGAAATGTTAAAATGTAATATTTATTACTTTATGTAGGATTTATTGATTTAAGTAATATTTATTGAAACATACCAATCACCATTGAGTTTATTTAATTTAACGAGTTTTTCTAGCAACCCAACAATTACTTCAAAGTATTGGGAGGTTTGAATTATCGAAGGTTTAAATTATTGAAGGTTTAAATTATCGAAGGTTTAAATTATTGAAGGTTTAAATTATCGAAGTTTTCAATTATTGAAAGTTTAAATTATCGAAGGTTTGAATTATTGGAAGTTTAAATTATGGAAGTTTTCAATTATTGAAGGTTTGAATCATCGAAGGTTTATATTATCAAGAGTCGACTGTAGTTAAAAATATCGTAAATTTTCAGCTATATGTGAGAGTGGTGATAGCTCTGGTGCATCAACACCGGGCTCGGAGAGAGATGTGGTGGTAGTGGGGAGTGCGGGTGCACTTACTACGCACGCTGTGCGAGCCGGCGTTATGGACTTCCTACGTCTCATTGTCCTTGACTCACTGCCGCTCAATGTCTCCGGGAAGACTGCGCCGGTATGTTTACATCACGATTTATCACTCTTCCACTACTGAATTAACCTTAATTAGTATTTTAATTTTATATATGTGGGGTACTCTACTTTCTTCATTCGTATTCAAACAAATCATTGGCTAGTTGATATCGATGAAGTCGGTATTTATTGACTATCCAATATAAAAGACCGCGCGCAACAGTCTCTAGGTCTCAAAACCCTTATTATGTGGACGCGCGCTTTATTTTTTAATTCTTTTTGTAATTTTTTGTTATTATATATTTTATAAGTTAGATCGCGTATTTGTTTCTCTGACCAACAAAGGATAAATATGTACACACAAACCATAAACATATTTATCCCCCCACATATTAAATTGGTGACCCCGACGTAATTTGAACACGCAACCTTATGATACTCCACATATACAAATATTTTTTTGCTATTATTTTTTCATAACAATAATACACAATGTTTTTCACACTTTGGCGTCTGTTAGTGTCATGCTGTGTATACATGTTGGTAACAAGCGAAATTATTTGAGTTTCACCTACTGGTGCCAACTAAAATTATCCTATTAAGACGTTTGGATGGAAGTGTTAATACTCTTAAACCTTAAGGTTTTTTATCACTTAATCTAATTTAAAATAACAATATAATTAATGATTTGGTCACAACAGAACTAACTACATACTGACAATCAGCTTGATGGTTGGTTTCTAGAGTGGCGCACCCACAACTGACACAGTGCCGCCGTCAATGTTTTGTACGCCTTGCCCCTGCTCCGCTCCACGATCATACTTTTATTGCGTAAATATGCGGATTTCAGATAATTACCACATCACAATATCGCTGCAACTCACGACACACCCGATACCTGGATTCGACTCCGTACAATATAACAGCAAAACCTAAATTAAACGAAAAATGTTTGTATTTGTGAAAATATTTAGTTGGATTAATTTTATTAAAAGTTAAAAAGATTCACCAAGTACTAATCTTTGAAGTTTATTTTAAAATTAAGAAAATTTGGTATAATTTTTTAAATAATCTGTAAATTTCAACTAAATCATTCAGTTTAATCTCTTTCGGTCAAATCCAGGTAAAGAATTTATCTCATTTCCTATAAAATTATATAACGCTTTAATAGCTTTGCTTCGACTTTAACTCCACTGCATTTTTTGTAATTATCATTGGAAATCTCCTAAACTAAAGAGGCACACAAATACAATTTATATCGATTAGAATTAAAAAATGTGTTTTCCAAATCAAGATTGTTAGATTTATTATAATAAATAAGATCCACGAAAAACAAACAGAAATGTGATATTGTGTATTTATGAAATTACAAAATAACTGATCTAAATGTTTCCGAAAAGATGGCTGTCAGCAAATCCTTCACTTTTACTCACCTTTTCGCTGCTTTCGTGGCGTTCGTTCCGTCGTCCTAACGTTCTTTGATAGTTTTATAGTTTACATTACCTGAAATGGCACTAAAAAGGTTTGTTATTTCAGAAAAAGGTAATGCTATCGAATTGTCTCAATATAGGGGGTGAAATAATAAACCTGTGTTTGTTCTAGCGATCTGAATTTACCATACATACATTATATTAAAGTTCAAACAAAATTTTAGTGTTTTAGTTAAAAGACATTACATTAAAGACTACTCGTACACATAATATGTGTGTATGAATACACAGTGAACATGACAAGTGTAACATAACCCAACCATAAACTAGAATAGGAAAGAGCATGTCCTGCGTTCAAGTTAGATCGGGTGGTCCGTCGTGGAAAAAGAATTATTTCAACGGTGTACAGATAACAGTTTCATGTTGTTTCTTTTTAAAACCCGTTCAAATTGTTCCGATATACATGCCTCACCCCTAATACAAATGCTATATCTAACACCCTTCTCATTGTGTACTTGGCATGAAATAATATATAGAATATTATTAAGGATTTAATTTTGGTAATTGTAAAAAAATGGTGTCATAAATAAAGTTTTTTCTATTATATTTCTATTTCTAATATTTAATAATAACCCAATACTTATTAAAGTGTATTACTTACTGCTTTGGAATGGGTTGTAACATTATTAATAAATATATAGTTGTCTATGACGATTAATGGTATTCCACTGTTACTAACGAATTCAAAGAATACATGCGTTATATGTAAGTATATGAGATCTTTTACTTTTTCCAGGTAATTGATCTAGTTCTAGACGCGTCTCCTCCAAATTCTACAAGTCAGCAACAAATTGAATATCAGACTGAAGTGTTGACAACCCTAATGGAGAATTTGTTGAACACTGAATTGTTCGGATCTGAATCAAACGTTTCGAACGTATGCTATTTAGCGGCGAGGCTTGTCGACAAATTGTGGCAGGGGCAACTATCACGAGATCCTCATGAGGTAATATTATCATTCAGTAAACTTTTGTTTATAGGGCTGTTAATTATTTAGTGTGCTAAATTCAAAATTATCTATGTCAATTTCACTATATAGACATTTCGATCAATGGCTATGGATATTCTCGGAGTTTCTCTGATGGATATGGTTCGGAATGAAGGATCTGTAGAAAACCAAAGTCAACGATATAGATTTATGTCTGAAACCGATAACCGTTGGAGTAGTCGAGTGGGAAACTCTCGAGCTAGATGGAGCGATGATCTACGTAGGAGGGTTTTAGACTGGATGCGTGTAGCCAACGGTTGAGCTAGGCACACCTTGGGAAAGATTTATGTCCAGCATTGGACTGCCATAGGCTGATGATAATGATACATTTAGATGTAAAATTGGATAATATTAACGCCTTTGGTACAAATAAAATTATATTCAATTTGGACCCTCGTGGTTCACACATTCCCATTGGGAAATATTTCTCGGTTTAAAAAAATTACGTAGACATAGGGAAACGAGATTTCGCGTTTTAAAATGTCATGTAAAATTAAAAATACGCAATGGATAAAAATATTTAGTACGTAATACGTAATGTTTCAGATAAAAAAGTTTTAAGAAAAAAAAAAAATAATGAAAATCCTGATTAATTTCGACTTCAAAAATTATGTATCAATCGTTTTCATCTGAATTGAAATCTTATAATATATGTACAATAATATTAAACTAGCGTTCACTTTTGATGACATTTGAAATCTAAGACTGAATCATAACATCAGAATAATAACCGCAGTTTTAATTCACACGTCGAAGTATTTATATTTCATAAAAATACCCTTATTTATAGGCAAGTTTGAGCAAAATAGCCCGATGATATATATAGATTGATGAAATACAATGATTTTTTAAAAGAAATTTAAAAAAAATCATTGTATTTAAAAACACATTTAACACATTCTAAATGTGTTTTTAAACACAATGAATTTTTTAAATTTCTTTTTAGATTTGAATAAATGAATAAATCAATCTTTTGAATGACTATATAATTTACAGGTGTTTGACTTCATAGTAAAATTGATAACTCAAGCCAAGAAAAAGTCTGCAGTAATATCTCTTGAGGGATTACACCACTGTCTCAACAGAACCATATTATTCCTTCTGTCTCGCTCCACTGATTCGATCGCCGATCAGATGTCCGTTCTCGAGGCGTTACACAAACTTACGACGAATAGGTATGGATTTATTTATATTTATTATAAATAATATTGTTATACTATTTATATTACTAATGATATATAAATATATATTGTTATTAATTCAATGAAAATTACTTTTTTGATGGGTCCGACAAAGTTTTCGAAAAATTATATAGGGGTCGATGATCAAAAAATTTTGGAATATCCAATCAAGTACAAGAAGTTTTGTCTATATTCACATATTGTGTACATTTAGTCTATAAATTTATGTAAATATAAAAGATTCATCCATCCTTCCACTCACATTCATCATAGCGAAATGGCTCTCCGTTAGTTGCTTCTCGCCCTCTTGGGAATCAGGACGTGACGGAGGGCGAACCACGTCGCCTTCATTTTTTAAAAATTAGGTTTATTAAAATTCATCATAGTGAATGAAGAGAGCCCCGCATCAGCATGCTGAGGTAAGGCACTATAGTACCCGGGTCGGCTTGATTATAGTTTTAATGTAAAGTTACAGGAACATAATACACATAATACAAAATGTAATTATTAGAGATCATTGATTAATTAAATTAAATTTTTGATTCAGACTTCACAGAGACACAGAGATTAAGTAGTTTTAAAGATATTAAATAGAAAGGAACCTTCCATGATGTTTTTATAGTATTAATATATTTGTGTTTTTTTTATAGATTACTTATTTTCGGTGCTGGCAACCACGAGCTTGATTTTATTGGGTGTCTCACATATTGTTTGCTCCAGTTGAGCGCCAATATGAAGATAACCTTAGACTCGCACATGCGAACCACTTGGCACGTCAATCCTAGCGGTGATTTGGAATCTAGAGACGACAAGCTCACTACTCATCAGGGTAAATATATTGTGAATAAACATATGAAATAGTCTATTAGTATGTAGTAGCATAAATATTAGATTAATACCTTGTATCTTTGTTACTTGTAAAGTCATGATTTGATTGGACCGGTGAACTGCGTCGGCAACATAACATTATTGTTTCCTTATAAATTTTATTTTAGGCGCACATAGTCTCTAAAGTAATAAATAACTTATGCTAAAGTTGTAATTTAGTTAAGAACGCTATGTTTCAATAATGTTAAACCGCGCTTTCTGGGATTTTTCTTACTATTCAGAAATCTAATGATTGTCTGAAAATGTTCTTTATAATTGTTTCCTCCGATTTGTGTTCTATCTTTAGAACTCATCCAAGGGAATATCAAGAATTACCATCCATAACATCTTAATTTTTAAACATCTTTTACTATAATTTTTATTAAAAAATAAAAAATTAAAAGTAAATAACTAGGTAAAAAGAACATGCCGCTTATATGGTGGCATTGGTCCGGTAAGGGTTAATAAACTGACTGTACACTTTCAACAGGACGTAATTTAATGGCTGGCGCGGCGAGACGAGTGTGGGAGGAACTATACGCTTGTAAGAAACCAGCGATAGAGGAAGTGTTTAAAGTGACGCTAGTGGCCCCCATTGGCAACGCTCGTGCCCCCGACCTCACCGCTGTGAGGGAGCAACTCAACGAGAGTGCGCACAAACTGTGGAATAATTACATTGATATTGAGAGGAAGGTGCGTTTTCGTTGGAAGTATATTACAGTTCATTATATCGTTAGTGATGGAGTTGAGATCATCTCCTTAGTAATGTAGTGTAGGTGTGCCCCGACAAGCTAGTTAATTATATAAGTCTAAATTTCCCTCTAATCAACCTTAGAGAAACATAGGTTAATGTTCATGTCCAGTAATGAAAAGGTCAATGCATATCCGTAAGACATGTGGCCCGTAAAAAATCTTATTGTAATGTACTAGCTGCCCGCTCCGACTTCGCACGGGTGGTGTACCTAATGAATAAAATGACACAATCTTCTACTTTTTATCACAATAAATTTCGTCGACGAAAACGGAAACACACGAAACCTCAGAGGAAGTTTTGCTTTTTTAATACGAAAGAAACGGTAATTGAATATGAATGAATGTCAATCTATCAATACTGACATTTATTTTATTAATCATAGCTTGTTTTGTTTATCATACTAATGACGCCATCTATTAATTTTATTGTCATTTAAAATGACGAAAAACAAAAAATTGTTTTTTTTTACTTTCTGTAAAATTATATTTTATACAAACCTTGTCCTGATTATCAAACATGGCAAAAAAAGAATTATCTAATTTGTTGCAGTCGTTCTGAAGTTGAGGGCGTACACACATTTGTCGATTCATTTTTATTTATATAGCAATGTGCTAATGACCTTTTTCAGTTACAAAACAACTTGCCTGCCGTTTACTTTATTAATTCAGTGGGTATGGCGCGTCTTAACAAATACTGAAGGAATCCTGTTGTATTTAGAAAAACATGCCATCCATATCTGAACTAAATGGATCGTGTTGTATTTAAAAAAATATTTTGAGACCTCCCTCCCGGCTAGATGGATAGATAGATCGGCGTAGAAGGGCTAGCAGAAATTGGATGCATGTGCAACTGAAGATTAATTAACCGTGCCAAGGCATCTAGCCTAAATTTATGTCCATGTAATGTAATGAAATCTCATGAGCTGGATAATGACTTGTGATGCTTCATATCAAGTTAATCAATTTACTGCGGCTTAGATTTTTTTTTCTACTAAGAAACTTTGCACACGATTTCTCTCTTCAACTCAGAATACATAGTCTAGGCGGATATTACTTTGTCGTTAAAGCATAATCATGCCACAAGTGTCTTTGGAAATCATTTTTGTTATATGTTAGATACATAAGAAATCTATCAAAATATATTAGTAAAACTTGGAGAGAAATAACATATAAAGCAGGAGCTTATGGTGGTAAAATCCGGATTCGCATATTTTTGCTTATAGTATTCTACAATTCAAATCCTTATCCAAGATATCTTATCTCTTACCATAAAGCGCGAAACAACTCCATTATTTTAAAACTACATAATGCCTGAAGTCGAAAATTTAATTAAAGAAATGCAAACAATTCTCCCAAAATTTCAATTATGATATTTGTACTTTAAAATATATAATTAAATTGAAAATGGCTAAAATATAATTGTATTCATCTAATGATTTTGATTGATTTAAGGATTGAAGCAATACGTTTTTTGTTTCAATATATATACATTAATGTATACAAAATATTCTTATTTCCATTAAATTTTCTAAAATCCCAGATAAATATTAGTAAAACAATAATATTAAATTATTTACTTTGCCGACAGGCTGTATATCGTGTTCCTTGGGAACTTCACAATCAAATTCAGTCAAAAATCCAAAAGGTGACTGGTGGTTTGACTCGATTAGCATCTCGGACCAAAGTAAAGAAAGAAGATTCGGCCAAGCAAAGGCCGCACCTACCGCGCGATCATGCACTCGCGTATATGCAAGATCATATACAATTAGTTAGGTAAGTTCTCTGCAAAATTAAAATGATGCACGCTGCACGAAATATACTCACCTAAAATTGAGTATTGTTAATTACTGATATTTATATGTAAAATTTACTGCAGAATATAAGTTTTAAACGTTACTTTTAGTAATCATTATTTTTTCGGAGTCCGTATATGTTGGGCACATTATTTCTAGATTTAAGCATAGATGTCATGGTTACTAAAAAAGTTTGTGCAAGTTTTGTTTTTGGATTTTCAAATACTTGTCAATCTGAAGGCATTTTTTTTAAATATGGCGTCATCATCAGTTCAACGTTACAGGTGTTGATGTCTATTGATGGTTACAGACAAGCGTGGTGCGTACAGCTGACGAGCGCATCGAATACGAGCGCGCACACGACACGATACGTGCAGGCTGAATGGGCGGGCGCGTGGCGGGAGCTGACGCGTGAGCGCGGCCTGTGGGGCCCACCGCGACCCTCGCCGCTCGACAAGTGGGCCCTCGACTGCACCGAGGGGCCCTGCCGCATGAGGAAGATGATGCGGCGCAACCATCACTTCTATTTGCACTACCCCTACCGCGCTCACCTCGAACACCCCGAGAATGTATGTAATGCTAATACCAACGTATAGACAGCATATTTGCTTCGCCTTCCCATCACTCGGTGTCGATTGCCTAGTTAATCGAGCGAAGGCAAGCGCCAATGTGTATAGAACTCATTTGACGTAGTTTGCCACGTCTCGCAATCGCTCGCGATCACTTCTTTCACTTCAGAGCGGTGTCAGTTATTGTACACAAATCAAAGGCGCTCGCAGTTTATTTATATATAATGCGGTTGGTACTTAAGTAGACGTTTTTGACCGAGAACCATATATAAGTTACTATTATATATTCAAATCAAAATTATCACTACATGAAAACTGTCACTGATTGTCTCTGTCTGTCCTGAAGATTGCCTGGGCTAATCACGGCAACCAACACCTGAATGTACACTGACGTTTCTCATTATTTCCATACCTGACAATGGTGGTAATCAATTGATAAAGATTTTCAAAATTCGTGCTTCATTCATTTCAATAAAATTTAATAGTTTCAGTTTTTATCTTTCTACCAATATTACTAATAAACTGCACAAATTTGCAGAGCATTTACAAAAATAACTTGTAAAAGTACATACATTCTGCTATAACCTGATGGGTTTTGGTGACTCTCTGATGCCGATAAATGTCGTATAGTCATAAATGTCATAGTTCATTGATATTTTTAATGTTAATTGATATTGATTGATAAATTTATCGGTTTTCCATTTAGCTAAAATAACTATAAACATATAGTGTCAACACGGTGCAAATCCCAAACCTTATTGGTGCTATGAACTGATCGATCTTATTAAATATAATAATAATAGTATAATTTAATTTACAGAAACAATTAAAATACAAAGTCGCACAAAGTTTTGACAGTAAGGAGTACTACAGAGTATACCAGCAATGGAGAACAGCTGGGAGTAATTTAGGTGAAACTGATGGCGTTGAGTTAACAGATCTAGAAACATACAAAGAAGAAGTTGCCACGTAAGTCTCGGCATAAGTATTTGACAATATAAAACAATTACGATAATTTTATCACCTTCACTCATGAGTATAGTATATATCGGCGTATTAGATTTAATGTCATTATTTTATGCAATAGACAAAACTAATTTTATATGAATTTAGGCGCCATCTGTTGGCAGATTATGTAACAATAATGTCGGTTTACGTAAAATAATTATGATAATTGCACTTTGTTAAATAAATTATTTAAAATTATCTAAAATTCATATTTATATCTAATTTGAATATTGAACTGTATTTTAAGAATTTTTTTGCAGTAATTTCATTTATTTTTTAAAATAGATATTGTTGTTATGCTGAAGCAAATCTATTTTTAGATTCTTTGTGCATTGTCTTTGTTTGCCTTCTCGATTTTGTTTATAAAATTAAATTTAGTCGGGAGAGATTCATTCTAATTCGAACCGCCGTCGACGCTGAAATTTACATCACTGTGAACATACATGGTTGGCAATCAGCAGCAATATTATTTTGTGTGAACAAAGATCACCTTGATCGGTTGCCAATTGGTGGCTAATCACTCTATATGGTTGGAAACTAGCAAGTCACTTTGATGGTGATACCTGTTGCCGTGTTACCTGTCTTAACAATCTTAGAAAACGTACCTTCTTGGGCTATTATGCCAGTCATAAGCAATGTTCTATAGATATTATGTTAATTTTTATTAAGTAATGCGCTGCAATTAAAACTTGTGCATACATTTAATTTTAGGTTGTCTGTAGGTTAATATTTAGTATCTGTGAACTAACTGGTCTAAATTTTAAGAAATTAATAAAACATATGTAAACATACACAGTAAACTATTATACCAAAAAAAAAGCAATGAACCACTCATTAAGCAATTATTGCTTCCTGAAAAAAGCTAATCAAATCTATAATTTATTCTTGTAGTGTTTTATTTTATAATTTTAACTTATTTTTATGGTATAGGAAGGCAAGCGAGCGGGCGTGTCACTTAAAGGAAAGCAATCAATGCCGCCCGTAAACATCCGCAGTGCTATAGGCGGTGCAGAAGCGTTGCATGGACAAGATTACTAACGACAGAATAAAATGGTTGGAGTCGGAGGAGGCCTTTGTCTGTAGAGGCACACAGACAGATGTTAATAATAATTAAGTAATTTGTAGTGAACATGAAAAAATGTGTAACTTAATATAATTTTGTACTGTATCTTTTCCTAAAACTGTTATTTTATTTATCAGTAATAGGGACACTTCCCTCGACGTAACAAACGAAGAAGGCTCGCCATCAGATTTAGTCAGCAGTGGCGTGGTCAGCCGCGGTATCAACCAAACCTCAGGCGAAGGTACATTTACGTTGTGTTATATTTTTAATAGTAAACTAGCTGCCCGTCCCGGCTTCGCACAGGTGGTGTACCTAATGAAAAAATATCACGATAAAACTTTTCGACAAAAACGAAAACACTCAATACTTCAAAGGAAAGAACAGCACGAAGCAGCAGAGAAACAAAGTTTTACTTTTTTAATACAAAAGAAAAGGTAATGGAATTTGAACGAATGTCAATCTATAAATACTGATATTTATTTAGTAATGGCACTGAATCTATTAGTTATATTGCGATTTAAAATGACAGACAAGAGAAAATTTTTTTTTTACGTCTTTCCGTACATTTTTTTTTAAAAATTATCTATATTAACAAACCTTGTCCAGATAATAACAAACAGAACAAAAAATAATTATCTAATTTGGTGTACTTGTTCTTAAGTTATGCGCGTACATAATTTTGGCAATTAATTTTTATTCATATAGATAAAGTGCTTAAATTTGTTAACAACAAATGATATTTTGCAGCTAATGAAGACGGTCCAGATAACGAAGATGAAGACGAACAGCAAGCTCCTCCGCCCGATAATCAAACACTACTACGATTATTGGAACATCATGAAAAGGTAATTAAATTTTTTTTCATAGGCCAAGATTTTATATGACATGGGCCTTGAGGTTCCTCAACTAAAAACCCATTATGCTTCTTCAAGGCGGATTGGTGGGGGGCCTAAACTTTTACATACTTTTGTACCGAAACGGAAATCGATCCCGCGGACATCGACTTTGAAAGCAGTATCTTCACCACTGGGTCAATTAGGTCGTTGAAATAATTAATGTATAATACTATATTAAACACATATTGACGATACACATCTGCGCATGTACATGCACACACACGACAACGGCACTATCTTTAAAGGCATTATTTTAATTTCTTCCTAAAGTGATTTCTTTTTAATTTATAATCGTACTAGTGTTTCCAAATCGACGCATTTTTTTACTAAAGTCATGTACATAATTTTTTGCAGATATCTCACATGTTCAGATGTGCCAGAATACAAGGCCTCGACACGACAGAGGGATTACTGTTATTCGGTCGTGAACACTGTTACGTCATAGATGGCTTCACTTTGCTGAAGAACAGGGAGATCCGAGATCTTGACAGCTGCCCGGATGACTATGACCCAATCCTACCCAGCCAGGGTATACAAAAAAGTAATCAAAGACAGTGCTCTAAATTTTTGTATGAAGACATACGGTAAGTATTTCTAAATCGACTTCATTGATATATTATCTATTTTTTATTCCCGTCTACACGTAACGTTATAGTTTGAAAGACAATATGAGTCCAATAATAATGGTGGAATCATATATTAAAGGGAATATCATATATTTTTATAAATAATTCTCTTTTTAAAAACTAGAACTAAATAATATATGTATGTAATATGTCAGTTGCTATATCATCACTATAATCATGATATAAAACACATATCTTTGTTTTAAAAATAATATTGAAAAGTAATGTTTTATATGTTAATTTTAATTCTGAATATGTTATGAGGTAATCTATTATTATAATATTTTTTTATTTTAACAGAGAAGTCCATAAACGCAGATATCTACTGCAGCCAATTGCGTTAGAAGTGTTTTCAAGCGACGGACGGAATTATTTACTAGCGTTTCCTAGGAAAGTGCGGAACAAGGTAATGTAAAATAATAGTATTTATATCATTTTTTGCAGTATCAATATTTGTTTTTAATTTTTTTAATAACTGAAAAAAATTGATAAGAGTAAGTGATATAATGTCTTTCAAAGTGATCATGACGACTGTATGTTCTTGAAACGTTAATCTTCAGATATATCGATAACTGGTAGTCCATTACCTAAATCCTAGTTATCCATTATGTGTCTTTAAGAATTTTAAAGTTTCTTTATAAATAAACCCTGTTTTATATTTCGGCGTCAATTATGGTTCGAATTAGAATGAATCTCCTCCCACTGAATTTCGAATTTTATACACAAAATTAAGAAGGTAAACAAAGACAATAAACAATGGATCTAAAAATAGATTTGCCTCAACATAACAATATATATTCTTAACAAACAAATGAAATTACTGCTAAAAATTCTTAAACCACCTTTATCTAGAGGTAATGTTTTTTGACCTTGAAACCTAAATTGTCATCCTTATTTGAAGGCACAATACAAACAACATCAAAAATAACAATCGAGATAAAAAATAAATTAGTGTCATCACCCTAGTAGTAGTAATCTTTTATCCAGGTATACAGTCGGTTCACCGCGCTCGCGACGGGAATGGCAGACAGCGCGGCGGGCTCTGTGGCGGGACAGAAGCGGGGAGTGGCCGTGGAACAGCCCGCCGGCCTGCTCGCCACGCTCATTGGCGACACCTCCGTCACACAGCGCTGGCTGGTAACTGAATGATCACTTACACACACACACACACATACATAAATACATATCATCACGCCTGTTGCCCGTAGGGGTAGGCAGAAACCACGATCACGAAATACACATCTGCTACGATCTCGGCATACTTTCCTTGCTTCCTTCCTCCACACTCATCACTCTCCTCATGGCAAGCCCGCCGATTGGGGGTACTCTTGAACTGGCCTTTCCTAAAAACTTTGGCAATTTGGTCAAGGGATGTTTTCCTTGGTCGACCTGTCGACCCTTCTATCCAAATCCGCAACGTAAATTTCTTTTTCCAATCGTCTGTCATCCATACTCTCTATGTGCCCAAACCATCTAAGCATGCCTTTCTCAACTTTTGTCACGACACCTTCATTTACTCTACATCGCCCTCAAGTTTGACTGTCCATCTTTATAATGAAATCCTTAAAGGAACGTCTGAATCTATCGGTTGTTTTATTAGTTAAAATACCTTCCTTATTCTTTTGATCAAGGTCAAACTTAAAATAGTGACATTTGTAAAATGGAATACGAAAAGAACTTGGAGAATTTAATTGAAATTATATTATCACAATCTTGTAATCTCCAATATAATATCAAATTAATAATATTGTGGTCTCAAAACACTGTTTGTATGATACATTAATTAGCGCCATATAAGCTTATAATAAAAATGCTAATTTTTTTATTACAGCGAGGTGAAATATCGAACTTCCAATACTTGATGCATCTAAATACTTTAGCGGGTAGGTCTTACAACGACCTAATGCAATACCCTGTATTTCCGTGGATCCTAGCTGATTACGATTCGTTAGAACTGGATTTGAATGATCCAGCAACGTTCCGCGATTTGACAAAACCTATGGGAGCCCAAAGTCCTGACAGACTGGAACAATTTAGGAAAAGATATAAGGTATATACGAAATTAAATGTTTTTTAAAATTATGATTGAATGTCATATCATTTCGTGATTCAGTGTTCAGCGTGTCCTGTGACTCAGGCTCTTCCAGCTGTTTCCATTCTTTTCTATTCTGCCTTTCTGTGCCAGATTGACAATGTCATATCAATGATCTATATTAATAATCATGAATCGCCGTAGTGTATGTACGCGAATAACTTCAGAACTACTGCATAAAATTAGATATTTTTGTGTTGTCGTTATAAGGTTTGTATAAAAGATAATTTCCAAAAAAAAAATGTATGGAAAGACGTAAAAAAAACAATTTTTCTCGTTTCTAACATTTTAAATCGCATTATAACTAATAGATAGCGCCATTACTATGATTAACAAAATAAATGTCAGTATTGATAGATTGACTGACATTCATTATCAAAAAGCAAAACTTTGTTTCTGTGCTTCGTCCTATTCTTCCTCTGAGGTTTCGTTTCGTCGACGCGATTTATTATATATAAGATAAGAATTCATATTTTTCATTAGGTACATCACCTGTGCGAAGCCGAGGCGGAAAGCTAGTTATTTATAAATATAGCCTATATTTTGAAAGTAGTTACTTACATTCCTGTTTATTGACACTAGATATATTCGCCCTTGACTTAAAAGAACGCCTAGATTTATACTAGAGAATCTTTCTAAAAAATATATTGCTTTAGGAATGGGATGATCCGCACGGTGAGACGCCACCATACCACTACGGTACACATTACTCATCCGCAATGATCGTATGTTCGTACCTAGTGCGTATGGAACCCTTCACGCAGCATTTCTTAAGGCTACAAGGTGGTCACTTCGATTTAGCTGACAGGTATGTTCGCATTAAGTAATTGTGTTTATTAAGACTTTCTGGATATTAGATGCAATAAATAATTGTTTAGAAAATAAATTAAAAATTGAAGTACATTTTGAAATCATTAACCAGCCATCTCAAATACTCACGTGGTGTATCTTGTAACGACAAGTCGCTTATACTAATATATAAAATATTTTTTATTTTGCAGAATGTTCCATTCAATTAAGGAAGGGTGGAATTCTGCATCGAGACATAATATGGCGGATGTTAAAGAATTAATACCGGAATTCTTTTATTTGCCAGAATTTCTGCTCAATTCAAATAACTTTGATTTAGGTAACTGCACAATATTTTTCATATATCATATTAAATAGAATAGATGTACTTATTGACTTTAAATCTGAGCACGGACCTGAACCTGATCTTGTTGTATAAAATCGGTTATATAAATATTAAAAGTTTTATATTGTCATAACTGTGTCATGTTTTAGTCAAAGTACTTTCCGTCCATCTATAACTTAACTGCGTAGCTGTTCATCATCGGCTAGCTCCTTCAATTGTCTCTAATTTTGCCCTCTATTTAGGTAGAATATACTCTGTCATATTATATTTTGTATGTAATTTGAATATTGATATATATATATATATATATATATATATATATATATATATATATATATATATATATATATATATATATATATATATATATATATATATATATATATATATATATTATTACAATAATATTAATATACAGGGTGCAAGCAGTCGGGTGTTGCTCTGGGCGACGTGGTGCTCCCGCCGTGGGCGCGGGGCGATCCGAGGGAGTTCATCCGTCTGCACCGCGCGGCGCTCGAATGCGACTACGTATCGCACCGCCTGCACCATTGGATTGACCTCGTGTTCGGCTACAAGCAACAAGGGCAGCCCGCAGTCGACGCGTGCAACGTCTTCCACCACCTCTTCTACGAGGGCAACGTTGATATATACAAGTAAATAAATTTCCAATAACAAAATGTGTCTCTGTCTACCCACCCCTACGGGAATTAGGAGTGAAGATATGTATGCATGTATTATTTTCAGTTTTAAAGGCAATAGATTGCCGCTCGGACCTACAATATATGGCGAGTATAAACATCAGCAAAAATTGCATTTCAGTCTAACGTAGAACCAGATCAAGTCTAGTCCTTTCCTTCCTTATATTTTATTAATTTCACCACAACATGAACTTTATATTGCAGTATTGATGACCCACTAAAGAAAAATGCCACGATTGGTTTTATAAATAATTTTGGGCAAATACCGAAACAATTATTCAAAAAAGCGCACCCAAGTAAGAAAATGTCGCAGCGAAGTTCCACAATCTTGGATCCAAACAATATTTTACCCTCGCAAGGTATTACTCCTCCAGAAAAGTTATTCTTTCATAATTTGGAGAATTTGAGACCATCATTGCAACCTGTAAAAGGTATTTTAAACTATTTAACATATTATTTAAATAGATTATAATATAAATGTTTTATAAATAAAATTTTAATTTAAGTAATGTTTTTCGTTATACACATTTAAAGAAGTTTGCCCCAGCAAATATGAATGAATCCATGTTCCTATTGTCAAAATATTATTGTTTAACTTACAGTTAAAAGAAATGCCCGTTATATTTTTATGTTTTACATAACCTTTTTAACGTTGTTATTTCAAAAATATCAATTTTTCAGAAGTAAAAGGCCCTGTGGGTCAAATCCTTTACACTGATAAGGCGATATTGGCAGTGGAGCAAAATAAAGTGCTTATTCCACCGTCGTACAATAAATATGTGGCATGGGGATTCGCCGATCATTCTCTGCGAATCGGCAACTACGACAATGATAAGGCTGTATTCGTTTGCGAGACGGTGGCGCAGGCTTGCGGCGAGATTGTTACGTGCGTGTGTCCCTCCGCTAAAACTATTGTGACCGCTGGCACTAGCACTGTAAGTGACTCACTCATTTTTTTAAAGAGTATAATAGAATAAATGTTGTCAAAATGTGTAATTTCTTAAATGAAATGATTATTTATGTTTGCTATGTCCAGATTTCCACTTTTATTTGGGCAGAGGAGGTATTTTAATATGAAATTGTGCTTTTAGCGGAATAGCGTTTCCGTTAGTTCCACGAACAACTGGCAACATAAAACTATTTTTTGAACTGAGTTATATAGCCAATGTTCAAATTGCACATACATTTATGTTCAGGTGGTGACAGTCTGGCAGTACTGGTCGCGTCGCCGCCGATTAGCGGTTAAAGTGTGTCTGTACGGTCACGAGGAGGCGGTGACCTGCCTGGCCGCTAGCCCCGCATACAATCTAGTAGTGAGCGGCAGTCGGGACGGGCAGGCGATTGTGTGGGACGTGGAACGAGGCGCCTTCATACGTCAGCTACTACCACAGCATAAATACACACCCGTCTCCGTGCCTCCTGTCTCTGCTCTCGCTATCGACGATCTCACTGTAAGTCTTTGTTGTTGTTCTTATAAAATTAAATTATTTTATTAAGTTTTTGTACCTAGTTTTTGAGTTTTAGGAACATTGATTATACATACAGTGATACCCCGTATAACGCGGTTCCTATCGGAACCTACGAACTACGCGGAACTATTCAACAGCTTTAGGTGGGTTTACTGTACATGTGTACTTTCATGTGTGCACAGGGTGACATAGCAACATGCAGTGGTACCTGGCTGTATGCATGGTCGATCAACGGCGAGCTGTTGGGTGCGGTGGACACGGGGGGCGGTCGCGAGCGCTCCCAGCAGGTGTTATGCGTCGCATTCAGCCAGACGCGCGAATGGGATCCACTCAATGTCATAATCACCGGCTCCAGTGACGGCGTCGTGCGGGTATGTTATCGTTATCTCTTTCACTACGGAGCACATTACTGAGTAGTTGACACTGAAGCTACGAACGCTACGAAGTAATTACAAGTCGTTTCTTGTTCTCTAAATTTGACTATGATATTTATTATATACAGTATTATCATCTTACTTTCTAAAATATAATTTATATTTTTAAATATTATATTATAATGTTCTTATAATATTTTATAAGACAATGAAATAACTAAAGTATTTTATTAATATTACGTTCGGCTTTAAATACGTTTTACAGATGTGGTCAATAGATTATATAGCAGAGTCAGTAGAAGAAGAAGCGCAGGTTGCTGAAGAAGCTATCATTGATGGGACTTCTAAGTCAGTGATTCAGAAGGACCAACAATTATCTGTGCAAGTCAGCGATGAGCTCAAATCTGAGGACAAAAATAAAGTTTATGATGATGTTAAGACTGAGGAAGTTGAAACCAGTGAGAGAGAGGCAGCTATTAAGCGAGTGGAGGAGTTGGTCAAACAAATGAGTCTGACACATGATAAAGAAGGTAATCTTTTTGCCCCCACAGATACCTCATATGATACACAACAAACTTATTAAATTTTTAAAAAATGTATAGTTTTGTTTACCTAAAGTAAAGAAATAAAATAATATCCTTTTAAGTAGTGATATTTTAAATTTAGTAGTTATAGTTAACTCCCCTGTATTTCTTGTAAGAACACAGATAATTTTAATATGCGATTCCCTTATATGGCTGACCGTAATTCCTGAAATGAATATTCATGTTATGTTACTTACAATATGTATAACAATTCTTTCACAGTTATTAAATTTGAATCTTTTTGTTAATATTCATGTGATTTGGCCTTTTCGTTGATTATCTATGTCATATTACAAATTAGGTAAATAAAAGCAACATATTTAATTTACATACATTACACATTGTTACGCCTGTTTCCCATAGAGGTAGGCAGAGACCACAAATCTCCATCTGCTACGATATCGGCATACGTTCCTTTTTTCCGCCACATTAATCACTCTCCTCATGCAAGCTCGCCGGTTAAGGGTACTTTCCTAAAAACTCTGGCGATTAGGTCCAGGTATGTTTTCCTTGGTTTTCCCGTGTCGTCCCTTCATTCCACATCTGCAATGTAAATTTCTTTCGTCAATTGTCTTTCACCCATTCTCTCTATGTACCCAAACCATCTAAACATCCATTTCTCAACTTTTGTCACGACACCTTCTTTTACTCCACATTGATCTCTTATATCTTCATCTATCTATTTAAATGTTTTAATTGTGAAATATACTGTATTATATATCATTCTTATATTTTCCTTATTCCTTATATTCTCTTATCACAGGGAGCTTGACAAAGTCAGGTTCAGAGAGTTCCCTATCCGATGCTTGTGAAACGACCAGTGCTAAAGAATCAGCTCGAAGACATGACGAAAAAGATACATGCAGTGACAATGAAGCACAATGTTATGCTGAATCAAAAGATGGCGTAGTTGATTCCTGTGAAGAAACCAAAGAAGATTACGACAACGAGAAAGATGTAGACGAGGAAAAGGAAAGCGTTACGCACAGAAGCAAGTTACAAAAGCAAGGCAATGTTGTTTTGAGGCGGAAGTCGAAGGGGAATCCGTTATATCGAAAGAGTATGTTTTAACATTTATTTTTTTTTGCATTTCTTAATTTTTATCAAAATGTTAATCATGATATAAAATCCTTCTACCTCGACGATGTTGTGAGCATTTGCCTCATATAAAGCCATGTTTGGTGGACTAATAAATTATCTGATTTCTTGATTTGCAATTTGTCGGTATGGTCGCATTAACTTGCACTTCTTTATAATTAATCTAAAGGTAGTGAGTGCAACTAAGTTATTACTACCTCCTACATACTAGAATTTTTTTCTCTCACACTCCAATCTGTGAAACCTTATTCTTGACATATCATATATGTTTTCATAAATACATTTATTACATGTAAAATTATCATCCAGTTCTTTAGATTGAAAGTTTCTTGTCATGTTGCATGGATATAAACAAATTAGCATGTAATTGACCTTTTTTTAAATTTTTGATTCAAGGCTAGTTCCATTAATTCTCTATTACCCCTCTATACTCCACCCTTGCTTTGTCTTTTAATTGGCAACTAAACTTTCTTCTTGATCTTCCCCTTTTCCTTGAAGTTGAACTCTTCAATTTTTACCTCTATGGTGATTAAAATAAAGTTTTCTTGACGAACCAAATGCCAGATCATACTTCTCATTGGCATTACAGTAAATCCTCATCTAACGCGGCACTCTTATAACGCAATTTCATGTCCCTCGTATAACGTGGGGATTTCCCAAGTCATATATTTGTACTGTGAAATTTATAATGATTTGACAGTTCATAATCAACTTTGTTACGTTTGCACATCTTGTAAAATTAAATTATTTTATTAAGATTTTGGTCTTAGTTTTTTAGTTTTAGTAACATTGATTATACATACAGTGATTGATATCTCTTATAAAGCGGAACCAATCTACCGCGTTATAGAAGGGTTTACTATATAGTGTTCAATCCTTTTTTGTTTTTGATACATGTCCACTATTTCCAGGTGGTGGTAGTATAGGAGAGTCAAGCGAGTCAGGCTCGGTTGAGGCAACTGGCCAGTCAGTGGACACAAGCGAAGGAGGGCTACGAACCAGCAAGTCAGATACGAGCCTCACAGATTCATTCGTGGTACTGTCTGCACCTGCTTCACCTGCGCCACATGCCTCTAACACTGCCGGCGATAAAGTAGCACCCACTATATCTGGTAAGCGTTACATCTAAAGTTGTTATTTTATTCTTCATTATACATCAAAAGGTCGATGCATTGACGCAGTGGCGGGTTCTCTCACCCACAGAGTGGTCGAGGGTTCGATCCCCGCATCGGAATAAATATATGTGTATGGCCTACATCTGTAGGCCTGTAGTAATATTTTTTTTCACAGCCCATATATATTTCACTGCTGAGCACGGGCCTCCCCATTTCTGGAGGAACAGACATTAACCCACCACGCTTTTCCAACGCGGATTGCCGGGTTGACATAGATATGTCATGAGATATATATGGGCTGTGAAAAAAAAATACATCAAAAAGTGATAATAAAAAGATAAAATACTTTCCCGCCAACTTGTATTAGTGACGATACGTTTTTATTTAATTTCTATAATGTAATATTATCAGTTACATTGTTTAATTGTGATGGCTGATTATACAATATAGTTCGATTAAGGCGTATAAGTAAAGTGATATGAAATATATGAGTGTATCCGTGACTTTTAAGGTTGTCTGAAAAAGTCCATAGAAGGTTTTGGTAGAATAGCCACCATTCTATCAAGACGTAACGTGACAAGCTGACTAGTAACAATCAAATATTGTATTGTATTTTACTTAACACTGGCAGGTATAACTAAAGGTAAAAAAAGCGTCATAGGACTCTTGGTAGATGTGATGAAACATTGACGCCGCTTCGGTCTCAGTTAGGGCCACTTGTAAGTGACCCTGTATAGAGTCAAGTGGAGGGGAGCGTAGCCTAAATCGAGACGACGTTTCGGTATACGATTTCACTTCCATACCCTACGATAAGATGTTTCACATCAAAAATGTACATAATCTCAAAGAGGGATCACATCTCTTGAACTGTACTTATTAACTTAGATTTTAAGACTAGCCAAATAAACAATTCATTTCTCAAAATGTAAATTCGAATAAACAGTACAAAATTGAAGCTAATATTTTTTAATACTTATGAGCCCTATAATATTAGCGTAAAATTTACGTATATGATACCTTTAATAATTGTTTAGAAATCTACATAGAAATTTATACATTACTTAAAAAATAGCATGTTTGGTTTGCAGAATTTGCTTCATATATAATTTTGTTTGATGTTACGAGAACGTACTATGCTAATTGTGTTCTCACTGAATGTCTCCCATTCAATGAGAACACAATTATTTAATTGCTATCTGGTTTTCGGTGTAGACTATGATCACCGCATCTCCCTGTGAATCCCCATCCGCTCCATCTTCTTGTGAATGTCGAACGAGACGCCGTTGGGAGGAAATACCAGAAAAACCAATTTGTGATCCTCAAGCCAAGTCTGCCAAAAGTGTGTGGGTTATAACAAAATTCCTCACTTTTGAGGGAGACCAATGTCCAATTGTTTTTTTTTTATGGGATAGAAAAGCAAACGAGCAGGCGTGTCATTCGATGGAAAGCAATCAACGCCGCCTATAGACATCTTGTTTTTTGAAGGTTCCAATTTCGTATCGGGTCGGAAATATTGCTGGAGGTAGCTGGTTCAACTGAGGACTGTTATCCCTGTATTGATGATGATGCTTCCAATTTTTTTATACTATATAATAGTGTGAGACGTGTGTCGTTTGGTTACGCCAGAAGCGGGAGTGACGTGGTCGCGCCGGTTGGTGCTGCGCGGCAAGCTGACGATGCACACGGCGTACGAGCGACGCGACAACGCGACCCCCGCCGCCGTCACTGCGGTCGCGGCGGCGCGCAGTGGCCGCGGACTGGCCGTCGGCGACGCGAGGGGACGGGTGAGCACGCACGCACTGACCATCTGCCGTAGGCCGGCTGCACGTTGTAACATATTGTCTCGTGTCTTATGAGAATATCTTATATATATGTATATAAGAATAAATCCCGATTTCCCTTGGTCACACCATTACTTGAGAACAATTTTAAGGATTTCATTCATCTTTTTTATAAGCTTCCTAATACTTTCTCAAAAGGTTCTAATGAAAAAAAAAAAATTAGAAAATTTCAGAAAATATGACTATTGACAGTTCGCTTCGAACTTCGCGCGTTTGACGTATATAAACACTGTTTTTAAAATAACTTTAATAAAGTAAAAGTGATGTGGGCAACATTAGGCGATAACTTATCTTGGATACAGAGCACTCAAGATATTTTAAACAAAATATCTTGAGTGCTCTGTATCCAAGATAATTTATGGCGAATACGATATTTTCCACTACGCACATTTGGTGTTGTGTATAGTGGTTGGTGGGTGGAGAATTGATGACCGATTTTCGGTAAGTTTTTGGTTTAAGTTCCAAATAAATCCACTTAACCCAACAGAAAAACACACATTATTAATTTTCTGTTATTGTTTTGCTTGTCGCGGATCTTAGCTAAGTAAAACTTTTGACTGTCCATACGCACATTTCATTTAAATTATTTTGTAATGCACGAAAAGCACTATTTTGCTGTCGTCATTTTTCATATTTCAATTAATAATTTTTTTAGATCCCTTTTCGGTAAGATTTAGTGTAAGTTCCCTATAAATCCATTTCTTCCAGCAAAACAAACATTATTATTTTTTTATTTTTGTTTGCTTGTCGCAGATCTTACCAAAGTAAAAAATTCTGACTGATCTCATAGTAATGGATTTCCGCAAAGTAACACCTGACTCCTTTAATCATACAAAATTATTGTATTTTTTTGGGGAACGCGCACTCTAATAGGTGTTGGCAGAATGACCAGCGCTGTATTTAATTAACTACAACATTAAAGCTGAGCCAAGGCCTATTTTTTTGTACATTAATGTTAATTTTAAGTTACACCAAAAGTTTGAGTAGTACTTTACTCAAA
This sequence comes from Baronia brevicornis, assembly GCA_031353405.1. NCBI lineage: Eukaryota > Metazoa > Arthropoda > Insecta > Lepidoptera > Papilionidae > Baronia > Baronia brevicornis. The sequence goes on from JASFAT010004379.1 coordinate 135,041, forward strand.
TTTTTATTTGGATTGTTACTTTTGATGTTGTTTATATTGTGCCTAGAATAAACAAGTTATCTATCTATCTAGATATTCCGTTGGTCAGCGCCTGACATGTCGACCGCTTCTGGAGCAAAAGGTGGGCCAGCCGACCACTGGATCCGAGATGATACTGCACCTTTCTGCACTCAGTGCCAGGTATATTTTATTTTAAAACAATGTGTATAAGATTTTTATTTAATTACAGTACAAGTCGAGAGGCCCTGTTCTTAGCAGTGGGACATATATGGGCTGTATAAAAAATAAACTTTTATTTAGAGATATTATTTTTTTGTAAAAACATTGTTGAACCTTCATCATATAGACTTATTAGATCGGTGAATACCGGAGGCGTGGCGCATGCTCCTACTACAGTGATAATGAACGATGCAATCACGAATTTACTGCAAAACGATCGCTAATATAAGTAGCCCAGTTCTATAGATTAGTATACACCGGTACTGTGTGTTCAGGTTCGTTTCACGGCTCTGGAGCGTCGCCACCACTGTCGCGAGTGCGGCGCCGTGTTCTGCGGCCGGTGCTCGCGGTACGAGGCGCCCGTCCGGCGGCTGCGCGCGCTGCGGCCCGTGCGTGTCTGCCAACGGTGCCACGACAACATACACTCGAAGAAGGAGTAGAGCGGACCATAAACAACAATTTTCAGATAACAAATACCTTTCCTCCGTTTGTTATTAAAAATACATATGTATATTTGTCAAGATATATCTACAAGTATGTAAATACAACATATTTGTTTAAAAATAACCATAGACGATTCAGACCGATAAAGTGTTATGGACCTTTGTTTGATTAATAGAGTCAGGCGTTACTTTGCGGAAATCCATTACTATATGGACACTCACAATTTTTACTTGGCTAAGAACCGCGACTACGGAAGACAACCGTTAAGTTTTACTGGTTTTTGTTTGCTTGTCGCGAATCTTAGCCAAGTAAAAATTCTACCTGTCCACATGGTAGTGGATTTCCTCAAAGTAACGCCTGACTCTAATAATCAACCATAGGCGACTAGACCCGATAAGAAAAAAATTTATCGACCTATGTTTGGTTGCACATTCGACAAAAGTTAGGATTACGCCTGAACGCACAAGTTTCTGATTGGTTATCACATTCGTTCCTGTTGTAAAGATTGTTTGTCACTCTTTTTTATCGGATAGGGAGGCAAACGAACATGCATGTACGTCTGATAGAAGATAATCAACACCGCCTGTAGACATCTGCAGGTATAGCAGATGCGGTGCCGGCCGGAGATATGTGTGTAGGCTTGTTTTTGGAAGTGATTTCCGGTTACATCATCACTGCTATGTTAAATGACCACGTTTTTTACTTTGTTTTGGTTACTCGGCTTTCAGTAGTATATCTTAAGAGTTAGCATAACTAATTGAATGACTTTTATTCTGTACAACTTGGTTTATTTTAATTAACTCTATAAAGTCTATATCAAGTTCAATATGAATCTCATGTGTTCATCAATGAAGTTGTCATAATAACATTTTCCGCTTATTTTGATGAGATATTTCATAACTGTTGCACTGAAAGCATGCACAATGTCACTAGAGCGTACCTCCAGATATTTGTTAAGCATTCCTACAAGGTTTACGACCCTAACAATAATTGATCAATTATAACATTTCAAATAATTTTCGTGCATTTTATCCAAAATGTGAATCAAGGCTTACACCAAAACAAATGCGTATTTATGTTGATACTCCTCCATGTAAAATAATTATGGATATGTTTTTCGAAATGTCTTATTGCCAAGCATTATTTATAAACGCTTTTATTTACACTGTTTCGAGACTAATTACTCATAAGTTACATCATATTTACTTTATTATATTTTTATTATTTATAGTATACAAAAAAGTGTTCTATATGTAATTTGAACCGCTAACGTTTTAATATGTAATGATTACTCTCCAATCTCGAATGTTAATTATACAGAAAAATAATATTGATAAAGTCTAACATTATGTATACTAAATAAAATCTTTCATTAGAGAATAGAGCACACCCACACTGCAGCCGTACAAAAATGCATTTGGTTTTGCAACTAAATTAATGCCTTTATTTAAATACTTTTATATATTTATTTTTAACGAACCATATAATTAGTTATAATAATATTAATGACTTAAAAAAAGAGTAAAGACGTCTTGCACTGAAAGACATTGTGTAAAAAATAAGATATTTAATGTTTTGTGTCTTGAATGTTAGGTTTTATTGTTGTTTAACTATTAAAATTATAATAATTGTACTTGTAACTTACATGTTTACAATGTCTTTGAAGTCTAATCATTGCAATGGATTCATATCATAGTAGTCATATCATAGTATATATAGTATATATATAGTCCATATCGCATATCATATATATATAGTATATATTCACATCTATATAGCTGTATATGCAGTCCGTACCGCAAGATATATTTTTATATTGTGTAAAAACAGTACAGTACAGTGTCCAAGTCAGCTCATTTTTAGGAAAAAATATAAGAAAAGTGAGAACCTGTTAAATATACTTTAGTTGCTTACCTTTGTTTGCTGGTTTAATCTATTTCATGCAATGCTAAATCAGTATTAATATTGTAAGAATATACCATATTTGATGTATTAATGTGGATCTCATCACATCAAAATTTAGGATAGATATTATTATTGTTAGCTTGGTATTGTATTGTATCGGATAAGAGTATTTTGTTTTGTGTACTGTGGCAGTATGTTTAAGCTAATATGAATTATGTCAAATAAATAATTGTTATTTAATAGAAAATGTGATATATTTTAAAACACAATTAATTATTTATCGTTTTATCAATTTTCATAACAAAATCATACACTAGTCATTTACTTGAGTATTTTGTGTTGCTAAGTTAAAACTCCTCGCATTGAACTCTTAACTAAGTATTAAAAATATATAATAATATAACAAAGTATTTATTTGAAAGATTGCATTTTAGATGGCATCCCTAGTCGAAAACACCTTGTAAATTATTACTTGATTTTAAAAAGAAAATAAAGAAATGTTACATTTTTGTAATTAACTTTATTTATTATTTATCCATAGGAATTGAAATTGTGTATAAAATGTTTTAAATAATTATGTTTTATTTTAATGTATCTCTTAACTTTTACTCAAGTTCAGAGTATCATCATTTCATTTCGAATCACAGCGGCGTACTATGATTGCTTACTCGTATTAAAATTGATTATATTAATATTTATAAAGACAGCTTTCTTAATCCTGAAATATAAATCATACTTTTATATATTTGTAAAAGTAGTATTAAAATTTGTGAAGTTAGGTAAATACGGAAGAAACGATTAACAAATTGGAATAGAAAGTACGTCAAATTCACGGTTTAGCATGTGTAATAGATAAGTTACGTACGTAGCTTATGTACCTAACTTACGTTCATATTGTGTATGTTAGCATGGTAAGTAATGTTTCTTAGTCACCCAAGCTGTACTGTATAGAAAAGTAATTTACTGACAATATATACGTTGTTTACGTAGTACGTAGGCACTGAAGTTTATGCCGTTGGTTGATATATTCATGTATAAATAAATAATAAAATTTAGCAGCAAATTGTCTTGTTTTATTCATGTGCATTATAAGACCATCTAGTCTCGTAGAAGACCGATTTTGTGAGTCACACATACATAAAACCCTGTACAGCAGCGACAGAAAATGAAAATTTTTACGTAATGATAAGTTACTTATTAATGCATTATTGTTTAAAATATGTAAGGTATTCAAAGTAAATAGTGCTAGTAATTCGACTTTTATGCTTGTAATACATATATGGGTGATCGATCCTAAACAACATGAGTATATATATCTACCCAAAACCGAGGCTAGACTAAAATCACATCGCAGTAGCGTGAGAGCGCACGGCGACGGCGACGGCGATTCACAGTCACATATTTTTTTCATTAGGAGCGGGCAGCTAGTATAATAATAAAGTAATAATCTTTAGATGATGAATCTTCGTGGTATTAAATAAAACAACATAGTTCAACTAAACATAATAATTATTATTTTTCATAATATTTGAACTCTCATTATCTATAGTATCTACACATGCCCTGATATTTACACGCTTCGTTTATAATTTAGATAGCGATAAAAACCATCGTAGAATATACAAATTACAGCCAACAAATAATGTTTCAATAACACGACGATTACATTAAGTACAACATGTTGGATAATATAATTTTGGGACAGAAATAAGTACATGGAGTAGATAACCATTGTTTGACAAACTACATATCTATTAATATCTTAAGTAATCTAAGAATAATTTGTGGGTTTTGCTGTTTAAAGCTTGTGTTGTATAAAATATGGTGCTTTTAAACTTGTGCAATAAGTACTGGAGACGTATATGAAAGAATTTTTATACATATAAGAATTTTTATACTATATGAAAGATATTTTTATACATTTAAATTTCAGTTTTCAATTTAAAGTTATTAAGTAATTAAATAACTTAAGCATTTAAATATATAAAGATTAAGTTGCACGGTAAAAGCTTAAGCAGATTTCAAGAATCATGTTTTTTAAGAATTAAATACTATTCCTCGTTATAAGTGCAATTGAGATTGGGATGTTTTCACTATTAGACAGTGATATTATCATGTAGCACCACCGCGGTTGGAATGTAATATAACAATACAACAAACATTGTGCAATAGGAAAGGATTTGTGTAAGTACTCCAAATAGACGTGTATTTCCTATATATCATCCATCTCATACCAATATTCATTTAATATTTTTCATTTTTTCGAAACTACAAACATTCTGAACACTTATACAAAAATATACAATTGTTTATTATTAAATAGTATAAAAATAACAAACTCGGCCGATAAACTCTTGTATTTTACATTGAAAGTTAAATTATGAAATTGTACTATAAAAATGTCCCCAAACACCTGCCATGAATAATGAATGGAGTGTAATATAAAAAATATAAACAAAACAGAATCACAAACAGTGTAAAGTTCAAATATTCTACAAATTTACAAATATATACAAAAAAAACTTAAAAAGTATATTCAAAAACGCTATTATACATTCATAACTTCTCACTTCAATACTGTTCATTCATAACAGTGTGAGTGCGGTCGCGGTCGCTCGCCACTGCCCAAGGACGCATACATACATACATACATACATCATGGAACTAGACTTAGTTACGTATCTCGGGCACAGGCAACACTATGTGCAGTAAAAAAGCAGTGCGATTTGACCGATTCATTAAGTACATCATCTACAAATATTAGCTTTACAAAGTCCCATTAAGTAAATATAAGTTCAATTTCTTTTATATAGGAATATAATTTATAATTTTCACCTTGCGGCTGATGGAAAATATAGTATGTGCTAATCGTTTATAGACATCTAATCCAAATTTATTCATTACACATATATAATTATAATTTTCAAGCATTTAGCTTCCCGCATCATTATGTTTGCGAAATGTATGTCACAACGTCAATGATTAAAAATATGATGATGTTTTTTTTATTAATTAGAATTTTAAAATTCTTCAAGGTTACCCCTACGATATTTTGAACTACAAGAAAATTTAGAGAAATTATCATTCTAGTCACATATTTGTATACTTTATTTATAAAATCAAGTGATATCTACACTTAAAAATATTTAAATACAAAATACACACCACAAAGGGCGAAAAAAGGAGTCAAAAGTAGGTATAACATTATTTTTCAAAAGTATATACTTATTTTTCTGTTTAATTAAAATTAGGAGATAGGAATAATGAATAAATCATTCTTTGTTCGATAAATGGCATCAGTCGACAAAAAATTATAACAATAATAAATTCGAATCTAAGTAAACTGTCCATATTACCCTTCCATACATTTTTGAGTCTTTTAAAAAATTTCAATTTCCTTATTTCATCATATAAAATCAATTTGTTGGTAGACATATATAAAATATCCAGAGCCAAGAATTTTTGGATACAACACGATTCATAATTAAAATTTAAATTATTATATAGTTTTCGTACGAGGCAAGTGTATCTTATTGGCACATGGCTATCTATAAAATGTTAAAAAGCTATGAGAGGAACTTGTTAAGTTGAAATAACCGCCGCCGTCAAATTAACATTGTTTTCCACTAGAAATTCTCGCTTGAATATCTATTGTGGACATTGGAAATCAATTTAGATAACCTGCTGACGTCTCGTCATCATAATTCGCGTTTTTTTCATGCTACCCTCCTACTCAGTTCAGTAGATTATCATTAGTAAATGAGATAATTCTTTAGTTCGATATAATTCAAATCTCAAAGTTATGGTTTTAGTGATGATAATTCATGACCATAATGACCAATTAAGTCGTAATACCACTTTCACTAATCACCACCCACTAACGCTATCACACAATAAATTGTTTCCATGACGTTTAAGTAACAATTGTGAAAAGTTCGCTTTCGGAACTGAGGGTCGCGGGATTTTAGGATAAATATTTGTATGGCCTATAGATCTTTATTCCGATTTTATGTGTCATTTGCGTGTTATAATGGCATATATGACACAGAGAAATCCTATGAGCGTATTGTGCTATATCATAATCCTCAATTAAATATATTCACACACTTCTATACGGATGTGAAGAAGACAGACTTTAAACGAGGATATCAGAAAACGTATAAAAACATTCGGTGTGTGGCTTTATAAGCGCATGATGTCTCTCGTGGATACAAAAAGTTACGAACGAGGAAGTTCTACGACGAGTTGATCAGAAACGCAAGCTTTTGAATACCATCAAGCAAAGGGTGTTGTTTATTTAAGACTCTTTGTTTAGGCATCCTAAATATGAGCTCCTACAACTCAAAATAATGGGAAAAAAGTCGTGGTTGAGGAACATCCGAGAGTGGACCGGGATAGCGGATGCTGCCCAACTTTTTAGCCTCGCTAGAGACAAATAAAAATGTACAGAGCTGACTGCCAACGTTCACTAGTTGGAGAGGCAAGCTAAGAAGAAAGAAATCAATTAGAGTTGGGCGAGGAATGGGTTGGTAGAGGCCGGTGGCGTACGCAGGCCGTAGTCGGCGAAGGTGGCGGCGCGCGTAGCCGCCAGGGGTGGGGCTCGGGCGACGCGGCCCAGCCAGGCGTCGGGGTGCGGCAGCGCGGTGGCGGGTACTGGCTCCTCGGCCAGCGCGCGCAGCCCCACCGACAGCTGCTGGCACATCGCCGCCACCGGGTCCGCAGTTGCCTCCGTTTTGTTCTACGCGCAAAGATGTACACAATAAATAATCTATATAAATGAAAATTAACCAACGAAATGTTATATAATTTAAAAGACGTGTTTCAACGATATTTTTATGCCTAAATGTTTTTCTTGGTGTAATTATTAAAAAAAACTTGAATATTTCTTTATACAAATGATTAGATGCAGGCGCATTAGAGACCATAGCAACTGCCTATTACATGGTCTATATAAAAATATCATATATAAATAATATGGTCTATACCACGGTCTTATGCATTGGTCTTGCAATGAATCTCAATTTCAGTGGTGAGAGATTAATAAGATAGTGTCATAATTTTTGTATCGCGTCAACGCCGCTACGTACGTCGTTGCTATCGTTGGGTGCACGCCGGTTGAGTGACAAGCGACTGAATACGATTTGTTCGATTGGTTCATCGCTTTATTCGTTCCCTTATAATTGGTTATATTTTAAAGGCACAAAAGAAACAGAATGCTACTTTGTCTTCGTTGCACAGCACATCCATCTATCGTCATGCCTCTGTCGGCCGTAAATTGAAAAGAATAGCGCAACCATTAAGCCGACGTACCCTCACTACTGTTGTTACAAGACCTGTGTGTAAGACCGTGTTGTACGCGCATAATTTCCATATCAAAAAAAGAATTATCTCATTTGATGCAGTCGTTCTGAAGTTATGCGCGTACATACATATGGGCGATTCATTTTTATTTTTATATAGATTTAAATCATTTATAATTATTACACACTAATAAAATTTAATTATTGCTAAATCACAATCATGTCATTATTTAAAAAACGTTATTTTTTTAAATAATGGCATTGTTAATTCAAATTATGAACATAGAATGTCAAATAACCGACCTCCACGGATGTAACGTCGGGTTCATGTGTGGGCACAACGGCCGCGGGTGCGGGCGCACCGCTCACAGACGACGGCGAACCCAGCCCCAAACGCTGGCGCTCCAAGTTGGACGGCAACTCACTTATACGTAGCGACATCTGACGCTTGAACGGTGAACTGTAATCGAATAGTACTTACTGTAGAGGACTCCACAATTTAATCTAAAAATATTGATAAAAATATTTTTAGATTAAATTGTGTTGTAGAAATAAATAACGGCATTACATAAAGTTACAAAAGGAATTAATTAACAACCCTCTAACGGCGGCGGCGAAAAGGACTATTGCTAACCAAATGGTTTAAACAATAGGTCTTTGTCTCATGTTCTAGCCGCCCTCTCCTGTTAATGTAACAACAATTATTAACCCTTTGCGCTCGAGGCGCTTTTCTGTCGGATGAACCAGCAACTCGAGAGTAATCGCACGCGCTCCCGCTTACTTCATGAGTTCGTTATTGTTAACTTAAAATAATTTTAGACACAATAAGACACTTTAAACTCGTATATTTTAACACTATTAGCTTAATGTAATACAATTATTAAATAATTATATTCTATAATTTTGCTTCTTATGATATTTTGTGAAACAATCTCCAATGTGCATTCTTGGCTTGTCGGGTGAGAATCACCCGAGATAAGACATTTAGACACCTCGTAAAATGATCTACAAAAGGCCAAGTAGACTTTTCAAGCGATATTCCTTAAGTCAAACAGAAATAAACACATCGATCTGAATGGTGCCTCTCAGGCACCGCTCGAGTTATTGCATCACATGTTGTGGTGCCTGAGAGGCACCACTCGAGCGCAAAGGGTTAAATAACTGTTGGTGGTATTAAACTCAACCATCGCATTCATAACTAGCTCACCCCAGAGACCTCCACAGTACTAATTGCTATGTGTGTTGCTACTATATGAACATACCAATAGATGGGCAACACAGTCCATATGAGTATAAAAACTATTTTGGCTTATGTTCAGCAGTTTATAATAAAAATAAGTAATAAAAGATTTTTTGTTTATAATTATGTAGGTAAATTATGAAAAACTATATATTTAAATAAAAAAAAAATCTTGGAGAAGGGAGGCTAGATATAGAGCGAAGTGGAAGAAGATGGTTGAAGAGGCCAAGATCAACAAAGGTTTGTAGCGCTGCAGGAAGTAAGCAATATATTTAAATAGACCGATTATATTGGTGTAGTTTTATATAAAACAAATGGTAGTATCTTTAAAAATTGATTTATGTATTTTATATATATTTTATATAGTATAACATTAGTTGATAAAAATTGAATTTATGCACAATATAAATCTAATTAAAATAATATTAATTAATTACAAGAAATTTTTTTTGAAGATAAACAATTTCATTGTATTAAAATCTATATCTGGCACATTTATTATGTGTAAAATGTAACATAAAATTAAATATGTACTTTTTTTACTTGCACGTTTTTTGTATCTATCTACTACTACTCTTTATGTAATAAAATAAATAATATCTACTCATTTCAGAACAATATTTATTGGATTTGATATATTATTTGTTAACAAGTCAATATAACAACTGAGATAAGTAAAAATATAACTAGTAAATTTTTTATCAATAATACCGGTATCCCGATATTTCTAATTTTAAATATCAAATACCGGTATTCAGATTTTAGTTTGGTATTGTAAGCCCTACTCAAAGACCTAGGGTGTTTTCGACACGGTCTTATACACAGGTCTTGCAACGAAGCTCAATTTCAGTGGTGAGAGATTAGTGCGATCGTGCCATAACTTTTCTTTCAAGTAAACGCCGCTGTATCGATGGGTCACGCCGGTTGAATGACAAGCGACTGTAACCGGCTTGTCGGATCGGTTTATCGCTTTATTTGTTTCATTATAATTGATGATATTAAAAGGTATAACAAAGACATTATGCTATTCTATTTTCGTTGCAAAGCATATCCATCCATCGTCATGCCTCTGGCGGCCGTAAATTGAAACAAATAGCGCGACCATTAAGCCGACGTACCCCCATCAGTGTTGTTGTAAGATCTGTGTAGAAGACCGTGGTTTTCGAATCCATTACGACAACTCGCCAAGATTGCAATTAATAAAAATGATTCGTTGTTAATGTACTGCGCGTTATATCACTAAGAGGTAGTGCTGACCTATTATTGAGGTGAGCGAAGCCTCGGAAGGAGCCCTGGCGCTCCAGCAGATGCGGTGCGGCGTGCGGGCGCTCCACCGCGAACGGATTGTGGGCGCGCGCCCCGCCTGCCGTCGGCGGCGCTGCGGGCAAGGCTGCGGGCACAGCCGGGCTGTCCGCTTCCGACGCCCGGCGCGCAATTATACCTGAATAAAAAAAGATTTAAGCGAACGGTTTTGTTTTAACATAATCCCTTCAAGCTATTTTTGTTAAAAAAACTTAAGCCTATAAATCAGGGTATTTCTCTGAAATAAAAATACTTCGACGTCTCAGTTAAAACTGCGGTTATTATTTTTCTAATTATTATTTTTTTTTAAACTTTTAAAATTTGTACGTAAGTATTATTTACATTGTATTATAGTATGATATTTAGTGAAACGTAAAAGATCAGTTAGCGATACCATTAACTTGAGTTCTATATGTCGACCATCCAAAGATGTCAAATTTCTTTTATATAACCACTATATAAGACCCTTAAAGACATACATACCCGACTTGCGGAAGGAGCCTTGCCGCGTGAAGGCGTGGCTGGCCGCGTCGATACTCATGGAGACGGCACACTCTTTATCACGGCGTTGCTTACGCTCCAAGCAGGCGGCGAATGCGCACCCCACGGCGTGCGACAGTCGCTCGCCACTGTCCCGCGACGCCAGGAACCCGTGGCACATCCACCGTCGAGTCGTGCCATCCCGGCAGATGTAGCTGAAATGCGTTAAAACAAATGATTTCTTATTGACATTATAAAAGTTCATCATATAAATAACTACTTTTGAGTTTGAGGTAGGAACTTGGTCTCTTAGCTGCGGTGGATTTATGATTTAATTTTTTTATTTATTTATTATGATGAATTTATTTATAGATGAAAACTCAGGTGTCAGGACAGAGGTTTGTGGCGATCCTAGTGCATAACAGTTCACGTCAATAACATCAAATACAGGCTATATATACATAATAATAATAATAATAAAATTTGGACGCCCATCTGTCCAAGTTAGGTTTAGGTAAGTGGGTTAAATTCAAAATTCAAAAAGCAGCCATATTGTGCACGGCTAGGATCGTGAGAAGGTTCCTTTCCTTGGAAGCATAATCCTTCGTGTGCTTGGTTTATCCCGCCACGAAGGATTAATAACCCTAATGATAATATTATTTTTATAGATTTTTTTTTATATTAATAATATTGTTATTAAGAGAAAATTATGTAAATAAAAGAGAATAATAATAATATATATATATATGTATATATATATATATATATATATATATATATATATATACATACATACATACACACACTACTATTTTTTATTATTATGTATACATAGCCGGTATTTGATGTTATTGACGTGAACTGTCACTTTTGTTTTTTTTTTCATATAAATTATTTTCTTTTTATTTGAATAATATTATTTAGGTTTTAATTTTAGTATTAATTTACTGTAAAAAAAGGTCATAAATAAAATTTTCTATTTCTATATTAGTCAAAATGAAGGCGTTTTGACGTAATCCCGTCACGTCACGTCGACGGATTGCGTATTGGTAGACGCTGCTGTCCACGTACTTGTATTTGCTTCCATAGTGGCTTCGTACGACACCCGCTGGAAGAAATGGGGTAGATGGCCCTATTTGCCGGTAACCACACAGACATACTAAAAGTTAATGGATCGCAGATAATTTTTTTAAGTATAAATAACCAATCCTGAAACTTCCGACAACCGTTCCTTTTGACGAGTACTTTAGTGGAAACCTCTTTTTAGTAGAATTAATGTGGAACGCCCTCCGACCTGTGCAGGGCGGCTGACAGAAACTGGATACACGTAGCCGAAGATTTGATTAGATGGCGCGCCTTGGGGAAGGCAAACTATCGCAGGCTAATGACGATGATGAAACTTAATTACGTTTACGTACAGTTTTTGCATTATACATGCGTCAAATTATTTATGTAAATCAAGAGTCAGTGATCGCGGGTTATATATCGCGATCGCGCGATAAATGTATGTACGATTGTACGGCCTCACAGGTATTTATTTCAAGTCCACCAATCTGCTTTGGACGAGTGTGGTGCGTTTTTTCCGGTTTCGTTGAATCTCTCCAAAAATAGGAACCAAGGCATTAAGACAGCATTAACATATATTGGCTGTAATGAACGTTCATTTACTACTATGAAGCGACAGATACGTCAACGCCTACATCCTCAAAAACAATAGTCAAGAAGAAAGTGCTGCGTTCTACAAACTACATACAAAGATAATGTAGAGATGAGTGAAAGTTTAAAAGTATTTTTGTATAAACAACAATATTACATTAATTAGCATTATATTACACACGTATATCAAAACCACAAACAATGTTCTTCGCTTCTCGCTCGCGAAATTATCACGTGGCTTGACGCGTTCGTTACGCAACACGGATGGATCGTCTTTGTTTAATGATAACACAATACCGCGAAATACATATTATGAAGAGATCTAAGACAAAGAGCTTCTCATTTTTCATCAGATATATTTGTTTCTTTCGGATTTTATTAGAAGAGGACGAAAAAGTTCTTTCTTTAGTCTGTAAGAAGTGAATTAAATTTAATGCCATTGAATGTTGGCGAATTGTGTTTGAATTTCAACGCTGATGTTAATACTCTGTAACAGTTTTTTCGTTCACTTAAAACTTTGCATCGTCAGTCTTTGACAAATGTGTAGTCAATTTCAACACAGTACAAAATTTTCAATTGGTCTTAGAGCTGTGAGACTCAGGATTTTTTCTGATCCGAATATGCATTAAATTTTTTTTTGACATCTGTATCAATTACAGCGTTTCCATTTTTTTGCGTCGATATATACCGTATATCTATATATTATACGGTATGTGTATAACTATAATTATTACACTTTTTAACTACTGATGACTTAAAAGTCTAAGTTATATAGTTATAACTTAGACTTTTAAGTCATCAAGTAAATTATCGTACTCGCTGACTGGAACTGACTTTATTTCACAGAGATATAATTGCCGCATTGTTTTCGTTCATTCTTTACTGTACATTGAAACCTTCAAAAAGCAAGCCTACTCATATCTTAAAGGCCGCCACGCAACTGTGATGCCTCTAGTGTTGCAAATATCTTTGGGCGGCGTTAATTGCTTTCCATTAGGTGATAAACTTGCTCGTTTGCTTCCCTACCCCCTTAAATAATAATAATAATAAACTTTATTTCAGACAACTTGTTTTTTTTTGTTCCATACATTTTAAATTTTAACATTTTTATATTTTTACATTTGTGTTAGTAATTATGTACACCTTAAAAAGTTAGTAATTATGTAAACCTCTTCTGTATTGGCACACGACAAGTGCAGAACCATCATTCAAATAAACAAAAGATAATAGAACGTATAAGGTTTTGTATAAAAAAAAATGCTTTATTTACAATTTCTCTACGAAAGTTGGCCATATCGTAGTTGTATAATCTAAATCTACTTTTTTGGGATAGAGTATTTCCACATGCGAACACATCGCATTCATTTCATTGTTCTAACTACATAGAATAAAAGCAAATATCAGCAAATATAAGTGTTATGTATCTGTATAGATACGCGTATATGTGTTCATTAATTCCACTTAAAAGTTCAAACGATTCGGTCGATTTTTAAACGAGACATTAAATATTGTCGTGAATACTGACTGGTCTTTAGAAATCACTCGAACAAGAACTATTTGCATATTAATTTATTCATTTTTATTGTTTCGGAACTCGTTTTGTGTAGGAGCTAGTAATGTGTTTTAAGCGTCTGTGTGCGTGGACTTCGGTGTGAATTTTAACGTCATTTTCATAGCTATAAAAATGCAATTGATCTATAAAAAACAATAAATGAGATGTATTATGTGTGAACACAGAGAATAAAACAATTTTGCGCACTCACACTTTTTATCTTTTTCTCTCTCCTGGATTTACTACGTATTAAAAAATTACTAAATCTATTCAATGCTGATGCCTGAAATGTATATCGTTTACTACTTTTTAGTACAATTATATCCTACTAGTTAATAGTGGAAGCCAGAAACAGCTTATCCGATTGTTTGATGCAATCTTTATAACATGCTTGTCAAATATATCTGCATTGAGGCTTTATTAAGTACACTGAAAATATAATGCTTACCTAAATCCCCGTTCATGGTTCCTGTCAGGTGCGCAGAAAGACACCTTCTCGATAGTCTGGTCGACAATGAGGCCCTTGGTCTCTTCTTCCACAACACGCAATCCATCGCCGCTCACGTGGAGTACCGCGCGGATTGGACGTCGCCGCGAATTCTGTAATGCACATTGCGAGATATTAAAAATATATAATCATCATCATCACAGTTCGTGTTTGTATACAAACTTGTTATATAAATAAATATGAAATATAATTAAATATTTTGTTTTAAACTAATAGGTACATCATAAAAAATATTGTGAGAGGATTCCACTTCGTTGGCTATGTACAACTATTGCCAACGAAGTGGAGTATTTTTAATATTAATTTCTAGAAAACAATAATTTTATTGCTTTGATGTGTTAGTCATCTTAAACTGCTTATCATTATTTTTGCACTATTTTAATCATTGCAAACTATACGCCAAAAACAATACAGATGTAAAGCGTGAGGCGCATACGCTCCAAGTGGAGTGAATGGAATCTTCAAAATACGGTCTGGTACGGAACATGTTAATAAGTGAAAAATTTCGATTCAAAGTAAAGGGTACTTGTTGACATTTTGCTGCTAATCTTCTAACATATGGCAAATTGTAACATATTTCGCAACTTTCTAAACAACGGGAAAAGTTTGAAATTGTTGTGTTGAATAAAGGTTATATAATATGATTAAATGGGCGAAAAGCGACCAATGACGAGCCGTTTCGCTGCGATGAATGGCAGCGGATGGAGCTCTGTGGTCTCTGCCTACCACTGCGGGGATAGGCGTGAATATATATATATATAAAAAATAATATGATTATTCTATAATCAAATTTACTTTGAAATTAACTGTGGACACATGTCTTATATAACATATTTTTACAATTTGGGAAAGGGTTACATCATAGGTTCCCAACCTTCTATGGACAACCGCCATTACAAGAAAAATGTTTATTTTCATAATATTAAGATAAACATTTTAGACGGCTAGATAAAACGTATTTTCATGACAATAAAAGAGGTTTGGTATGATAATATAAAATAATTAATGGATTCGCTGCTTTTTGAGGAGCCCATCTTAAAAATGATGTAATTTTCTAACAGTTACAATAATATAATCTAATAATAATAATAGCCTTTATTTTCTTAACCTATTTTAAAAGTATTTTAAATAAATATGAAAAATTATAATTAAGTAATATTTATTAAAGCTATTTTGGCTTCAGCATTCGCCTCCAACATCACATTTCGAATGCATCGATCCTGTCTCTCTGTCTCTAGCTGTCTAGCTCTCTCTGTAAATGTCTCCATAAAGGAAAATAGGGAATATAAATGCTTTGATAAAGCACATTTTGATGTTCAGTTTTCCCCTTTTCCTCCTTATGCGTTTACGTCGGGCCATTGCGTCATTGGCAATTACGATTATTCGTCTTATTTCTAGAGAGCAACTGCAGGGAGAGTGTGAACTAATAGTAGGAATTGAAAAAAATAATGACTGGTTTAACTTACCCTGAGAACCTTAATCGCCTCCTCGCAGACCTGCATGCCCCGCGACTCGAACACCTCGACGCAGCCGAGGTATTTGACGGGGAAGGTGCAAGTGCCGGCGCGGACGGCCGCCTCGTCCGCGTGCCACTGGTGTGGTCGTGCAGACTCCGGCGGCGAACCTTTCCGCCGCCGGAAGGACTCGCGGAAGGAGCGCCGCAACCGCTCCATGCCGGCGCGCGGCGGGGAGAGAGCAGCACCCGCGCGCGCGCGCCTCAGGGAGCTTCGTACCGACGACTTCTGAAACACAATAAAAACTATATATAAAAAAACTATATGCATAATACATTGGCTTTTTGGTTTTGTACGAATCGATTTTAAGTACTTCCTAAAAATTTTCCACGAAAGAGTTTTTTAAAACTAAATGTGTGGGTGTTTTTGCCCATGCTTAGGCGAACTCTAGCGCTATCTGTGTTCAATGTCGCCCCCTAATAACAGACATGTCCTTCCAACCGCCCACCATTAGACCATGAAATGCCCCAGTAAATTACAAGTTATTAACAAAACAGTAAATTAATCCTTATACACTTTGTAAACATACGCAATAAATATTATAGATTTAACACAGAACTATATTTTGGATTAAGTATACACAACAAGTAAGTATTATATATTAGAAACTTAAAGTAGTATATTTTTTACGAATGGATAAATAAAAATTTACTATATGTAAATTTTTATTACAATATTTTAAGGTTCCTTTTTACAAATTTTTTTTAACACTTTAATCTTAGAATCGGTGTTTTAGTCAATGTATAATGAGTCACTAAAACATTGGCTACACTCCTCTTCCAGCAGCGCTATAATTTTACTAGCTCTTATTAACTTTTCTGTCATTACAATAGACACAAAGATTTAAGTCACAATAAGGCAGGATGATGCGACAAACATAAATTATTCTACTAAAAACAACAAAAAGTTAGTTTCAGTTGCCTGATAACCTTCAACAACGAATCTGCGAAAAGTACGTAAAAAGTCACAACTAAAAATGAGATTATTAAAAATAACAAAAGCTTCGAATTTGGAATTAACTTTTTTTCCTACCCAGACTCTTTATTAAGTGACAGTAACATAGTTTGGCTATTAAAACCTCATTAGATCTAAATTATTACCAATAATGTAGAAAAATCAAAATCGCCCGTTTTTTGTTTTGCAAAGGAGTGGATATGAATTATGATAATATACTTTTGTTTCTTGCAATATTTTAAACATTCTAACTCAATTGTATACAATATTTCAGTAGGCGGGCGGCAGATTGAGGATCAGTTTTTTTTTCAGGTAGACGTTGATTCTCATTTACTAGTATTTGCTTCCATAGTCGCCTCATGCCGGAATCATTATGTTTGGGCATATATAATATATGACTTACCTAATAATTGAAAAACTGATTATTTTTGCTCTTGATTTGCGCAATAAATGAATACCAGCATTGAAAAAAGTCTAAGCACAATATTTATACATAACAACTATTGCAAATGTGTTTAAAATATACTATAGTGTAATCTTAGATCACAGGAATAGAAGCGAATAAAATATTATTTGAAATTTAGGCAATTATAAATATCATGACACCTGAATGCTATTATGTACGACTGATAAGATAAAACATACTGTCATAAGATATAAAGTATCGAGATAACTATATTGTAAATGCGAGTTCCACTCACGCTCTAGGGCTTCTGTAGTCTGTACCATTATTCTGCGAACGTCCATTGAATTATTGATATAAAATAAAGTAAGCTTTTATTAATTTAAGTAGCCTTCCAAACTCGCTACAGCTTTTCTCAAAGATTTAGATAAAGAAATCTGTGTACATGTATTATTTACTACCTGGGTTTACATAAATTAAAACCTCTTAAAATGATTGTCTGGTTTTTAAACGGGATTGGAAGGCAGACAGACATGCAAGCGTGTCGCCTGATGGAAAGCATCAATGTCGCCCATGAACATCTGCAACACGAGGTATTACAGAAGTGTTACCAGCCTGAAATATATTTAGGCTTGTTTTTTGAAGGTTCTAATGTCATATCGTTTTGACAATACCGCTGAAGGTAGCTGGTTCCACAGAGTGATGGTACGTCAAACGATATTTCGAAATAGAAAAAAAAACGCACTGTACTGGATGTCCACTTATCCAGATGGTGGAGAAGAAACTAATCGTGACGAATTTTGCGGTAGTGGAACTCAGCAGCAGGATTATTTTTGAATAAACCTCGGAGCACTCTACATGGTGCCCACGCCAAAGAATTTAGTTGTTCGGTGAAATCTTGGCCATCAACAATTGGATTTGCACGATGTATGAAGGAACGTACAAAAGGAAGAAGCTGATACTGGGGTGCATTGGCCAGAGGTGAGAACAGTATTCCAAGTGCTTGACTTGTGCGATCAGTAAAACAGTTTTTACAATAGAAGTTTAGGACTACACTCAAATGTAAAATATTATTATAAAACTATAAGACACTGAACTGCGCTCTTATAAATATAGGACGACGACGTGGCCTGATCCTTCTTCAACTCACTGGCTTCCTTACATAACTCATACGTATTACCTTACACCGTAGGAAAAAGATGGATTTTATTTGGAATTACAATTACTCGTAATGCGTAGACCCTAAAATACATACAGAATAACAGATTCTGCTCCCATTGTGGATCAGTCTTATATAACCCTCTTATGGCTTTTTATATGTTTGGGTGTGTGTGTATTTTTGATAGGTAGGTGCGTATGGTGTGATGGTATCCAGAACGATCTATATTGGCATTCGGGGTGCAAAGTGCTTTACAACATGATAAAGAATGTGGAAATTTGTTCGACTATCCCTTTTATAAACAATAAATTTTCCTTATTAATATAAAATTACCTTTTATAGTATTATAATGACTATTTATCATTTATAAATCGGATATTTAATAGTGCCTAGTTTAAGTTAATATTATTTAGTACTATAACATGAATTATACCGAAGCAAGAATTACGGTACCTACAGTGATGTTGAGTTTACAATTTCCGGTAGATATGTGCAGATCAACATTTTTTTAATTGACTATTATTTCTACATAACAGTTGTTGAAATACTTTTTTGGACTAATATCGACGAAAGAATGTTGTGACGATTCAAAGACTTTTAAGAAGTGTACTCAAATAAAAATAAAAAATAATAAGAAGTATATTTCATACATTAAAATGTTTATAGCTTGATCATTTCAAAGAGCGGAAAGTTATTTAGGGCTCAGGGTAAATAAAATCTAATAATCAATTGACTTGAAATTATTGTAGCCATGATGTGCGTCTACGTCAATTAATTTATCAAGATTCATTTTAAATTAGGCTTCATATTATGTTTTAGCAATATGTGTTTATTTGACGCATAAATTTGAAAAAATCCTTCGATTCCTTTGCATGTTATTTATTTCATATTTTAATCAAAAACCAAAATTAGTAAATAAATTTTAATTGACTAATTTTGGTTTTTGATCTATAAAATAATATTAATAAAAATAGATCTTTATTTTCTTCAGAATGTGGTAGTGATTTTTATTTTTTTTTATAAATATTCGTGAAAAAGCTGCCGAATCGCATGAATTATACCTTCTTAATTTACAGTTTAATTAGTGTACTGTTTTCATAAAATATTTCGATAAAGAAAAGTCTTATACAGCCGACAACGACACCCACTTCACATGTAATGATACTCATTTTGGCAACGTGTTTATTTTGATAGCTTGTCTGCATAGAATACCACAGATTGTTGAGTGCATTTAGTTCTGGGTGATTAAACACCACATTTTAAGCGTATACCGAACCATATGTTGTTAGTTTTAGGCTATGAACTGAATGTTTTAACATATTTTGTAATAATAAACATTGTCTAATGTAGATTGTCAATTATAGGTACCATTTTAATATACCAACAAATGGAAAAAAAACTTAATTTAGAAATATTTGTGACAGACCCAAACTACAGAATGTTTATTTGTTTGATAAAAACATTTGTTAAAAGTAACAAAATATTTGTATAATTTTTTTCTGTGGCATGAATAGACCAGCTCGTCTAGGGAAGTACCACACTCATGCAGAAAATCATTTTCTGGTGTTACTTCGTTCGTTTTTGCATTTCGTTCGTTGATAGCTTAAAGCCCGAGTATTTTCTCTTCCCCTCCCACTATTCACATCTTTCCCTAAGGCAGGTAACACATCTGCAGTATCCATGTTGCAGCTGCCCATGGGTGGTCGTGATTACTTAACATCAGATGACCCGCTTGTGCTCCTTTGCCTACCTTTTCTATAAATAAGAATAGTAGTTTTTACTTACGGTACATAATTAATTTTTATCAAAAGAACTTGCCTTAAAATTGGGATTTCTTGTTAAGGAATATTATAACGTTTTATATTCACATGGTTATCTCTACCGCACCCATAAAAGAAGAAATTTATGCATGATAAACGAATATAAAATAACAAGTAATATATAAGCTATTTATGTTTTAGTCCGAGGATCGTACCCGTAATCCTCCGAAAGCGTAACATCTGAGCTATTTAAGCCGAATACATGAAACATTTGTGTAATGTGTGTCACCGGGTTAATTATTATCGGTTTCATCATTACTAAATTGACAATTAAATATATATACGTATAATGTATTCGATTCTTCGATTTATATTCTTCTTCTAATTGCTACGATTTTATCAATGGGGTCCGAATAACAATAATTAATTCCCCCGCTGCATATGCACTACCTACTTTAGGGTAAGGACGTGAATAATGTGAAGGGAAGAAGTAAAGGTAAGGGGAAAGGAATTGGGCCTCCATTTACCTTCATTGACCATACGAAATGTGGTAACACACAAGTGCTACCGCTTAACGTCGGAATTTTTGTGAGGGTGTAGTACTGCTCCAGTCATGCCGACCGATCTACTATTCAAATATAGATTAAAAATAAATAAACAACTACCAAGTAAATAGGTAAATAAACAAAAAATAATGATCATAGACTGTGACATTCCATACATACGGATTATAAGATAATATTGTTAGTAAAAGACCGTATTACAATTAAATATTTGTGATATACTCATTTTTTGTTTTTAACTATTTTCAAGATTGACAGGACATTAAGATTGGAAATAAATACATGCAGGCCATATACATACTTTTATTTATTCCAACGCGTTAACCGAATCCGCGACACAGCCATTCAGATCGTCTGGTGGCAGTATAATCAAAATAAAATAAAGATAACACGAACCGTTATAGGCCGGTAAAGGGCAGCAGTAGTGCCAGTGCGAAATGTCTGCTCGGCGGTAAGTCATCTTTAATAAGAACAAAAGGCTTCATTGAAAGCTCTAATAGTGGTAGAGCCACGCTACAGACGAACATTTCATCAAGAGTGGCATAATATCTGTCTGTAGCATGAATGGACCGGCTCGCCCGGGGAAGTAGCACACTCACGCAAAAATCTGGCGTCTGAGTGATAGCTTACCTACCGCGCTTCGTACGGTGAGCGGTCTAGTTCCGGAGGCCCAACTCTCTCCCCCCTCCCCATCCCTCTCCCATTCCCACTCCTATAATGACACTTTCCTTAAAGGTCGGCAACGCGGTGCGGAAGCACTGCCTATGGTACTGCGGAAGTCTATGGGCAGCGTTGATTGCTTTCCATCAGGTGACACGCCTGCTCGTTTGCCTTCCTATCCTATAAAAAAGCTAACGTTTCTATTTCAGTCACCAACGTTTAACAGTCCTTAGTTTTTAAATATGCAGAGGTTTGACGTGGAAGCTCGTATAGTGCACGTATTAGTGAAGAATAAAGCCCGATTACACTGAGAACAAAAGTGAATGTCTTGGAAGGATGGCTGCGAGAGGCGGTGCATTAAACCACAACACAACCGGCGCCGCTGCTGCACTGCAACCGGTTTAAATGAGTGGCTCGACTTTCATGACCTGTCGTCTCTAAGTGCAGTCTCATTATTGGTCTAGTAATAAAACACACACAACCTTCCCATTTTTCAATGGCCGACAACGCTTTCGCAATTCCTGTTATGTTGTGTCTATGGGTAGCGTTGATTGTTTTTACTAGGCAAACACGATTGCTCGCTTGCCTTTCTATCCCACGAAACAAATGGTTAATAACTACTATATGGCCAAGAGCCAGATAAAAAACGGTCTCTAGTTTAATGATAAATCATCATAAATCGCAAATCAAACCCATATTCTCTTCCGAATTTATTTAGAGAACTCCCATGATATTTATGAATATCAAGGTGTTTTAGCAAGTTTTTTTTTAAATCAAATAGTCTGTAATTATTTACAATTACTGCAACACCATTTATTAATTAAATAAGTCCACGTTCATCTCACGGCCACATCCAACAGTGGACTGTAAAGGATGAATTAATGATGATGAAGATGATTGATTGATGAATACCTACTTTTGAATCGTCATTTTTTATCCATTACCTGTCCAGAAGGATCAATCATCTGCCGAGAAGAACCGGCAAAAAACACGAATGTTGCCGTTTTTTAAATAGATTTGGTGAAATAAATTACAGTTCATTAAAAAGATTACATTAATAATCTCAAAGATATAAAAAATCAAGTGATATACCGCATCTCGTATAATAGATACATACAAACACACGTTTACGATATTTTGTTAAACAGTCCGCCAATAAATATAGCTTTACTTACTTGTCTATAAATGTATTTAAATCGTGTGTTAGTAGTATGTTAAAATACAGATAATTGGTTATTTACTTTATCAAAATAAATGTGATACTCATTCAAAAATCATCCTAAATGAAAGAACTTAGTGCGCTTATTTCATAATCATTTCTTGAATGTAAAGGTATTTTGTTATTTAATTGTCGTAAATGTTTAACAAAATATTTCTTAAGTATATTTTCTATTCATGTATAGTGGTGGTTAGAGTTAAGATGAAGATAAAATTTAAGTTAATATTTAAGCCACAGTAAGACGAAAGACGCGATACGAGTCTTGCCTCAATACTTTTTGTCTATTCAGCAATTTTTTGTAATTACAATTTGACTAAATATTGTATTTAAATGTTTCTAAAGAAAAAAAACTGAAAGCTTCACAACGGAGCTTTCAGATTTTTTTCTTGTGCACCCTTCGGATTGCAGGTACAATTCCCGTATCAGGGAGAACTGTATTCAATTTGTTACTTATTCTGATTTATATATCTGATTAGACTTTATCCATGTCATTTTGTGCTCGCACGTGCGATACAGGAAATCCTATTAATGGAGAAGGGCTATTAATGAAGGTTTATTTCATTTAGAAATATTATTTAGTATTTTTATTCGATAAAAGGAATATTATTTTGTGAAAAAAATATATCACCCTCCGTGAAGTATATAAAAATAAAGTATTTATAAGTATATAAATATAGTATTAAAGAATAATTTGTAAAGTAACACTGACTAATCATTATATACCTAAACGTAACTTTTAAAATCAGAATGGTTGTCTGCACAAAAAATTCCTTCGCTAGTAATGAATGCACAAATTATTGTAATACGTGCTCGTTTTATTAATTGTTGACGTCACGTCAAGACATTTGAATATTGTGCATAAGCATCGTGAACTTTACAAAAGGAAGTATAAACGTCAGCATGCAATTCGTAGAAGCGGCCATGTACTACTTTTGAACAATCACCAACAAACAGAGCCAGTTGGTGAATCAATGTGAGCTACACAATCGATTATAAATTAGCAAGCTTAATAAAACACGTCAAACCATTTTGAGGTCAGCATTCTGCGTCTGGGCGCGATCCAGCGGCTCATGGGGCGAAGATCCTTGATTTCCCATTTCGAAACAGTTGGCAAATATGATTTCAAGATATCCTCGTCACTCACTTTGAACCCACTAATGAACTTGTCAAAGAAGAATCATCATTACACCTCACTAATTTTGATTTTTTATTAATATTTAAATTCAAACGGTCACTTCAAAATATATTTATATTATAGATATCACCTAACATTTACAATTGTGTTCTTTTGCGCCAAAAACTCTATCCGCAGTAAAACAAGATAACTTCGACCGAGTTGAAACTCAACAAACATGGCCAAAGCTTTAAATAAACAATATAGGTCTCTGGAATGCTGCAACCTTGAAGGCTTGCGCGTAAAAATCTCAACTGATTTATCTCGTATCTTTTTGATTGTTTGCAACGACAAGTAGTGTTTATGTCACGTGAAGAAATCTACCGCAGTGACGCTAGAAAATAAAATTGGCAAATCGGTCAAGTCTCTCACGAAAACTTTCAATCCATTCATTTAGGATATCGCTAACACGGTACGTGTGAATTGGTTAACAATAATTTTTTAAAAACTGGGGTCAACTTTTCCCACAAACGATGAATAAACGCAGAGAGGCGCATTGAACCCGGCACCCGGCTCGCGGGGGGAGAGACGTTAGGTAGGTAGCTGGGAACGAGTGCCGATGCCAGCTGAACGTTATTTTTTCCCACAGCATTGTTCTTTGGACCGTAGCGTGTAACGATCACAGAACGTATCCACTTTTTGGCAATTTTCACAGACACTATTTCAATTCATCTTTAACACAAGATTGTATTATCTCTAGAATTTAAAACCGTGGAAATATATGTGAGTAACGTATGGACATGAGGCGCGCGCGCCGCGCGTGTTGCGACCGACTTCACTGTCACACCGACTGGCCCGGCCTGCATGTACGTCTGTGCGCCATGCGGTGTGCGTGAATCGCACAAACCCTGCGGGTTCCGTCCCGTCCCCTCCCGTCCCGTGCCCCACCCCGCGCGACCGGTCCTTTGCATTGTCAAGATTGACGATCGGTGAGATCATCATATCATACGAGCAGCCTTTACATTTGAATCCAATGGGACCATTATCTATTCTATGTAAACTGATGACCTTCAATTTGTTGACGTAAAATGAATTTTAGAAAAATATTAAGTTTATTTCAAACTGCTGTATTAACAACTCTTGGTGTCAAGGACACTGGATTTGAGTCATGTTTAAATTAAAAAAAATCGTTTCAATTCTCACGGTCCACACGTACACATTAATATGTTCGGATTAATTTTCATATGAGTTTTCGGTATTAAAAAACAAACAATCCGAGGGGGAGAAAATATCTTTGGAGGTAGTTAGTGAATAAAAAACACCCTAACCCTTAAAGTATTCCGCGTTCGTTGAATGTAGTAGGTACAGAGCTAAGATAAAGTAAATGGGCACAATATCTTTTCTCCATTTGATGGGTATATAAACTTATTCCTACACACTAAAGCTACACTAGTGTACTAGTATAAAATTATTTCAAACATGCCATATTTTTTTTAAATTACGACAAATGCAGAAAGCTATTGGTTCATGTGTTAATAATGGAAAGCATAGTGCAAACAGACGCGAACTAAACCCGCTCGACGTAACAGCTGGAGTGGCGCGTGCGGGTGGGAAGGACGCAGGTGGCAGCCAGAGTTATTATTGGCTTCCATACATACATATGTTGCGAGCGACGGATGTCGAGAAAGATGCGTGTTATTTATGGCATATATGTATTTAAAAACAACAAAGCACCACATAAGCGATTACGAAACTTTTAATATTTATAAGAGGAAACGTGAGCGTAGGTGGGAGAGGTCGGTTTCACGTAATTTGTTTAGACTTTTTCATTTCCTTCCTTATTGAGTCATGCGTTGAGTCACCTTTGGAATAAACTCGAACTCCTACGAGCTAACTGTGGTGCAGCCGATGACACCGAATGCTTTAAGTATTTCGACCGTTTTCTTATCGCTGATTAGTTTAAAGTTTTCAAAGAGAAACGTACATACATTGTAATAAGACTAAAATATAATAACAATACCACGTGAAAACGAGTTTTAGGTCAGTATTATTTGGAAAAATAGGTGAGGATGCACTTATAGATAAATTTACCATAGTCTTATAGATATGCCATATAAATATGAGTAATGCGCCGATAATCGTTAAAACCATAGACGTGGAGTTGTTCTCCTAACACTATTTAAAACTGAAGTTCGGCACCGTTCATCGAAATACGACATCAAAATATAAAAGTTGTGTTGAAGATAAATAAATATAACAATTTAACCGAGCCGGACTCAGGCCGGATTTTCAACTTACTAATATATTGGTTGATCGTCCAACTCAGACATTTGACAAACTCTCATTCAATGAATCTTTAATATATCATATAATATGTGAACAGTCAGATTTTTTACTTGGCTAAGATCCGCGATAAGCAAGCAAAAGCAGAAAAGTAACAATGTGTTTTTTATAAAAAAGGTAGTGGATTTACAGATAATTGTAAATTCACTTCCTTCCTTCCACTCCAAATAATAATGAATTTCTGTAAAGTAACGGCTGACTCTATTAATCTTACATATGAACTATATGTCAAAACTAAAGTGAAACTGTCCGACAGTGATAACGTTAAAAATAAAAAATTTACATTTCAAAAAATCTTTAAAAGTCAGTTTTATATGAGCTGTAGTATTTTAAATTTTTTTGTTCTCATTTATCTCGATCGATAAAGGGACTTATTTAAAAAAAATGTAAGTTATTAACTAAACACTGAAAGTTTCACTTTGATTTAATCACCTCAAACCTCACCTGAAACAAAATATTTCACCAAATAGTTGTGAAAATGAGAAAGTATCATCACCTTACTTACCACCAGTAAATCAAGAAGTTCATGGACTTTTGCGCCACCAGAGCACTTACAGAAGCATTGCACTGCTTTAAGAAAAATTTTGGGTAATGGAAGGGGAAAAGGAGGTACAAGGGAATGGGTGGTGATGAAAAATATGTCAAGTTTTGAAAACAAAACTTTTCCAAAAGCGTGCATTCCAAAGCATATATATCCGCATAATGCTAGTTGTTCTTAATGCTCTCACGTATTCTAAATAAATTGAATCAAACATATAACCAACTGACCGTAACTAACTATTCACTTTGTTCAGACTTTATTTTCGTTGATTTAACTAAAAATATTTCGAAGAAAATCCTTTGATCACTAAATACCATATAACAGTGTCAATTTTTGTAGAGTTATTTGTATGAAAAGGAAATTTAAAGTAGAAAAGAAAAATATAAAAATCTTTAAAAACATTATTTTAAATATGGGTCAACGAAATTTTTATAATCTATATATATAAAAATCAATTGCTGTTCGTTAGTCTCGCTAAAACTCGAGAACGGCTGGACCGATTTGGCTAATTTTAGTTTTGAATAATTATTTTTGGAAGATAAAAATATAAAAGATAGAAATATTAGGAATGTAGTAAAAGCAACAATTTCATTTTCCCTTAGAAACTATTCCTACCTGTCAAATATTTGATGTTCGTCCTGTCGTTTAGAAAGTTAAGATTTTTTTTCATTTCTTTGGTTTTGAATTTTTGTTCAGCTTTTTATTTATTGATTCTGATGCGGTTTTATTTATTGATGCTGAAGCGTTATGAAGTTTGCCGGTTCAGCTAGTAAATAATATTAATTAGATTTCATAATAAATACTATAATTATTTACGATAAAATCATGGATATTATTACATATATACATATGTATACACAGATACGTACGTATATATGTATGTATTTACTTAAACATTTTTATTTGTTTTTGTACCTACTTTGAAAAATCTTTTCCATCCACCCAAAAGTGTCAACTTTTGGCAGAGGACAACAGGTAAGAGAATGCCTTCCGGCATTAAGGCCGCTTTTGTACTAGAATCTGTACAAGAAGATTAAATAAATAAATAATAGTAGTTTAAACATAATTGAACAATAGTTAGGTGACTTAGAAAATGTAAACAAAAATGCGAAATCGTCTGTATAGGATGGCACGTTATCCGCAAAAGACTTTCAGGGAAAATGAATGGTCAAATTCCGAGAACGCATAGACACTTTATTTATTTTCATAATTTTACATGAATAAATAAAGCCTTCATTGCTGTCTATTGTTAATTATCATAGATTAATTAGTTAAATTTAATTTGTAGAATCGATAGCTTGTCCTTCGGCAAAGATTTCCATGCCGCTATATCTCTTGCAAATGCTATCCATTATTGCCTGCAACTCTTTTGAAGTTATCTTCTCAGCGTTTTGTCTGTCGCCCTTTGCTCCTGTTTTCATCCCTTGGATACCACTCTGAGACTATTGTTGTCGATTTCTCCTCTCTTTCCCGTATCATATGTCCTGTGCATTGCCATTTTAAAGATTTACACACTTGTACTTTTATTGCTTCTTTAAATTTGCTTAGACTTTTTATATCTTTTAATCTTATTTTGTCTTGTATCTTTACGCCAATTTTACTTCTCTCTGTACTGTTTTGACATCTATTTATTTTATTAAATAATTGTTTAGTTTATATCCATGTTTAGTGACCATACGTTAAACATGGTAGGATACACATGTTGTAAACTTTCCTTTTTTCTTTCATTGTTTTTCATAACTTCTCCAAGAGACCAAAATCTTCTCAAAATATTCGCTATTCTTCTGTCAATTTGTTTATCCATAATAACACTTAAAGATTTTAACTGTCCTAGATATATATTCTGCTACGTATTTTATTTTATCCGTATTTACTACAGTATTATAGGTTTGTGGACCATTAGTCTTTATATTAGTTTTATTTGTATTCATTGAACTTCTTGAAACTTCAATGAAGTTACATATACTAGTTTACAAATCAACTAACCATGTAGTAAATTAGTTCATAACAACATATTACAGCATCTATGGATAAATTAATGCAACACTTTTGAGACTTAAAACTCGCATATCGTCAAAGTATATTATGAACATTCTATATCTTTTCCCACACGTGAAGAGATGTTTGACGGATGGGTTTCCGAGGAACTGATTTGTCTTCAGCTTATTCTTAAGTAAAAAATAAACATTTTTTAGTTCCAGCTGTTGCCGTTGTAATGTATGCAATTATAACTACGTTTTATACGAAATAAACTTGGTTTTTCCAACCGTGTATCCCATATCGACATGGAATTTGGTTATCAATCTAAGTACTATAGCCGCTGTCGCTGCATACTAAACTCAAAAAAATCCTCTTTTTATCCATTCCTTTTAATTATAAAAAATTGTCTGAAATTATAGAAATCGAAAAAAATGGAGACATGGATTGTTGACATGGATTTGACCGCGGTTGCTAGAAATCAAAGTTCGGCAACATTTGGCCGGCCAACATTTTTTTAATCAAACTTGGACAACACAACAAGCGCCTGAGCGGATAGTATAAAATAGTTATTTAAGGTAATGAAAACAGAAAGAAAAAGCAACAAGTCTGATATAATTTATATTTTATTGTATTTTGACATGTGATTTATTCTACATTGATATTTAATATTTTTATGTATTAGTGTGCAAGATTTTCTTTGAATATTAAATTGCATATTTCGTAATAAATATGGAACTTGCCTATTTATCATCATCAATAATTTCGACAATTGATGAACGAATTGATAATAGTAGATTGGTTTCGTTCTTAGGTAGATACTGTTGCCCATTTTCTGATATTTCTGAAACTGCTATGTGCCATTTATTAATAGAATGATCTTTGTTTATGTCGGGAAACGCACAACAAATTTATGATAACATAATTCGAAACTTAATACAGTCAAAAGAATAACGTTACCATACCATCTTAGAAGTGTAATGGTACGTACACCCGTTAGTAAGAACAAAACATATTTAAGCCACAGTTAATCGAAGTTTGAAACAAAGCAGACCGAGGACAGTGACATCGGTTACGCTTTGAGCTAATCTGCCAACGTAAAATTACTGCCGCTTCTCTCCTATTGTCTGTTACGCAACGTTTCCGCTTACTGCTGTATTCTCTACAGCAAAAATACCGCTATGACACGCTAAGTGCATTGTTTCCATTAAAATTATTGTACATTTTTATCTGGAAATAGGAAGAAAAAAACGCAAGCGTGACTACCTAAAGATCACTGTCGACTCTCTACTGTCGTCCATGCACATCTGCGAAACCAGGGCATTGCAGAATTGTTGCCTACTTAATGTGAGTAAATAAAATGTGACTAACAATAAGATAGAAAGAAGGAAGTAAAGGAAAGAAAAAGATGTTGGATCTCAAATTCAAGACTCACTGAATAAAGAGTAGTGCAGAGCAGCGAATTAACTATTTAGTAGTCAGTTTTCTGTGTGTGCTCAGTCGTCCTACAGACAAAAGTTTGTCAAAAATTTGACGGTTATTTGCCAGTAGACTAGAACTTTCAACAAACTAGTATACACATTTTTAAAGGCCGACAACGCTTTTGTAGCGCCGAAGGTGTTACAGTTGACTAGGCGCGATATTGAATGCTTTCGATCAAGCGACACGTTTACTCGTTTTTCTTCCTATCACATAAAATGATATAGCCAAGCTTTTTATGGGGTAGGAATAAGATTTATTGCCGATTTCACAGATTTTATCTGAAAAATTAGCTATAAATCTCATTTGTACATAATAATAAAAAATAATATATTAGCGGATTGCTTTGTTATCTATCAAATAAAATTAACCCTTTGCAGTCGGAAGGCGCCTCTCCGGCGTCACGGCTATTCGGCCCGCAGGTCGGATGGCGCGGGAGCGGTGTTTATGTTACATTACGTTAGCTCCAAGTAGGGATGCCTTACTGGTACTTGAGAAGGTTCCTAAACTGTTGATGCCAGCTCGGATGAAATTCAGCTCAATGGAAAGCTCCACGTTATGTTGTGTGGGACAAAAAGAGATTTGTAAAGTTTGTTCCAGCCGAAACATACCAGGTGGAAGACGCGAAACAACATTATACTGCGATACATGTCTAGATAAACCAATAATACATCTTGGACAATATTTTGTAAATTATCATATCAAACTAAAATACAGAGATTAAAATTACAAAATTATATTTTTAATGGTATAAATATAGATAAACTATCAAAATAGAACATTTTTATAAGATAATTTATGTAGACGGTAATTTTATTGTACCTATAACGTGCCCGACACATTCGCGAAAATCGCGTCGACCTGCCATCTCACCCGGCCGAAAATGTCGTCGACCGCAAAGAATTAAATAAACCTAACCTAACCTAACGTATTAGCTTAAGATATCACTTCTTTGCTGGATTATTGCTTCAATAAACACGACCTACTACGTTCAGAAAGTCATATTCCGGCATCAACGACTTATCAATATCCTAAAACCCTTGTTAGGTTGGCTCCCAGCCGGATAACTAGGCAATAGGTCAAACTAGGTGGAAATTAAAACTTTTATTATTATCATCTTCATTGACAGCCTGTAGCCGTCCATTATTGGACATAGGACTCACGTAAGGTGCGCCGTTTAGTTCAATATTAGTAATATAGTTTTTACTAGTTGAAATACGCAGATCGTTGTACCATTTGGCTGGAGAGCGTACCACGCTACCTTTGCCGAAACGTGTTCTCCACTACAGCACGTGTCTACTCCAACGATAGCAGTTTTTTGCAAAACAAGACCTATTCATTGCCACTTTAGTTACTAGGAAACTATGTCGGTGGTGACTTTCGTTCTTTATGATATGAAGCTCACCCTCAATATTGTTTTATAAATATTATTTTTTTATGATACTACGTTAACCACTTGCACGCCCTTGATGTTACATATTTTCTTTAATTTCCCGCAATAATCTGAAATATTTCAGAAGTAAAAGACAACAAAACCCTATAAATCGACATCAAAATCGGTACAGCCGATTCTAGAATTGGAGCGATCAAACTGATAGCTGGAAAGAGAAAAATATTTTGAATTGGGCTTTTGAGTCTTGGTGGTGTGCAAATAATATATAAGCATAGAAAGATGGAATTATTTAAAAATTACGAACAATGTATATATCTGGTTTATATATGTTTTGATGCGTAATTTAAATTTGTATACGATCGATCGTAATTATATTATTTTCATTACAAAATAACGGACGTGAAACTGTGTAGGTGCGTTATGCTTTTGAATTGATTTGAGTAGGTACATTGAGTTGAGTTCTTATAGCGCAAACAGATTCTTATAACATTCCATTATTTTTACATTTTTCCATTATTATACATTTAACTTAGTGGAAAGGATTGATCGAGCCCAGGTAATTAATTGCATCTGCGATACAAAGGCTTTTACGTGTATTTCTGATCAGTTTAAACAATACAAATAGTTTTGATCATAGTTTTTTGATATATCTCCTTTTTTTATTTCGTCGTTATCTATACGGCTGTAACTGCTCTATTATCTATACAGGTGTTGCTTTATATGACATGCAATTATAACTATGCAACAATTTTTACCTACTTGTGAAATGTAGGTCTTGCTTTATGAGACGTTTATTCGGCAACAAACGAAAAATAATGATTCAACATTTTAATAAAGTAAAACGTGTCGATATTATATTTGTACGCCAAATGAATAATAGTCGTTTGCTAATCATAAAACAACGGTGATGTCAAGCAAATACGGTACGGTCCTTTGTTCAATCAATTTTTATAACGGCTCCTATTCTATCTTGGCTCGATTGTTTATAAAAATTACTAGGTTGCATACCTAATGCGCTAGTAGGTTGCTCGTCTTGTAACTGATGTGTGTGTGCAGCATTGTGATCACGTTTCGAACACAGCGGAAGTTCTGTTAAGTGTGATCAGATTACCGATACTGGACACATCGTTTTTCGCACCACCAGTTGTTGAATATCTTTTCACGCGGTCGGATATTTTTGACGGGCTTGCAATTGCGACTTATTTGTCTTTCAAAATAAGTTTCCAAGTTTCCAAAGAATCAAGTATTTATTTAAAAAAAATATATGAAAATTTAATTATATATTGACCGATTGAGAAACTAATTTTTTTAATAAGAATAATACTAATTTTTTCATTTTTACCAAAACGGCGCAATACGGAGACGAAGCAATGACTGCATGGACAATGTTCAGCTGGCGAAGATTGTACAATGGAAGAGTGGAAGTTGGTGATGAATCTCGCGTAGAAATACCGGCGGACACCAGGCAACTCGTGTACAATGTTTATGTTTACTTCAGCAGACGACCCGGAAGAAGCTCTAGGGAGTCCATATCGAAAACGGCGAGAGCTACAATGATACCTCGGGATATCGTGGCCGATATAATAAGGGACAAGTTTCGTGATTGAAAGAAATCGGACACCATCAAATCGAACATCAATTAGTTAATAGTTAAGACATTGTTATTATTAAACATGCCATTTTGCAAGTATAAGCCATAAAAACCACATATGCATAATGTTGTGTAGTTAAAAGGAAATTATATAAGATAATTTAAATCGGATGCTGTTCTCATCTCGTAAAACACGGTGAGTCAATACTTTATTGTCTTTGTACACACCTACCAACGCAAAATCGTATTATATGTGTCTAAAACTACTGAATTACAATAAAGATATTATGAAGATACGTTTATAATAACAAGTCGCACAGTGCGACATTCTTCTACAGTATCATTCTCGTGTTACATTAATTCTTCGTAGTAGTTTTATTGTAAGCATTTCTATAAATACATAATGAACGTCGCTGTTCGTAAAATGATCTCATTTGAATTTTATGTAGTTGGTTATGCCCTATCATAAAAAGTATACCAAGCAATATATATATATATATATATATATATATATATATATATATATATATATATATATATATATATATATATACACACATACAGATAGCTTCCTTGCGTCCGGCATGTGTAATTTAACAATTATTATTTTTTTAAATAAACGTTATGGAATCTACTTTTGTGTTTCATTGCTAAAAATCTTTAAATAAAATTAGAGAATTCAAACACCAACGATGCATAACAACGGCCGTGAGGCTGAGTTAATGTTTGTGGCCTTACAAATAGACGGGTATCAAAGTTATCCGTTCAGTTCGGCAGTTAACAGACTCGAATTGATAACTTAATGTTGTTAGACTTAAACCCAGTGACACTAAACATGTTGGGACTAACAATTTGTCAATTTTATTGTCACCTAAGTTTGTGTAATTAACTGTATAAACAATAAAAATCACAGGAGGGTGAATCACCGACACGGGCTATACTGATAATCAGATGCCTCTAATCAGATGGTGACACGCACGCAGCTTTATGTATTATTTAAATCACTTTTATTTCTTACTATATACTTTATTATTTTGTAAAATGCCTTAAACTTGTAGGTATATAAATATTATTCTGGCGTTTGTCTCCTTATCTTATATATCCTTTTTTATATAATATCCTTATATATATTATTATATAAAAAAAGGATATTATAAAAAAGTCCTTTTTTAAATTATTTTTTTGAAATTGTCTTCTACTTTCAAGAGTAAAATTTGCGTAAGTAACCTTTGTGTTTAAATAATTTAAGATAATTTTATATACTATATATACTAAGCATTTTTTTTCTTCGGTAGCTTAGTTCATCCTTCAATACAAAACAAATACAAAGTTCATTATTTTTCATAATCGGTTCTGAAGTGGTAAATAAGCGATAATAATACTCGTATTCAATACGAAATACAAGAGTCGAAAAATACATATTAATAATTATAAACGAATAATACTTAGATATTCCTAAAAAAGAAGTACTCTATATGGTATTTGAATATTTTAAAAATCAAAATATCGGACATAATCGTCGTATTCAGAATTGTTTGTTCCATTTCTCATGTGTAAGTTCGTAGGTACTAACAATAAAAGTGAATATGTTAATATTAAAATTAAAAGACAAGTAGACGATGCAACCTATCTTATATATATACACAGTCATATTTATACTTGAATTTTAATTCATAACGTAACAATGTCAAAGAGTAAAGTTCAAAAGCCGACCGTATGAAACATGACAGTTTCCTTAACATTTTCCGCAAGCTAAATCTAGACGGACAACATAACAAGATAAACAGGGGATTAATTATTATGTTGAAACATTTAGTAGAGGAAAAAGCTGTTGATGAGGGAAGTTGTGCGCAGGCGTTCTTACAACGTGCGTGCGGTTTATTGCTAATGAGATTTCAAACAAATGAGCACTAAACCAGATATAGACGCCGTAAGTAAACCAAAACCATAAAAGGTATGCTCATAAACATTAAATTAATGTACGTCAGTTTGTAATGTAACACTGTGATCTTAACCGAATCGACTATTGTGAACGCTTTCGAAAAATCTCAGAAACATCAAGTGCTATATAAATATATCTTCCTTTATTCAATGGAACGATTTCTTGATACGACTAGATATCGAACCGGACAATATTTGTTTAATAGTAATATATAAGAATATGACTTAGAACAAACGAAATAAGATCGAGTTATACTTATTGAAAGAGTTATTGTTAACACAGATACTGTTCTTTATATGTTCATTTATATATTAACAATATTTAATTGTATTTAACCGATATGTATAAGATCAATCATTTGTACAGAAGGACGTGTTCCTTTTACATATAAGATGTTAATACTAATTATGTTATTTTTATGTACATTATGTGTAATACAATATTTTTCTTATATTTTAAAATTTTCCGTTGTTTTCGTAGCGCATTTTAATTGATAATCTAATGACCGTCAAGTGGTAGACTTTTTTTTATAATATTATGGATTCTACAAAAAATTATTGAATAAAGATTTGTTGGATTTTAAATATTTTTTTTAATAAAACTGTGTCAGGAACTATTAATAAGTTGTAGTTTATAAGCTTCTGAATTCTTCACTTGTTTTAAGATAATATGCTCACTTTGTAATGAGAGACAATATAAATAAACTATAAAGCTATCGACATACAAATAATTTTACATAACATCGTGAACTATGACACCGTATCAGGTGCAATTGTAATCAAATAAAAAATAATAAATATGGAGATAAAATACGTTATAAAAATATTGAAATTCATTAAAATATAATTTTGAAATTAACTTCGTATGAGTAGCTAGCCCAAACATTAAATTTTGGAGTAAACCTGAATTTATAATATCTGACCACCATTGGACGTTCCTTGGAATTGCATTCTTAAAAATAAAAAAACGATAGCTTGACCTTGATTAAAACAAAAACAAATAGCAATAAAATTACCGAAAGATTTAAAAGAAATTAAAATCAAACATGACGTATATAACTACATCGTAACAACCTGTAACAACAACACCAAATAAAACACATACAAAATACATACATAACTTTTGAGACTTTAATACTTACATTTCTTCAAATCCGCACAATTACCATCAATTACGCACTGTTCACAACAAATGTTGATTTAGTTGTGCCTGACATTAAGAAAGTAATAAACTAAACATAATATGAAACAAAAATAGACGTGTTTGTTTACTAAAACAGTAATAATACACGGTAAACAGCCTTCCTCAGCCCGTTACTATCTACACTTTCACGGTACGTAGTACAAACGATGTGGAGTGAATTTAGTCTTCGACTGATTGCCAAGTACATTAGCCAGCATATAACCTAAGCTAACATGTATACCGTACTAATTACTTTGCAGCACTGACTATTTCAGGCGTGCGAACACTTGAAACACCAGCACACTCTGATTCACATCGGCAAACTCGAGTTGGAGTGTTTCAACACCTTCGATATTGGCGAAGGTTAAAAAGAAATCTCGTTCACTTTAAAAGCGGTTATTTGCGATTTAAAACGAGTTTGCGCTCTTAACATTTTAATTTGAATATTTGGAATAATTTATGGCTTTATATTCATAAGTAAAGATTTGAGACGTTCTAAGAAATTTAATTACATACGAAACTTCTCATTGTATCCAACCTAATAAAAATAGTCTGATAACGCAAAATGACATGTTAAGATGGTCATGTCTGTAGAAAAAATACAACCAAAACAAAATGCCTTTGTTACTAATCAATGTATATTGTGTCCAATTCATAAG
Source organism: Baronia brevicornis (assembly GCA_031353405.1). Classification (NCBI taxonomy): domain Eukaryota; kingdom Metazoa; phylum Arthropoda; class Insecta; order Lepidoptera; family Papilionidae; genus Baronia; species Baronia brevicornis. The sequence continues at coordinate 172,100 of JASFAT010004379.1, forward strand.
TGCCCAATATTCTGGTGTCCTCTATTATTTTATAGCAGTTATAAAAAAATATTATACAATAAATGATTTTATGCTAAAAAGTGTTAAACTTGGTAGGAAATAGCATTGGAGGGAGAGTAATAAATTAGTGGTTAAATTTCAATCTCCGAAGTAATCAGCCAATAAATATTTGGCATTACATATACACCAGATAATTCAGAAGTTTTTCCTACTGTAAGATAAGGTCAAAGAACAAGAATCAATGAATCTATTACAATATCATTATATAATATAAACATATATTTTTATATATTGCATTACAATTAATAAATACTAGTCGATGGGATATACAATAAAAGCACAGTTTATTTTAAAGAAATAATAAACCAATATTTCATTCAATTTCTACTGCGCAAAAACAATAGATGTGTTTATTTAGTAACTACTAACCCAGAACTATATTAAATATTGAATTTGAACATTAAAAGTCAAATTTCAAGCTTCCTTAATTACGTCATTACAAGAATGCGGAAAATGTGTAGACGTAACTTTGAAATATTTTTGAACGTACGCCAATTATTATAAATTTGGACTTTTGTGACGGACTTCGCTCAATACGCCGTAATAAGACATTTTCTCGTGATAGTAAGCAGGTTTTATTTAAAATACAAAAAAGAAGAATAGCAATAATCTAACAAACACTCTTCAGCTAATAACACTTGTTTTTAAAAAATATTGTTCACCAATCATCCTACAGTAGACACGAATCCTAAGTTTTTGAATCGTGAATACAATTCTCACAAAAAGTTATTTATTGTAAGCTGAATTGAAGAAAAAGAAGACGATTATCCAATTATTTTAAAAAATGATCCAAGCAAAAAAGAGAATTCATTTAAAATACACATACAAAAAGTGAGAAAGTAAAGTCATGCTGAGAATACAAACAGGGTAGATAGATACCTACACAGATAACTAGATTTACTCTGCATATGCGCCTGGCTTGTTTAAATCACTTACATCCTTGATAACGCTCCATATGTAGTCTTTCGACAACTAAGTAATTTAACACAACTTTAAAATGTAAAAAGTTCTTGTTCATGATAACAACAATTTCGTGACATACCTTAATTTTACAACTTTTTTTGATTTATATTTTATGGTTTCCAAGCTATTTACCGCTTTATTTCGCGCCAGACATTTGTAAGGTTTATCAAAATTCGGTTGGGAACTCGACACTATATAACGATGTAAGAATATTTTTATTATTTTAACAGTAGGTTCGACTGCCTATCATTAAACCCATATCTAGGCTTTAGGTGTTAGTATTATCATTCTTCAGAAGACATTGATCATGGCAGCAATGCGACGGCGCCCATTGTTATCTTATCTGATTACGGCTGCAAGTAAATTTAAATTAAATATGGCAGCATTTTATTTCAAATATCACGTTGATAGTTTAAAATAGTAATGTTCTTGCAGTTGGCAATTTGTATGCGTGACGGTAAGGTGCTTTCGCTTTGCGAATCGTTCAACATGTGGTTTAGTATTTAAAATTATACATCACATGTGTGATAGTATAGTAAAAATATGATAAGCGTTTAACCACGTTATTATCTAAGTCTAACTGTCTTTGCTCTTACTCGATTCGAAGTTAGACCGCTAAGCACGATTCGATTCGAAGCCCGATGTCACACTTTCAAGTACGTATTAAGTTCACGCTTTTCGCTGAACAAAAGTAAACACGATTACAGCAAACAGGAAATTCTTAAAGGCACATGTAAAAATGAGAAACAGGGGATGTTTCTCATTTTCCTTGTCTCCTGTCTGCCTAGGATAGGTGCCCATGGTAGACGAGAAACACGGAGGGGGTAGACGCCTTCACCTTTTCACGCCTTTGCCTTTTAAGAAGGTGAAGCTTTGTCAAAGACAGGTTATTACCTGCTTTGCTATTGCTGTTATTACCTAAAATGCTCCTAATGTTGCAGGTGTCCATGTGCAACACTGATTACTTATCATCATTTGCTGTGTGATGATTAATTTAATCATGCTCCTGATGTTGCAGGTGTCCATGTGCAACACTGATTACTTATCATCATTTGCTGTGTGATGATTATGTAATCATGCTCCTGATGTTGCAGGTGTCCATGTGCAACACTGATTACTTATCATCATTTGCTGTGTGATGATTAATTTAATCATGCTCCTGATGTTGCAGGTGTCCATTTGCAACACTGATTACTTATCATCATTTGCTGTGTGATGATTAATTTAATCATGCTCCTGATGTTGCAGGTGTCCATGTGCAACACTGATTACTTATCATCATTTGCTGTGTGATGATTAATTTAATCATGCTCCTGATGTTGCAGGTGTTCATGTGCAACACTGATTACTTATCATCATTTGCTGTGTGATGATTAATTTAATCATTTGCTGTCCATATCTTTGCAAAAAATAAAAATATATCATCGTAAACGAAGCTCTTAATTCTTTTATCAAAGCTTAAACAGACAGAAAGAAAGCATACGTTCCATTAAAATGATTGAGACAAACGGAGTGCAACCAGGCACGCATGGATTCGTTATTTTCTCCGGAACAGAGTATTTAATAATATTAATGATGCTAGGAGAGTTATGGCTATCGATACAAGTATAATTACCGCAACAAAATGAGACGACTCAATTTTTCGAGAAGGACACCATTCACAAGGTTTGTTAACCTCAGACGATTAAACATTGTATTTAAATTAAAAAAGATACCCAAATGATTATCGTGAAGGCAAATTCAATTATTCAAAAGTTTTTGCATAGAACTATGTTCGACGGTAAATTACTAGTGGGTTCGATCGGTGCGATAACCCATTGAATCAAATGATTCTTCCAAGGCTAAATTCCACGCAATTTAATAACTATCGATTAAATTGTATGTGGGTGTGCGAGTTACGGATACACGTGTACACATTTTACAGATGTCTAAAGATTCATTGACTAATTTATTTAGGTGTAGACTATTTCTTAATTTGCTATTTTTTATTAACACTATAGGCCTTTTGTGTATTAAAATATAAATATGTAAACATGCATGCATCTTAAAATTAGGATGTAAATATCTATTACTATCACTTTGTATATATTTTACTTTGTATACTATCACTATTACTTTGTATATATTTTTTCATTGTTAATTACTAGTGTCTTTGTATATATTTTTCTTTGTTAATGCGTGTTTATAATACACTGATTTAATAATGTTTATTTCATTATTATGCAAAATGAGATTGCGCGCTTCGAAATGATTAACAATGACCGACGACATTGGATTACATGCTTGTATTTTTATCGAGATATTAGTCGAAGAGTGGCTTTTGATATTATTCCTCATTAATTATATTAACTAAAATATACATATACAATTAAATACTTGGAACAAGTCATGGTACGTTTTAATATTTAATTCAATTAGACATTTCTGCATTTTAGAGATACCTATACTCTTTATTTATATAATATTAAAGACGTAATGGGAAGCACGTTTTAATAACTTTGCTATTTGAGTCAACCTTATCTCGCAGCTTTAAATAATTTTGGATATACGTTGGCTAAAGTTTAAGCTATGATAGGTTAATCCTATGCAAGTTAAATTATACATATGCTGAGCAACTGGATAGTTACAACCTTATCCAATAAAGATAACAAATTACTCGCATAAATTACTAAATGCATGATCCCACATTTATTAAAAATCTTAAAAGATTTGACCGTTTTGACCACACAGGGCAGACGTCTTGGCAATCCCATGACGACGTTATGCATGTCTGACTGGCCTACGAGCGGTGCCATCGCAAAAAAAGGGGGGGGGGGGGCAAAAGTTCCTTGCACCCTGGCGCAGGACCCTAAAGGGCGCAAGCTGATCTAAGAATTATCTAAACTATTTCCAATCAACAATGACTAATTTTTGCTCTGGCAACCAATATGATTAAGACATCCCTGCAATGAGTATTTAATTCTGGCTTTACTTAAAATACTTATGTTTTATGGCGTCATTTTGTAAACGACAATTACTTCATTGTCGTTAATCAATTGTCAAAAGATGATTATTTTAGGAAAATTTTTTTCTTCACCTGATGATAATCAATCACCGGGGCCCTTGGACATCTGAAAAGGGCACATGCGTTATCTAGCTTATATTTAGATGTATAGATGAGGGAATAAAGGAAGAAGAAAGTGCTTGGCTCTCTGGTACCCGTGTACGAAAGGCGGAAGATTGAAAAATGCTTCCTACCAATTATTGGCGATGTTTCCTTGAGAGCGTGTTTTTTCTCCAGTCGAGCCGATATATTCGTGACATATCAAGATTCCACCCCTCTTTAATTTTAGAATAGTTAAATCGTTGTCCATCGATTATCAAAGTTTCGTCTATTGATTAAGAGGATACAATGCGTGCAGGTGAGATAAGCAAATATTATCACAGCAATATATGATCCATAGTTAAGCACCGGGCCTCCCCATTGTGAAAGGAATGAATATTATTCCTCGATGTATATCCCAGGCGGATTGGCGATAGTTTAGCAATAATAGCGATATATGTTCACTTGATTAGGTGCGTATTATAAATGAAACAATAATTCTTCACAAAACAAAAATTTTTAATTGTTTTTACATTATATAATAACTTATCATTAATTATGCATAGAAAATTTGTAACAATGTCAATTATTATGTCGTGCCGGTGTTTATTGGCCATTTCAATATTTATGTTCTGTTAGGGATGTGTTAATTTAGGTTTAAGTGCGAAATGTGGCACTATTTTTATCGGTATTTCAATAAATATAAATATATTTCTATGCAAATAAACAAACAGTTATGGTACGTACGTTAGGTATGAGATAACGTACGTAACATAACTGTTTAGTCTTGAAAATTTTAACAATTTCATTTTTTTTCAAGTGAAAATTTACCGCGTTATACGACTCTGGGTAGGGAAAAAATCTATGGGTTCACGTCAGCAACATGCTAATGCTTAAGGTATATCTATAGCTATGAGTATAGCTATAGACATACTTTAAAAACAGTTAATGCGTGCGCAGTTGCCTACGTACACGCATCACACCAATACATTGTATATACCCGATTGTATGTGTGTGCGCTGGTCGTCTCATGGATGGATAGTTTTGTGAGTCGCGTCAGCAACATGCTGTAGTAATAGCAGCATATCTGTAGCTATCACCCTTAAGTGTTATATAATATCAGTGTTATGTACATATTGTACATATAATATATGAAATAAATCAAGGTGATATAATTCATGTTCAAAATTAAAGGAAAAATGATTAAAATATCTTAGTATATATTTATAGTATAAATTTAGCAAAAAACAATATGATGGGAATTTTGCATCATCATGCAAAGTAAATAGAAATAAAAGAGGATATCATTGGATATTTTTCATTCTTTATGATAATTAACAAAACAATTATTATTTTTATTAATAATAAACAATGAATAAAAATTTAATAAGTAAAAATAAAAATATTTTTCCCATACATTAGGAGATAAGTAACTGCATAGTGATGTAAAATTCTATCATGTGGTATTTTTTAAATTAAACGCCAAACTTTTTCAGAAATTGCTCTAAAAATAACAGAAACACATGTTACAAACCTTTCTTCCACTCATTTACACTTTTTAAGCAATAGAAACTCAAATATAATAAAACAAAATCATACGTTTATTGCAACTACAATAAAAACAGCGGAATGACAACTTCAAGCTTGTTTTAGTGATTAGTGGCACTTGTTTATTTTTGACAGCTATGTTTTTTTTTATGCAATGGACATTAAAAAGGTATCTAGACACGATCAACTTAAAGTGAACTTGTTCTTTTATATAGTTTTTAGGCATTCAATGTTATGATAGAAATTTCCACCATTATGCAAAGAAGGGTTAAAAGTTTGGAATGTTTTACGTTTCAAGTTCTGTGTGTATCCTTTACATTGTTCTTTATATTGTGTTTTAATTTGATTACTTCAATTTTTGAATTGTCAGATCATTGTGCAGTACAACAGTGAGTACTAAATATGTCATTATTTTTATATAATTATAAAAACGAATGAAGTAAAAAATTAAAAAACTATTTTATTTTCTTAATTATTATGGCCTCTAAAATACAACGTGCAATGAGTATTGCGTAGTACCTTGAGATTGACCTTACTAGCACGGTGAAACAAACTTATAGTTTTTCGACAATATTTTTGGATTTACGTTGAATTTGGAAATATTGTAACCAATGCAAAATTATAATTTATTACTCTATAATAATAAACTTTATGGTATACAAAGTTGCGAAAAAGACTACAATTTTTTTTTTAATTAATTATTTTTATTTTATTGCAATATTTAATTTTAGGAACTTTTGTTTTTTGGTTTATATTGCTTGTATGTTTTGCTTGTAGGTTTGCGGGAAATAGAATTTCCAAAGAAAACGAATACAGAATGTTCATCGAATGTGCTCTTTCCACTTGAATTGTCATTCACTTACAATATTAAGTACCAACATTGAAAGACATTTGAAGCCTGTAATTCCGAAATGGAGTTCAATAGAAGGCAGTCTTACTATGTACATATAAAGAGAACTGCTTAACTTTTAGAAACAAATATTAATCACTATAAGATTATTAATGGAGTCAGGCGTGACTTTGCGGAAATCCATCACTATATGGACAGTTAAAAGTTTTACTTAGCTAAGATCCGCGACAAGCAAAAAAAATAACAGAAAATTAATAATGTGTGTTTTTCCGTTGGGTTAAGTGGATTTATTTGGAACTTAAACCAAAAACTTACCGAAAATCGGCCATCAATTCTCCACCCACCAACAACTTTTGACTGTCCATATAATCACTATAAATTCATGCCAGTGACCAGGGTCTAGACTGCCATGTAAAAGTCACGGTGCAAATACTATGAAATCGCAGTAAGGTCATATATAAATCTTCACGCTCATGACAACGAAGGCGGTGCAGATGTCAGTTTCACAACTGACCGAAAGTTTTATTGTACAGCTGCTAGCCTATTTGTAGCCATAAACCTATTCTAAGACAATATGACTATATAAATATGATTATTTTCTAGTTTTCGACGTTTAAAATATTCATAATCAAGTTTTTGTGCAAAGATTATTTTTTTAAAAAAACGACATTTAAGAAATAAAGGCAAATAGACTGTTGGCTCAGACACCTAGAGGGAACGGAAGAAGATCACTCTACTAGACTATCGGGTCAATGTATCATGGCTAAATCCAGGTGTCGCGTTCGCCGATTTGAACGAGATTTAAGCAAACAATTATTGAAAAATCGCATAAGACCATGACACGGTCATTGAAACTAAACTTTTCTACTGGCATCATAAAAATGGCAATTATACACAGTAATAACTCAAATTACAAGGTACTTTTAAAATAAAACTTACGGAATAAATGCCCAGATAAATATGTATAAATACGGAATAAAATAACTCATTTATACAATACCCAGTATTCAATAAAATTGTTAAATTCAATGGGATACTAGCATTAAAATTTTTGAATCGAATCATTTGTAAAAAGTATAAGTAATCACTTAAACAAAAAAAGAATTATAGACCTTTTGTTCTTTTAAAACCTGAACTGCAATAATCCTTTGTATGTTCTACATAGTGACCTGCTATCTTCTTTACTTTTTGCATTTTTTATAAACTCTGGATGATTGAGTATAAATGAATGAATATAAATGAATGGGAGAGATTGAGTATAAACGAATTTACTCAAATTCATTTATACTCAATCTCTCCCCATGTGATTGATGTAACAGAGACCACAATAAGTATAAATGATGACTTCACCCAAATTCTAGTGTTGCAAAGCATATGGTTTTATAGTTAGTCATATAAAGAACTAACTTATCATCATAGGCAAACCTTATATGATTAAAAATTTGATTTCTCCCAAATATTGATATTTCACTTTGAAGGTAACTAAATCCCTATTAGCATTAAGGTTAAAAGCTTGATAAGACATTTTCCTGGGTATCACAGTTATAAAAAATAAGGTGCAAAATCCTATGCGTCTGCAGCATCATTAAGGTTACATACTTTTCGCCCACTTCTACTAAAACTGCTCTTGTAAAATCTTGATAATACTATGTTAGCCATCTTAGTACCTTAGAGCAATTTACAAAGCTCAAGCAACTCATTACTCATTTAAAGATCATATTTGGATTATGCAAATATAATCAGATTTTGTACTTATATGTATATATGTACATAATAAGCTCAACCCATCTGCATTTGACAGATTGCATATACCTTCTTTTACAGCATGCTGTTTAATCCTTTAGAAAAATTATGGATTTACAACTTTCGACAATTAACATGCCTCCAAAAAAGAAGTGACAAAAAAAGGCCTTTGTATACATATCTGTTTATATAATAAAATTAGACTTAAATAAATCTATAAGATTTTATGGTTCATCTGTTGCAGCTTACTTTTTTTTTTCAATTTATCCATTCAAAGATTATTTTGGCAATAAGAACACCCCCAATGTTACCACCATTAGATATAAATATTATTTTTTTAATATCTTTACTTTTTTTTGGTGTCAAGCACACCATTCTATTCTTTTCTTTAATTATATTATACTCCATCAAATTAATGAACTAAACAAATTTTCCCGATCAATTTTTGATATTTCTTGATCCATCAAAATAGCATTTTTAAGTAAAATAAATATTTTATGACCTAAGGGTGCAAAGTGCAGTGTTTGAAAATAATAGTATAAGTGAATTGGATGCAAATCATAAAACGAAAAAATAATACATGAATGTATGACAGTGAATTAAAGAACTTATCCCAACTGTTTGATTAATATTATAAATTTCAAAACCCAATAGCATCTTTGTTGCTTGATGTAGATAAAGTGTATGACCTATATTAAAAACAGCCCTAATCCACTAGTTATCAATAAAGATAAACACATACATTCATTAGATATAAAAACCTTATATGAGGAATATTATACAATACATTACACATATATATGGAAAATAATCTTGTGTACTTACCTGACATAAAATATGTATGGAATGAGAGTTTACTTCCGTTCCATTTCTTAATATTATTCAAACTTGTGCACAGTTAATAAGAGACAAGAGAAACGGTTAAAGAAAACACCCACGTTATGAGAACTAGCTTTTTAAAAAGACCGTAGAAAGCTTTATATAAGTTAATAAATTAACGCAAACTAGATTTCAATAACATAATATAATTTCAGAATCCTATCATTATGAGGTTTTTCCAAAACCTAAATCTCAACCTTCAAAACCGATCCAAAAACTTAAAATCTGAAAAACTTGTAAAGAAAAATGTCAATAGATGTCATGTCAAATCAAAAATGTACTTAGCATAATATAGTAGGTACTAGGTATCTAATAATATAGATACAGTATGGGTAATAATAGTGTGTCAAAATGACAGCAAGGTGACAATGGACAACTGCAAGTGATCATCATGTTATTAAACCATTTAGTAAACAAAATTAGTGTTATTATTATGTTCAATTCGTGCTTTAAAGATTAATAAATTTACTCACCAACTTTCTTATATAATATAAAACAGAGCTGTAAGTGTAAACTTTAGTTTATCACGTAATTAGTTGATAAATGTTGTTTGTTCATTTATTTTGTTATTTTGTTTCTTTTTCAAACTTTAATAAACTTTTTTTTATATTTTTAGCATTTCAATTTTTTTATATATATTCACGCCTATCCGCCGCAGGGGTTGGCATACACCACAGAGCTACATCCGCTACCATTCATCGCAGCGAAACGGCTCTGCATTGATCGCTTCTCGCCCTTGTGAGAATCAGGACGTGACGGGTGGCGAAACACGTCATTTTCCAACAAATTAGGTATATTAAATTCGTCTTAGTGAATCCCACGAGCCGCAAGGGAGGATGGAGGTCAGCCCCAGCAGAGCCCTGCATGCTGAGGTAAAGCACCACAGTACTCGGGGAACCTGTTCCCGGAACGGTCGGCACGCTTGCGACTAAGCTCACCCTAAGCCACGCATCCATTGGCACGGTAGATCATGGATTAGCGGAGAGAAAAGGAAAGGATAGAGAAGAAAGGAAAGGTCAGGAACGGAAATGCGGATTGGGGGGGTTACTAGACTCGGAATAAATATTTATAAATCCATACATATATTTATTCCGATGCGGGGATCGAACCTGCGACCATTGAATCCGCGGGCGTAGAGCCCCGCCACTGAGCCAATCGGTCGTCGCCACTTAGTCACTGCGCCAATCGATAGCATTTCAATATTTTAATAATTTTATCGTCCTATAATCAGCACACTGTGTCACTTAAAATAGTTTATTATTTTTTTTATACTGACTGTTTAATAAATAACTGTTTATTTGTCCTTAAGAAAATTAATTCAAATAAATTAACTTTGAAATTACTTAATGACGATATATAATTGATAACGATATAATAACATCGACTAACAACTACTTTTCCCGTTGTACTGTTCCCGGCTAAAATATTACTGATAAAATCACCTGTGTGCTGTAGCTTTCTTATGTCCTTTCAAGTTTCGTTTCATTTGTGTAAGGTTAGATAATTATATTAGGTGTACAAATAAGTTTCCGCGGTTTGTCAAAAGATGGCCCCACCAGAAGGTTATGGAGAAATTGTCAGATGTAAAACGTAATATCCCAAGTTTAGTCATCTGGCAACACCATAACCTTAAAGTACTAGTGATTCCGTATCAGCATCACGTAATTTTTTTCGTGCAAAAATGTCAAGTTTTATTCCGAATAAGCATCATTTGCGGGAACTTTTGATTTACTTCTTTAATGTGAAAAAATCTGCAGCTGAGGCGCATCGATTGCTTCTAGAAGCATATGGTGAAGCTGCTTTAAGTGAGAGAAGTTGTCAGGAATGGTTTCAAAAGTTTAAGAACGGTGAGTTTGACGTTAAAGACAAAGAACGCAGTGGAAGGCCGAAAGTGTACGAAGACATGGAATTAGAAGTACTATTGGAGGAAGATTCGTCCCAAACGCAAAAAGAACTTGCACTTACTCTACAAGTGACTCAACAAGCAATTTCACATCGTTTAAAATCGTTAGGAATGATTCAAAAACAAGGAAATTGGGTTCCATATGAACTAAAGCCGAGAGACGTTGAACGCCGATTATGCATGAGTGAAATGCTGCTTGCCAGGAATAAAAAAAAGAGTTTTTTGCATCGTATAGTCACTGGTGACGAAAAATGGATTCACTACGATAATCCAAAGAAGAGAAAGTCATGGGTTAAGCCCGGCGAACCATCAACATCGACAGCTAAGCCGAATATTCATGGAAAAAAACTCATGCTGTGTATTTGGTGGGATCAGCTTGGTGTCGTGTATTATGAATTGCTGAAACCAAGCGAAACCATTACTGGAGCTCTCTACCGAACACAATTGATGAGATTGAGTCGGGCACTTAAGGAAAAACGCGCCCATTACTACTCCAGACACGACAAAATTATTCTTTTACACGATAATGCTCGTCCACATGTTGCGGCGCCGGTAAAAACATACTTGGAAACACTCAACTGGGAAGTTTTACCCCACCCGCCGTATTCACCAGACTTAGCCCCTTCTGATTATCACCTGTTCCGGTCGATGGCACATGGTCTGTCTGAGCAGCGCTTCACATCATATGAAGACACCAAAAATTGGGTAGATTTGTGGATAGCGTCAAAAGATGAAGAGTTTTTTCGACGGGGTATCCGAATGTTGCCAGAAAGATGGGGAAAAGTAGTGGCAAATGATGGAAAATACTTTGAATAAAACGTAATGTACTTTTCCTTTACAATAAATTCCTAATTTTTTATAAAAAACTGCGGAAACTTATTTGTACACCTAATATATCTATCTTTCTATCTAAAAAGAAAATATTCAATGCTTGGATAATTAAATACAGACTTGACAAATGCTATTTATTTTGTTATTAAAACCATTTTAATCAAATTCATCTGATATGATTATTATCTGTTAGTGATGAGCTGATATATTAACACCAGAGGTTCATTACATCTTTCTTGGAACATAAATATCAGGAGTGGTTGCGAATTGTCTTACCTTACTTACTACCTTATATGACTTATGGTTTTGCTTACCCACCGCATGATGGATTTGGGCGTAATTTTATGTATTAAGTAAACCACTATTCAATTGATATAGACGTCTACAACATTTTTTGTTTGATGTGTTCGCGTGTCAATCTACTTCTGTTATCTGGCACTGCTAAATTAACAACTAAAGCCAATTTTTTAGTTATAAAGCTTGGCATACCAAATATCTTAGAGCGATTAAGAAATACCAAATTTGATACTCAAATTAAATATCGATTATATTTCGAGTTCAGAAATATCGACATGAAAAATTATCAATATTTTGACATATCGATGTCTTAAACCCCGATTGTCATTGACTATATTTTTATGGGTATTGTAATTTTAACAATTTATGTTTTTGAAAACATTTCATTCCAAAATAACTATTCCCATTAAATGGTTCATTGCTTAAAAATTTAAGAAGTCATTATATTTTCATTTATATAATGGATACTGTGGTAAAAAGTATGTTAGATGAGGATCCCGAAGATGAAAAAAAGGTACACACTTATGTAAAACGAAAGTTATTCCGAAATACAGTCGTTTATGTAATAATAAAAAACATATTTGATAATAGCTATTTCTATTTAGTTTGAATTTTATTCTAAATAAACATTGATGAAACAAACCTAATTTGAAGATCTTACATTTACAAAATAGGTTTTAAATTGAATATGTATTAACGATTGCAATCTTATTGTCATTTCCATTAATATTGCACTATTACATTGGCCAATCAAATTGGTGATGGTAGAATGAGGTGTATAGCTTTGTTGATACTATTGAGGAGTACCAGATAGCTGCAAGCTCATGTTTGCTTTAAGATATTTATACCTCAGCATTATTTAGGAGTTAGAACCTTTTCCATTTTCAGGAATATGCAATGCCTTCAAATTAAGTTAACAATTAATATGCCATGTATTCTGATCTATATATTCAATAAATATGACCTAAATAACTGTTCTTGTTCTTTTGACACCTAAGCTGAAATAAAACAGATTTGAGTCCTCAGTCAGAAATAAAACTCTGAGTTATAGTATGCAATAAATAGGTCAAAAGCAGTTTTACATATGATACTAAAAATGATTTTAAAAAGAATTAAATAAAGAAAGTAAAAGTTAGATATCTCATAACAAAATATTTTACAGACCTTTTATTTGTCAAGAATAGCTTATTAAATTAAATATATTTATACAATTTTTTTTTCTTTATGACAAAATATATACCTTGTTTCATAATTTCAGGGCTTAGTCCTATTTGGTCGGGATCTGTCGAAGATACCATGTTTTCGGGAGAGCTTCCTATATGGCATTTCAACAGGTGTAGGTGTTGGATTAGCATCTTTTATTAAAACATCAAAACCATTATTATCACAACACATTGGGGTGGGAGCATTTGCAATCACAACACTGTCTTATTGGTCATTTTGTAGATATCAATGGTCAAAACAAAGATTTGATGCACAATTAATGCAGGAAGCATTAAGAGAAAAAATGAGATATGAAGGTACTAGTGTAGAAAAAGAATTAGAAGAGAAAGGTGTCTTAAAATCTGCTTGAAAAAATAGAAGAGGAAAATAAATTTAGTTCAAATATGTAGAAAACTGTATTTGTTGAAATATGCTTAATTAGTTGTAAGTGTAAATATATGTATTGAGATGCCTCTGGATAAACACATATTGGCAGCCTAAGTCATCACTTTATTAAAAACTGCATTGAAAAGTATCACAAATGACAATGAACATATTTTGTTATCAATCAAAACACATTTGCAAATGTTATTAAGTTTATACTATTTTGAGAACTTTCCGCCTATCCATAATAAATATAAATAATGTACAATTATTTTGAAAATATTAAAAACTTTTTTGTACATTATCTTTTTTATTTGCTTTATAAATACCCTGAATAAATAGTAATTGGGTGAAAAAATACAAAATAGTTATATAATATTATAGGAAGGTCAGAATACTTTAATTTTAGTTGTAGATAATATAATTTCAAAATTATAATATCTACAATAGAAGTGGAGGAGGTAAATGAAGAGGAAAAGTATTGGGCTTCGGGCTCAATGATCACCGAATGTAGTGTAATATAAAAGCAACTATTGGAAGTGAGTTTTCTGTTATAGTGAGTTTATTTCTCACACATGTCGATTCATTAATACTGCAACTTACAATCTAATACATTATCATCTAATACATGATCTAATCAATATTTACTGTAGAATGTGTTATATATGTATTTAAATCAATTGAATATTAAATGTTTGTAAAATAATTTACTTGTTTCACCTACTATACAAATTTAAAATAACTAATTAAATTTGGTGGTTTTCATCAGTTACTCCTACATCACTTATTTTTACAATAGGACATACATTAAAACAATTACAATAGTGAACACTGCAGTGCACAATGAACCTTTTTCGACATCTACAGACATTTTTACACCCTCTGTTTTGATTGGATCGTGTGTTGTATTCTACTAGCACAATTTCCATGTTATGTAGTTATTTCGCAGAGTGGAGCACAAAAGTCCTATTAGACAGTTCTTGTTCAGACTTGAAGCCTGTGTATACTAAGTCTGAATATCTCTTTGGTATATAACAATATGTTGGAAGTCAGTAACATGCCGACAGTGCGGACGATATCTCATATTCTAGGCGTGTCTTTGGGCATTGCGGAAGGAAACTCAACTTTTAACATCTCTTATTGTTTGTACCATGGAGAGTGCCCCGAGGAATTTATTGGAATAATATTTGCTGCTAAATTGTAATACTGCACAATTACAATTTGCCACTAAGAAAAGATTCATCCCTGCCATTTGGATGAGTGGCGATCCAGTATGGTGCGTTTTTTCCAAAACTTTTTCCATGCACCATCACTCTGTGGAATTAACAACCTTTAACGGCATTTCGGAACCGATACAAAACTTGCAAAAAGTAGTTTACACTGTCTCAAAAGATGGCAATGCTTTGCCATCCGATTGGCTCAGTGGCGCGACCCCTCGCCCACGGAGTCAATATATATATATATATATATATATATATACATATATATATATATATATATATACATATATATATATATACATATATATATATATACATATATATATATATATATATATATATATATATATATATATATACATATACATACATATATATATATATATATATATATATATATATATATGGATTTATAAAATATTTATTCCGAGTCTGGTAACCCTCCAATCTGCATTTCCGTTCCTGCCCTTTCCTTTCTACTCTATCCTCTCCCTTCCTCTCCGCCAATCCACGATCTGCCGTGCCAAAGGATGCATGGCTGAGGGCGAGCTTAGTCGCAAGCGTGCCGACCGTCCCGGGATCGGGCTCCCTCGGGTACTATGGTGCCTTACCTCAGCATGCAGGGCTCTGCTGGGGCTGACCTCCTTGCGGCTCGTGGGATTTACTAAGACGAATTTAATATACCTAATTTGTTAAAAATGACGGCGACGTGGTTCGCCACCCGTCACGTCCTGATTCTCACGAGGGCGAGAAGCGACCAATGGAGAGCCGTTTCGCTGCGATGAATGGTAGCGGATGGAGCTCTGTGGTCTTTGCCAACCTCTACAGGCGATAGGCGTGAAAATATAAAAAAAAAATACCTTAATATCCGATAAAAATGAATTGTTAGTAAATTATCTGAAGCTATGATTGTTTCAAGTTTATCACAAAAGTACTTCTACTCCCAAATTTCTATAGAAATATTCTATCTATTCTATAGAAATATTTAAATAAATATAACTACAAGCATATATATATAGAACCAGTATGACAAAAATGGGATATGGAGGTTATTTATGCATCTTGCGGAGCTAGTGGTCGTGTTATTGTCTATGGGGTTGTGGTATTGTCTATGGGTATTTATTCCGAGTCTAGGTAAGTCATCAATCTGCCTTTGATAAGCGCGATGGTTTAATCTCTGTTCGACCGAACTTAATGAAAATGAATAGTGACTGCGTAAAATAGATAAAAATTGTAAAAAATATGCTTGATGTTACGAAGAAATGGAGTTGGAGTTAGTGCATCGACTCGGGAGTCATTGGCGTCCACGCAGCTTGCCAATACGACCTCGATAATACGTTCTGTTTACAAATATTTAACACTACTTAAATATAGAATACCAAAAGACCTTTTACGTTTATGCAAAGACTTTCAAAAGCTTTTCTTACTTTTTGCTGTTTTCCAAAACTGCCTAATATAATTACAATACAAACTCTTAGCTAATTAGAAAATAGGTACGAATTAAACTCTCTGTTCATATTTTACTATCTAGTCTAAGTATATTTATGATTTTTATTTCGCTATAATGTCACTCCAGCAAATGATATTAAAATCATTGTATATTTAATTTTTTTCTTTTCTACAGCGACATGTTTTCGGTAACAGACTAGTAGTAGTTTATATTTGAACAGATAGAAAAAAGAAGTTTTATACTAAAAAAGATATAAAAAAATATATTATTCATACTTCCGTTACATTTTCATTGTAAAATAATTAAATATAACAGGTTTTTAAAGCATTTAACGCTAAACAACTGTATGATAGTGATTATCTTTGTCAGTTTGTTTTATTTTACGACTACCTACTTGTACAGTGCATTACTAAAAATAGTAATAAAATATATATTCATAGATAGTCCACAATGTTCGTAGCATTGGTTAATGTATACATACGCACTACGTATTACATCAGTCCAATCAAGTTCACTTCACCAGTCACACAGAGTCGAGTAGAGGGGTTAGTCAGTCGTCTGTGATCTTACGTGAAGTTTGTTCTTTATCGACTGATATACATAACATTAGTTTAACTTCTTTGATAACCTTTAAATGTTCTTGTAGACAACAAATGGATGAAATAGAAAAATATATTTCTAAACCCATTCAGTCAACGCTGGTGTTTTTTGTCAACGGAAAAAAAGTGCGTACCTTTGAGTGGTATTCAAATTAATTCGTTGCAATTTATTTGATTTCGCGTGTGTATCAATATATAACAAATACGCAATTTGTATATATAAAATGTTTTAAGAACCATGTCAAAATAAATAACTGTAGGTAGGCAAGGCACCTTTAAATCCAAGTTTTACGATATAAATGTTTTTAAGTTCCTTTTTAAGTACTTTACGTTTTAGTATTGCAGTTAATTTAAGACCCAACTTTGTTCTTCTTCATTAGTTTTTTCAAACATGCGGTAACGCGCGCGGCGCCCCAGGACTCCGGCGTCTAGCGCATGCGCCCAGGTTATCCCTCTAAAGCCGGCCCTTGTATTGTGTATGTAAGATTTGTGCTTATAGGTAGATATATATCTACTACCTTTTTTAAGAGCTCACATGTGCCTGTTGGGCACGGGGCTTCCCGTTTTCTGGAGGAATGAACAGCCGTTTAACTGTCGAAGAATTGTCTTCTGTATATGTTAATAGTGAATAATAAATGGGCAGTCCCCCCCCCCCTTCCCGGAAAATAAAAGAAACGGTTAAAATTACACTTATAAAAAGTAATTTTTAGCAAAAAAAATTTCTTCAGTTATTATATATGGTTTTGCTGCACAAATTCCATGGATTCCTTTTTTACATATAGCGCAAATTAACCTAGTAATGAAATTCAGCCTCACACTGTCGCAAGTTTCGACCAGGCAATTGTTCTAAAGCAAACTTCTTACTTTTTGATAGTCTTCTTGTGATATTTTTGGTTGCTGATCATTCCTTTCCTATAGCCTTAATAATGTTCGAAGTAAATTGCAATGCATAATTTTTAGCGAGACAATTTTTCGAATATATAAGCGAGACAAACAATTCTAATACAAATATCAAAAACAACTTTTCTCCAGTATTTGTCAATTCTTTCAACGAGATATGTATATCAAATTTTGTCAAATTCATCAATTCCATACAAAAACTTGTTAAAATTGAGAATATATATTGATTGAATGAATTGAGAATATAGTTGCAATTGCATGTTGGTGGTGCTGAATGCAGGAGAAAAAGTTAAGCAAATGAATGAGTTTGTATATTCGGGATCATTGTTTACAAGAGATGGAAAATGTTTGACATTGAAATGCGAATGAAAGTTGGTAATCAGGTTAATGGAGCCTGCACTCCTTTATGAAAAGTCAGAATGTGTCTAAAACGGCTCGAGTCATCAGGGGGTGCTTGTTCCGTGTTCCGACTCTGGTGTACGGTAGTGAAAGTTGTATTTGGCAGAAGAGTCATGAAAGCAGATTGAATGCGGTCAAATGAGAGCATTAAGAAGTATGTGTGGTGTAACATTGAATGATAGAAAAATAAATGAATATAAGAGTTGTTTAGGCACATAGAGAAAATAGATAAAAGACGACTGGCAAAAGAAGTTTACGTTGCGAATGTGGATGGAACCGACGCGGTAGGGGATGACCACGGAAAACATACTTTGACCAAATTGCTGTAGTTTTTAAGAAAGGACAGGTCAAGAGTACCCCTAACTGGCGGCTTGCATGAGGAGTGTAATGAGTGTGGAGGAAGCAAGGAAAGTATGCCGAGATCGTAGCAGATTGTGATTTGTAGTTTCTGCCTACCCCTGCGGGAAACAGGCTTGACGATATGTATGTATGTACGTAATAGTTTGTGTTTATCATTACATATACAGTGTCATAACACGTTGTAAAGACAAAAGAAGTGTGAAATAAAACACATAAACAGATCATTCAATTCCAACGGTAACTTACTACAGTGACACAGTAGAGTAGTGCATCGTGCCTAGAGATTAATTTTATTTTATTTAAATAACAAATGAATGATATAAAATCGCATCGCATTAATGTGAAAATTATATGAACAAATAACAATGCTTAAAAGCTTTCCACATTTTTGGCTCAAGGCAAGAAGCGCGATAGCGCTTCGTCGCATTTTTAACCCATGCGATAGTTTGGCACAAAAACTTATTTAAACGGTTAATCCACCTCGCTTGATCTTTAAGTGATAGTCATGGTGGCATGAATGAGTCGGCTCGACCGAAGTGCCACAACGTCGCAAAATATTGGAGTTAAGCTAACTAATCTAAAATGCTACTACATTTTACTCTGCTACCGCGTTCCGTATCGTGATTACAGTGATCCGAAGGTCCAATTTCTTTATTTTATTTTTGCCCTGCCATCAAATCCTTCCTCTCCCATAAGTCACATATTTACCCTAAGGCGGGCTGGCCACATATTTGCAGTGTCCATAGTATAACGAATGTCTATTCTATAAAAAACAAAACACTTTCTCAATTGGACATTGTTTTTGAAAGTGGTAAAATCTTATAATATGTAAATAAAAATGAATCACCAAAATGTATGTACGCGCATAACGACGGCACCAAAATTAGATAATTCTTTTTTGTTGTGGTTATTATTATTAGAACATGGTTCTTCAATGTTCAAATTCTTCATGGTTCAAATTTTCTCTTTTCCGTCATTTTTAATTGCAATATAACTAATAGATAGCGCTATTACTATTATTAACAAAAGGAGCTAAGATTAGCAAAATAAATATCAGTGTTGATAGATTGACATTCAGTCATACTCAATTACCCTTCATTTTGTATTACAAAAGCAAAACTTTGTCTCTGTTATTCTTTCTATTCTTTCATGCTTCATGCTATTTTTTCCTCTGAGGTTTGTCTCATTTTTTTTATCCCTTACGAAGTTGGGGCGGGCAGCTAGTAGTTCATATAAAAATACTTCACTGTATAATTTGCAAATATATGATATTAAAAAAGATACACATAATGAAGTTGTTTAATGCAAACACTAGTCGTATTCTATTGTATAATAAGTTATTGAATATTACTTTTTTAGTTCTTCTAAACATTCTTAAATCTTGACAGCTTCAAAATACAGAACATTCATCTTAAGTACTAGTTTTCCACACTATAAAACGCATGAACTTTCTTACTATGTCTTCTAGTGCTTAACTATGTGGTCAAGGAGAGATAAGAGATTACACAGTGCGTTAACAATCTTAGGACTTATCTTTGTCTTTTCAGGTCGTAGAAGATAGTGCGGATCCAGAATGGACTTTGTTGTGGTATTTACGCAGGAGGCTTCATTTGACAGGTACGAAATATGGCTGTGGAGAAGGTGGCTGCGGTGCTTGTACTGTCATGGTGTCCCAGTATTTGAAAAATGAAGATCGAATCAAGTATCCTTTATTAACATTAAATTAAATTGTAAATTTCAACTACGAGTATTAACGCTTGATATTTTGGCAATAGTTTAATAAAGACCCACATTTTTAACGCTATATAAAGAAAATAAAATTATATTTTATTTTCTTTTTCATGTCTTTGTTGGATCTATCTATGGTATGGAATATAAAAATATTCGAAATATAAAAATGACTATAAAGTAATAAAAGAATTGTTTAGTTTAACTTAATTCACGAAATCTGTTATCACAAATGTAACAATTTCATCATCTTGAAGTGCAACTTTTCGATAAGCTGTGAAAAAATTGTTATCAATAACTACTTCTCTGTGTCCTCTTGCATAGCTGCATACATTAATTGTAGAAGAACTTGCCATAAGAATGGGATTTAAATCAGATATTGGACTGGCTGTAATTACATTCCCTACGATTGATGCGACATTGCGAATTTGATCTCCAGCAAACCAGTGTAGCATATTTCTTAACGCTTTCATCACTTGGACTCGATGAGGATTTTTTTGTATTACATCTTTTAAAAATTTAAGTACATCAGTCAAACACAATGCTGCACCAACCCTAATACCTTCATTTGTGACTAAACAAATATGCATTTCCTTAATTAACATTGGAAAAATCAATATTGGATACTTTTTATCTTTAAACTTAGTTTCAATTCCTATTTCAGTGTTTCCTACGACTATTTTGCTAAATGAAAATTTCATTTTCAAGAAGAGAAGATTTTCAATCGTAAGTGGTCGTATCCATATAACATTCTCTCCTTTGAATAACAAAGCATGTGCTCCGTATTGATCATTTAATTTTAACTCTGGAGGGTAAATTGGTTCTTGGGTAGGATCGTACGGCTGAAATTGGGATTTATCAAATAGACTTCTTTTTTCCTCGTTGTCTTCTGAAATTAGTTTACAGCATTTTTTTCCCATTGCACATAATTTTGTATTGTTGCTTGTGTAATACTTCTCCCACCCCTCTGTGAATGTTTTAAATCCCTCAATTATTGGTCTATATCCTGTACATCTACAAAGATTTCCTTGTAACGCGGTCTCTATATCGTTGTATTTTATTTGACTTTTATTTCTGAGCAAAGCATACATGGACATAACAATGCCAGGAGTGCAGAACCCACATTGTGAACCATGAGCTTTCGCTAGTCGCTCTTGAACAGGATGTAATCTATCTTGAGTAGAACCTATCCCTTCAACTGTTGTTACTGCTAAGCCGTACATTGCACATACTGGAATCAAACATGCGTTAATTGCGCTATGCCTGTTTTTTACTTAAGGAACAATATATATTTTTGTAGTTTTTATATAGGTTATGTTTAATAGTTGTGAAGCCATGCTACGTCACGAATGGGCCAGATCGGCGGATTTGTACTACACCGTTACAAAATATCAGCGTTACGTAGTAGCAATTTTCTATTTAACAGCATTTCGTATTGTGAGTGCTAGGATTTGGTGGCTCAACTAATTTATTCTTCGTTTACTTGCCTTTACCCATCATATTATATCCTAGGGTAGTCAAGGTGAGCTCGGTGTTGTATAATAGACATGAACTTCGGCTGTTACTTACCATCAGGTATCTTACTTGTTTCTTTGCCTACCTTTTCCATAAAAAAAATACATTTGTGATAACAGATTTCGTGAATTAAGTTAAACTAAACAATTCTTTTATTACTTTATAGTCATTTTTATATTTCGAATATTTTTATATTCCATACCATAGATAGATCCAACAAAGACATGAAAAAGAAAATAAAATATAATTTTATTTTCTTTATATAGCGTTAAAAATGTGGGTCTTTATTAAACTATTGCCAAAATATCAAGCATTAATACTCGTAGTTGAAATTTACAATTTAATTTAATGTTAACAAAGGATACTTGATTCGATCTTCATTTTTCAAATACTGGGACACCATGACAGTACAAGCACCGCAGCCACCTTCTCCACAGCCATATTTCGTACCTGTCAAATGAAGCCTCCTGCGTAAATACCACAACAAAGTCCATTCTGGATCCGCACTATCTTCTACGACCTGAAAAGACAAAGATAAGTCCTAAGATTGTTAACGCACTGTGTAATCTCTTATCTCTCCTTGACCACATAGTTAAGCACTAGAAGACATAATAAGAAAGTTCATGCGTTTTATAGTGTGGAAAACTAGTACTTAAGATGAATGTTCTGTATTTTGAAGCTGTCAAGATTTAAGAATGTTTAGAAGAACTAAAAAAGTAATATTCAATAACTTATTATACAATAGAATACGACTAGTGTTTGCATTAAACAACTTCATTATGTGTATCTTTTTTAATATCATATATTTGCAAATTATACAGTGAAGTATTTTTATATGAACTACTAGCTGCCCGCCCCAACTTCGTAAGGGATAAAAAAAATGAGACAAACCTCAGAGGAAAAAATAGCATGAAGCATGAAAGAATAGAAAGAATAACAGAGACAAAGTTTTGCTTTTGTAATACAAAATGAAGGGTAATTGAGTATGACTGAATGTCAATCTATCAACACTGATATTTATTTTGCTAATCTTAGCTCCTTTTGTTAATAATAGTAATAGCGCTATCTATTAGTTATATTGCAATTAAAAATGACGGAAAAGAGAAAATTTGAACCATGAAGAATTTGAACATTGAAGAACCATGTTCTAATAATAATAACCACAACAAAAAAGAATTATCTAATTTTGGTGCCGTCGTTATGCGCGTACATACATTTTGGTGATTCATTTTTATTTACATATTATAAGATTTTACCACTTTCAAAAACAATGTCCAATTGAGAAAGTGTTTTGTTTTTTATAGAATAGACATTCGTTATACTATGGACACTGCAAATATGTGGCCAGCCCGCCTTAGGGTAAATATGTGACTTATGGGAGAGGAAGGATTTGATGGCAGGGCAAAAATAAAATAAAGAAATTGGACCTTCGGATCACTGTAATCACGATACGGAACGCGGTAGCAGAGTAAAATGTAGTAGCATTTTAGATTAGTTAGCTTAACTCCAATATTTTGCGACGTTGTGGCACTTCGGTCGAGCCGACTCATTCATGCCACCATGACTATCACTTAAAGATCAAGCGAGGTGGATTAACCGTTTAAATAAGTTTTTGTGCCAAACTATCGCATGGGTTAAAAATGCGACGAAGCGCTATCGCGCTTCTTGCCTTGAGCCAAAAATGTGGAAAGCTTTTAAGCATTGTTATTTGTTCATATAATTTTCACATTAATGCGATGCGATTTTATATCATTCATTTGTTATTTAAATAAAATAAAATTAATCTCTAGGCACGATGCACTACTCTACTGTGTCACTGTAGTAAGTTACCGTTGGAATTGAATGATCTGTTTATGTGTTTTATTTCACACTTCTTTTGTCTTTACAACGTGTTATGACACTGTATATGTAATGATAAACACAAACTATTACGTACATACATACATATCGTCAAGCCTGTTTCCCGCAGGGGTAGGCAGAAACTACAAATCACAATCTGCTACGATCTCGGCATACTTTCCTTGCTTCCTCCACACTCATTACACTCCTCATGCAAGCCGCCAGTTAGGGGTACTCTTGACCTGTCCTTTCTTAAAAACTACAGCAATTTGGTCAAAGTATGTTTACCGTCGTCATCCCCTACCGCGTCGGTTCCATCCACATTCGCAACGTAAACTTCTTTTGCCAGTCGTCTTTTATCTATTTTCTCTATGTGCCTAAACAACTCTTATATTCATTTATTTTTCTATCATTCAATGTTACACCACACATACTTCTTAATGCTCTCATTTGACCGCATTCAATCTGCTTTCATGACTCTTCTGCCAAATACAACTTTCACTACCGTACACCAGAGTCGGAACACGGAACAAGCACCCCCTGATGACTCGAGCCGTTTTAGACACATTCTGACTTTTCATAAAGGAGTGCAGGCTCCATTAACCTGATTACCAACTTTCATTCGCATTTCAATGTCAAACATTTTCCATCTCTTGTAAACAATGATCCCGAATATACAAACTCATTCATTTGCTTAACTTTTTCTCCTGCATTCAGCACCACCAACATGCAATTGCAACTATATTCTCAATTCATTCAATCAATATATATTCTCAATTTTAACAAGTTTTTGTATGGAATTGATGAATTTGACAAAATTTGATATACATATCTCGTTGAAAGAATTGACAAATACTGGAGAAAAGTTGTTTTTGATATTTGTATTAGAATTGTTTGTCTCGCTTATATATTCGAAAAATTGTCTCGCTAAAAATTATGCATTGCAATTTACTTCGAACATTATTAAGGCTATAGGAAAGGAATGATCAGCAACCAAAAATATCACAAGAAGACTATCAAAAAGTAAGAAGTTTGCTTTAGAACAATTGCCTGGTCGAAACTTGCGACAGTGTGAGGCTGAATTTCATTACTAGGTTAATTTGCGCTATATGTAAAAAAGGAATCCATGGAATTTGTGCAGCAAAACCATATATAATAACTGAAGAAATTTTTTTTGCTAAAAATTACTTTTTATATTATAAGTGTAATTTTAACCGTTTCTTTTATTTTCCGGGAAGGGGGGGGGACTGCCCATTTATTATTCACTATTAACATATACAGAAGACAATTCTTCGACAGTTAAACGGCTGTTCATTCCTCCAGAAAACGGGAAGCCCCGTGCCCAACAGGCACATGTGAGCTCTTAAAAAAGGTAGTAGATATATATCTACCTATAAGCACAAATCTTACATACACAATACAAGGGCCGGCTTTAGAGGGATAACCTGGGCGCATGCGCTAGACGCCGGAGTCCTGGGGCGCCGCGCGCGTTACCGCATGTTTGAAAAAACTAATGAAGAAGAACAAAGTTGGGTCTTAAATTAACTGCAATACTAAAACGTAAAGTACTTAAAAAGGAACTTAAAAACATTTATATCGTAAAACTTGGATTTAAAGGTGCCTTGCCTACCTACAGTTATTTATTTTGACATGGTTCTTAAAACATTTTATATATACAAATTGCGTATTTGTTATATATTGATACACACGCGAAATCAAATAAATTGCAACGAATTAATTTGAATACCACTCAAAGGTACGCACTTTTTTTCCGTTGACAAAAAACACCAGCGTTGACTGAATGGGTTTAGAAATATATTTTTCTATTTCATCCATTTGTTGTCTACAAGAACATTTAAAGGTTATCAAAGAAGTTAAACTAATGTTATGTATATCAGTCGATAAAGAACAAACTTCACGTAAGATCACAGACGACTGACTAACCCCTCTACTCGACTCTGTGTGACTGGTGAAGTGAACTTGATTGGACTGATGTAATACGTAGTGCGTATGTATACATTAACCAATGCTACGAACA
The DNA here is from genome assembly GCA_031353405.1 of Baronia brevicornis. Lineage (NCBI taxonomy): Eukaryota > Metazoa > Arthropoda > Insecta > Lepidoptera > Papilionidae > Baronia > Baronia brevicornis. The sequence goes on from JASFAT010004379.1 coordinate 197,891, forward strand.
TTGTGGACTATCTATGAATATATATTTTATTACTATTTTTAGTAATGCACTGTACAAGTAGGTAGTCGTAAAATAAAACAAACTGACAAAGATAATCACTATCATACAGTTGTTTAGCGTTAAATGCTTTAAAACCTGTTATATTTAATTATTTTACAATGAAAATGTAACGGAAATATGAATAATATATTTTTTTATATCTTTTTAGTATAAAACTTCTTTTTTCTATCTGTTCAAATATAAACTACTACTAGTCTGTTACCGAAAACATGTCGCTGTAGAAAAGAAAAAAAATAAATATACAATGATTTTAATATCATTTGCTGGAGTGACATTATAGCGAAATAAAAATCATAAATATACTTAGACTAGATAGTAAAATATGAACAGAGAGTTTAATTCGTACCTATTTTCTAATTAGCTAAGAGTTTGTATTGTAATTATATTAGGCAGTTTTGGAAAACAGCAAAAAGTAAGAAAAGCTTTTGAAAGTCTTCGCATAAACGTAAAAGGTCTTTTGGTATTCTATATTTAAGTAGTGTTAAATATTTGTAAACAAAACGTATTATCGAGGTCGTATTGGCAAGCTGCGTGGACGCCAATGACTCCCGAGTCGATGCACTAACTCCAACTCCATTTCTTCGTAACATCAAGCATATTTTTTACAATTTTTATCTATTTTACGCAGTCACTATTCATTTTCATTAAGTTCGGTCGAACAGAGATTAAACCATCGCGCTTATCAAAGGCAGATTGATGGCTTACCTAGACTCGGAATAAATACCCATAGACAATACCACGACCCCATAGACAATAACACGACCACTAGCTCCGCAAGATGCATAAATAACCTCCATATCCCATTTTTGTCATATTGGTTTACCTAAGAACTAAGAACTTACCTTAATAACATGCCCTTTTTCGGCACCCGGGCACTCAATTAAATACATTAAAACTTCATCATCTAATAAACTGTTCCATCAAAATGTTCTCCGTTCCAATGCCATCTCTAGTAAATAAATATAGATCTGAACATATTTTATATATATATATATATATATATATATATATATATATATATATATATATATATATGCTTGTAGTTATATTTATTTAAATATTTCTATAGAATAGATAGAATATTTCTATAGAAATTTGGGAGTAGAAGTACTTTTGTGATAAACTTGAAACAATCATAGCTTCAGATAATTTACTAACAATTTATTTTTATCGGATATTAAGGTATTTTTTTTTATATTTTCACGCCTATCGCCTGTAGAGGTTGGCAAAGACCACAGAGCTCCATCCGCTACCATTCATCGCAGCGAAACGGCTCTCCATTGGTCGCTTTTCGCCCTCGTGAGAATCAGGACGTGACGGGTGGCGAACCACGTCGCCGTCATTTTTTAACAAATTAGGTATATTAAATTCGTCTTAGTAAATCCCACGAGCCGCAAGGAGGTCAGCCCCAGCAGAGCCCTGCATGCTGAGGTAAGGCACCATAGTACCCGAGGGAGCCCGATCCCGGGACGGTCGGCACGCTTGCGACTAAGCTCGCCCTCAGCCATGCATCCTTTGGCACGGCAGATCGTGGATTGGCGGAGAGGAAGGGAGAGGATAGAGTAGAAAGGAAAGGGCAGGAACGGAAATGCAGATTGGAGGGTTACCAGACTCGGAATAAATATTTTATAAATCCATATATATATATATATATATATATATATATATATATGTATGTATATGTATATATATATATATATATATATATATATATATATATATAGTATATATATATATATGTATGTATATATATATATATATATATGTATATATATATATATATATATATATATTGACTCCGTGGGCGAGGGGTCGCGCCACTGAGCCAATCGGATGGCAAAGCATTGCCATCTTTTGAGACAGTGTAAACTACTTTTTGCAAGTTTTGTATCGGTTCCGAAATGCCGTTAAAGGTTGTTAATTCCACAGAGTGATGGTGCATGGAAAAAGTTTTGGAAAAAACGCACCATACTGGATCGCCACTCATCCAAATGGCAGGGATGAATCTTTTCTTAGTGGCAAATTGTAATTGTGCAGTATTACAATTTAGCAGCAAATATTATTCCAATAAATTCCTCGGGGCACTCTCCATGGTACAAACAATAAGAGATGTTAAAAGTTGAGTTTCCTTCCGCAATGCCCAAAGACACGCCTAGAATATGAGATATCGTCCGCACTGTCGGCATGTTACTGACTTCCAACATATTGTTATATACCAAAGAGATATTCAGACTTAGTATACACAGGCTTCAAGTCTGAACAAGAACTGTCTAATAGGACTTTTGTGCTCCACTCTGCGAAATAACTACATAACATGGAAATTGTGCTAGTAGAATACAACACACGATCCAATCAAAACAGAGGGTGTAAAAATGTCTGTAGATGTCGAAAAAGGTTCATTGTGCACTGCAGTGTTCACTATTGTAATTGTTTTAATGTATGTCCTATTGTAAAAATAAGTGATGTAGGAGTAACTGATGAAAACCACCAAATTTAATTAGTTATTTTAAATTTGTATAGTAGGTGAAACAAGTAAATTATTTTTACAAACATTTAATATTCAATTGATTTAAATACATATATAACACATTCTACAGTAAATATTGATTAGATCATGTATTAGATGATAATGTATTAGATTGTAAGTTGCAGTATTAATGAATCGACATGTGTGAGAAATAAACTCACTATAACAGAAAACTCACTTCCAATAGTTGCTTTTATATTACACTACATTCGGTGATCATTGAGCCCGAAGCCCAATACTTTTCCTCTTCATTTACCTCCTCCACTTCTATTGTAGATATTATAATTTTGAAATTATATTATCTACAACTAAAATTAAAGTATTCTGACCTTCCTATAATATTATATAACTATTGTGTATTTTCTCACCCAATTACTATTTATTCAGGGTATTTATAAAGCAAATAAAAAAGATAATGTACAAAAAAGTTTTTAATATTTTCAAAATAATTGCACATTATTTATATTTATTATGGATAGGCGGAAAGTTCTCAAAATAGTATAAACTTAATAACATTTGCAAATGTGTTTTGATTGATAACAAAATATGTTCATTGTCATTTGTGATACTTTTCAATGCAGTTTTTAATAAAGTGATGACTTAGGCTGCCAATATGTGTTTATCCAGAGGCATCTCAATACATATATTTACACTTACAACTAATTAAGCATATTTCAACAAATACAGTTTTCTACATATTTGAACTAAATTTATTTTCCTCTTCTATTTTTTCAAGCAGATTTTAAGACACCTTTCTCTTCTAATTCTTTTTCTACACTAGTACCTTCATATCTCATTTTTTCTCTTAATGCTTCCTGCATTAATTGTGCATCAAATCTTTGTTTTGACCATTGATATCTACAAAATGACCAATAAGACAGTGTTGTGATTGCAAATGCTCCCACCCCAATGTGTTGTGATAATAATGGTTTTGATGTTTTAATAAAAGATGCTAATCCAACACCTACACCTGTTGAAATGCCATATAGGAAGCTCTCCCGAAAACATGGTATCTTCGACAGATCCCGACCAAATAGGACTAAGCCCTGAAATTATGAAACAAGGTATATATTTTGTCATAAAGAAAAAAATTGTATAAATATATTTAATTTAATAAGCTATTCTTGACAAATAAAAGGTCTGTAAAATATTTTGTTATGAGATATCTAACTTTTACTTTCTTTATTTAATTCTTTTTAAAATCATTTTTAGTATCATATGTAAAACTGCTTTTGACCTATTTATTGCATACTATAACTCAGAGTTTTATTTCTGACTGAGGACTCAAATCTGTTTTATTTCAGCTTAGGTGTCAAAAGAACAAGAACAGTTATTTAGGTCATATTTATTGAATATATAGATCAGAATACATGGCATATTAATTGTTAACTTAATTTGAAGGCATTGCATATTCCTGAAAATGGAAAAGGTTCTAACTCCTAAATAATGCTGAGGTATAAATATCTTAAAGCAAACATGAGCTTGCAGCTATCTGGTACTCCTCAATAGTATCAACAAAGCTATACACCTCATTCTACCATCACCAATTTGATTGGCCAATGTAATAGTGCAATATTAATGGAAATGACAATAAGATTGCAATCGTTAATACATATTCAATTTAAAACCTATTTTGTAAATGTAAGATCTTCAAATTAGGTTTGTTTCATCAATGTTTATTTAGAATTAAATTCAAACTAAATAGAAATAGCTATTATCAAATATGTTTTTTATTATTACATAAACGACTGTATTTCGGAATAACTTTCGTTTTACATAAGTGTGTACCTTTTTTTCATCTTCGGGATCCTCATCTAACATACTTTTTACCACAGTATCCATTATATAAATGAAAATATAATGACTTCTTAAATTTTTAAGCAATGAACCATTTAATGGGAATAGTTATTTTGGAATGAAATGTTTTCAAAAACATAAATTGTTAAAATTACAATACCCATAAAAATATAGTCAATGACAATCGGGGTTTAAGACATCGATATGTCAAAATATTGATAATTTTTCATGTCGATATTTCTGAACTCGAAATATAATCGATATTTAATTTGAGTATCAAATTTGGTATTTCTTAATCGCTCTAAGATATTTGGTATGCCAAGCTTTATAACTAAAAAATTGGCTTTAGTTGTTAATTTAGCAGTGCCAGATAACAGAAGTAGATTGACAAGCGAACACATCAAACAAAAAATGTTGTAGACGTCTATATCAATTGAATAGTGGTTTACTTAATACATAAAATTACGCCCAAATCCATCATGCGGTGGGTAAGCAAAACCATAAGTCATATAAGGTAGTAAGTAAGGTAAGACAATTCGCAACCACTCCTGATATTTATGTTCCAAGAAAGATGTAATGAACCTCTGGTGTTAATATATCAGTCCATCACTAACAGATAATAATCATATCAGATGAATTTGATTAAAATGGTTTTAATAACAAAATAAACAGCATTTGTCAAGTCTGTATTTAATTATCCAAGCATTGAATATTTTCTTTTTAGATAGAAAGATAGATATATTAGGTGTACAAATAAGTTTCCGCAGTTTTTTATAAAAAATTAGGAATTTATTGTAAAGGAAAAGTACATTACGTTTTATTCAAAGTATTTTCCATCATTTGCCACTACTTTTCCCCATCTTTCTGGCAACATTCGGATACCCCGTCGAAAAAACTCTTCATCTTTTGACGCTATCCACAAATCTACCCAATTTTTGGTGTCTTCATATGATGTGAAGCGCTGCTCAGACAGACCATGTGCCATCGACCGGAACAGGTGATAATCAGAAGGGGCTAAGTCTGGTGAATACGGCGGGTGGGGTAAAACTTCCCAGTTGAGTGTTTCCAAGTATGTTTTTACCGGCGCCGCAACATGTGGACGAGCATTATCGTGTAAAAGAATAATTTTGTCGTGTCTGGAGTAGTAATGGGCGCGTTTTTCCTTAAGTGCCCGACTCAATCTCATCAATTGTGTTCGGTAGAGAGCTCCAGTAATGGTTTCGCTTGGTTTCAGCAATTCATAATACACGACACCAAGCTGATCCCACCAAATACACAGCATGAGTTTTTTTCCATGAATATTCGGCTTAGCTGTCGATGTTGATGGTTCGCCGGGCTTAACCCATGACTTTCTCTTCTTTGGATTATCGTAGTGAATCCATTTTTCGTCACCAGTGACTATACGATGCAAAAAACTCTTTTTTTTATTCCTGGCAAGCAGCATTTCACTCATGCATAATCGGCGTTCAACGTCTCTCGGCTTTAGTTCATATGGAACCCAATTTCCTTGTTTTTGAATCATTCCTAACGATTTTAAACGATGTGAAATTGCTTGTTGAGTCACTTGTAGAGTAAGTGCAAGTTCTTTTTGCGTTTGGGACGAATCTTCCTCCAATAGTACTTCTAATTCCATGTCTTCGTACACTTTCGGCCTTCCACTGCGTTCTTTGTCTTTAACGTCAAACTCACCGTTCTTAAACTTTTGAAACCATTCCTGACAACTTCTCTCACTTAAAGCAGCTTCACCATATGCTTCTAGAAGCAATCGATGCGCCTCAGCTGCAGATTTTTTCACATTAAAGAAGTAAATCAAAAGTTCCCGCAAATGATGCTTATTCGGAATAAAACTTGACATTTTTGCACGAAAAAAATTACGTGATGCTGATACGGAATCACTAGTACTTTAAGGTTATGGTGTTGCCAGATGACTAAACTTGGGATATTACGTTTTACATCTGACAATTTCTCCATAACCTTCTGGTGGGGCCATCTTTTGACAAACCGCGGAAACTTATTTGTACACCTA